>PVKB01000479.1:227064-670405 GCA_004027205.1 Ctenodactylus gundi | reverse complement strand
GAGAACTACAAGAAGATTCAGTTCTAACTCACTACCCACCCCCACCCCCTGCTTCCTGCTCATATATGGTGGTCATTGAAACCACAGATCGTAGAAAACAAGCACTCATCCAAGTAACACAGAAAAATTTGGGGCTCACTTCTACTGTTCTTTGCTGTATTTTGGGGTTTTATTTTATTTTGTTTCCTTTTTAATCTTTTTCTTGTTTTTAAATAGGCTTTTATAGGCTCTTATTTTAATTCACATTTCTTCATTTCTTTTTCTTACTTTTTCTCTTGTTACTTTCACCTAATTCTAATTACTTTCTTCTAGTCTTTAAATTTCTATCTCACTTTTCTCCCTTCCTTTTTCTCCTTTTTCTTTCTTTTCCAAGATTGACTTCTTGTCCCAGTCCTCCCTTTACCCACCCTGACCATTGTTACTATTACTATTAAGGATTAGTACTTTTTAGCTCTATAGTTTAGACTATTATACATTAATAAGTTTTGAACTTTTTATTGTAGCCTAGGATATTAATACAGATTTCTTCTCAATTATTCATGATGACACAGTGTCACTTATGCAGACAACCATTTGGGATTCACTCTTTGGGCTTTGTAAGCTAACCTAATAAATTTCCATATACCTATAAATTTCTATTAATTCTGGTTTTCCAAGAACCCTAGCTAGTACATACTTAATAGAAGGTTGGGTAATAGGAAGGCTCTCAAACAGATGGGTAGATTGAAGACAGGCATATAAATCAAACTCCAAGCAGCATCACAGAAAGACACAAACAGATCCTCACAGACGGAACAGAGTTTTTATATTCTACCTAATATGAAATTCTCAGCACAAAAGCAATTGAATCATGAGAAAGGCAATAAAATGCCTCCAAAAATGTCTAATTCCCCAAAAGCTGATCTCATGAATGCTGAAATAGAGAACCTTACAGGAAGAGAATTCAAAATATAAATGACCCAAATGTTTAAACAGAACAAGGGAAAAACATTTAAACAATCTCAATAGATGTTTAGGGAGCTTAAAGAGCATTTTAATAACACATGAACATCTTAATAAAATGTGTAGTGAGTTTAAAGAGTCCACAAACAAAAAGCTGAATGAGTTCAACAAGATTATACAGGACGTACAAACAAGTTAGGTAAAAAAAAAATCAGAAATTATGAAATGATAACAAGGAGAAATTCAGGACAGAAAAAAATCTAATATGAAACAAAGAAGTCAGTTTGTGCATTGTAAGGACAGGGTATCATACCCTGAAGATAAGACTGATGAGGTCTACTATGTACTCAGTGATATTCCAAAAAACAAAAAAAAAATAAGGCACCTGGAAGTAACAGTGCCTAGAAGACTCAAAGGAAATCAACTTAGAATTATAGTACTTAAAACGCTAGCAGCATTTTTCACTTTCACAGAATTTTAAAAATCCTAAGACTTCCATTAAGTCAAAAGAGATATAAAATAGCCAAAGTAATCTGGAGGAACAAGACCAGAAGGTGTCACAGTCCTGGAGAGCTAGTTATACTACAAAACAGCAGTGACTTTTTAAATATATACTGGTACTGGCATAGAAACAGAAAGTTGGATCAATGGAACAGAGTTGGGATGTAGAAATAACGCCGGGTACCTTCAGCTATCTGATCTTTGACAAAGGGATCAAAAACATATGTTGGAGAAAAGATAGCGTCTTTAACAGTCCTGGGAAAACTGGTTATCTACATGCAGAATGAATTTACATCCAGATTTTTCACCCTATACTGAAATCACATCAAAGTGGATCAAAGACTTAGATATTAAAACAGAAATATTGAATCTGTGGAAAGATTAAATAGGCGAAGCTGATGAAGACATAGACATAGGCAAGAACTTTCTTAACAAAATACCTACAGCCCAAGAACTAACACCGAGCATCAACAAATGGGATTATATCATGTTTGAAAGATTCTGCACAATAACAACAACAACAACAAAAAATGACCAACAAATTGAGGACAGAACCAACAGAATAGTTTTTTTTAAAAATGTCACCAGCTACTGCTTCGACAGAGGACAATTGTCTAGAAGACACAAAGAACTGAAGATACTTAGATTTTCCAAAATGAAAAACCCAATTAAAAATGGGCAGTCAAATGAATTTGAATTCAAATGAAAACAAATTTTTCAGGAGAAAAATAAATACCTGAAAAAAATCTTTAGCATCTTTAGCCATTAGGGAAATACACATCAAAACAACAATGAGAATCCGTCTACTGCAGAAAGAACATCTGTTATCCAGAACTCAAAACACCAAAAACGTTGGCAAGTTGCGGGAGAAAAGAAACACTTTTATGTTGTTTCTGGGATTGTAAGATAGTACGAGTTCTAAGAAATTATGTATGGAGATTTCTCAAAATCCTGAAAATAGAAATCCCTGACCCAGCTATACCTCTTCTGGGTACCTTTTTCAAAACAGTTGAAGACATCATTTAACAATGATCCATGCATACCCATGTTCACAGCAGCACATCTCCTAACAGCTGAATCTTGGAAGCAGCCAACATGCCCATGAATAGATGAATGGATAAAGAAAATATGGTGCATGTATACACAATGGAGTATGACTGCCATAAAGAAAGATAAATTTGAATCACTTGTAGAAAAATGAATGCACCTTGAGACCATCGTGCAAAGCAAAATAAATCAGACACAGAAGGTTACATATCACATGGGTTCTCTTATACGAGAAACCCAAAGCATAAATAAAAGAGCACAAGTAAAGTGAGACTGTAGGAAGTAGGGGGCGACTTTGTAGAGAGGGGTAGAGGATCTGGGGAAAGGAGTAGGGGGAGGGGCAGGAAGAAGAAGGGGGTACAAATGACTAAATGATACATTATATGTGTATGCACCAATTCCCCAGGCTGAATGTAATTACGTATCACAGACACATACTGACAAAAAGAATAATTATGGGAAAAACTAATCTAATGGAATCAAAAAATCAAAAGAAGATGATCCAGAGAAATACAATATAAAGAATCGATTGAAATGTACCCAAAATCACATCAAATGTAGGTGGATCAAATCTTTCCTTTAACAGAAAGAGGATTTTTTAAGTTTTCTATTATTATTATAACTCTAATTGTGCTAGTCAAATTTTTGCTACTGTGACAAACTACCTTAGAATCAACATAAAACATAAAAGGTTTAATTTGACTCAAGGTTTCAGTCCATAGTCGATGGTTCCAATGATTTTGGTCCTGTATTGTTGCCTTACCTCATGGTGGGAATGCATGGCAGAAGAGCAGGTGACTTTGTAGGGACCAATAAGCAAGGAGAGAGGGGGAAGGATTCAGGCCCAAAATAATCCTCTGAAGGGCACACCTTTAGTGATCTAATGTCTTTTCTCTAGGATCCCCATCTCTTAAAGATTCTACTACTCTCCAATAGGCACAAGCTAATTTTCAAGACTAGCATATGAGTGTTTGGGAAACATTTAAGATCCAAATTGTCATACTAATTATAAGCTATTTAACAGAATCACTTAAAACTTAGCAACACAAAAGGTCTAAATATTAAGAGATAGAAATTATACCCCAAGAAAATCTTAATACAAAAAGGTCTATGTAGGGGCTTAATGTATTTCTGTGATTTTTTTCCCTCTTTTTGTCAATCAATATATTTGTGGTTTTTTAAAAAGATCTGTAATAATATTATTGTCAGACAAAATAAATTCTCAAGTAATAACCCAAGATATAAAAACAGGCCATTATGCTCTGATAAAAAGAAGAAATTAAGGGTTTTTTTTAAATTCCTTGACTTATATATACCTGAGAGTCTCAAGAAATAGAAATTTAAACAGAATTACCAGCAGGTAGGAAGAGCTAATTACTTCAGAAAGACTTTAACAGTTGATAGTGTCTTTACAGGATCACTTCTTTGTGAAAGTTTAATTTTTTTCCATTCAAAGAGGGTGCTAGGAACTGATTAACTAATAACAGGCAAGAAAGAACAAAACATATTAATGTGCTGTGCTGTGTGCAGGTGTGTCTGCTTTTCATGAGATCCCTACCTGTACTGCCTCATTGACTGTCCATACCTCCCAAAGACTGGCCTGTGGGAGGTCTTCACATTGTTTGAGTCAAGTTTCTGTGCACAGAAAAATTAGCAAATGAAGTGAAAATATTTGTTGAGTCGGAAAATTTCACAAGCACCTAAGGGAGGATGAAAAACATCTCAGGTTACAAGGTCATAGGTAGAAGGACTGCTCCTTCGCTAAGATGTAGGGAAGGGTGAGTGGATGCAGAGAAGCTTGTTTGCAGGATAAAAAAAGACAGCAAGCTAAGGGGATTCCCACTTGTCAATTTGCATTTGATTATGAATTTTTCAGAGACTGAGAATTCTAAGAAACAAGATTGTTATTGGTCTTGTTCATCATATATCCTCAACATCATCTTTTAGCTATTTTCTTGTAGGTTTTTTTTCGTTTTTAAAATTTTTTTTATTTTTATTTTTTTGCAAAACTTAGGTATTTTCCAGACCAAATACTCTGAGTAGATTATATCAGAATAAGACATTATGAAACATGGTAAAATTAAGAAAAATTGCTTTCTTTTTCACACACAGACTGTAGTTGATTTCCTGTTAAGAAATCTTAAATAAGAAGCTTTAGGTTATTTCTATTGGGAACAAGTTTTGGTTAAAAAAAAAAAACTAGCAACTGAACATTGTTTCAAGACAGTATCAGTTTTAGCAACGTGATCAGTTTGGACAACTGGTGCTACATTAGACTAAATAGACACAGATAGCAACAATCAAAAAACCTGCCCAAATCCAAATAGCTCAAGGAAACAAACAAGAGTATGTTTTTCTTCTCATATCAAAAATATCCTCAAATTATATTAACTTGATGGCCAATCCACAGAAAGATTCTCCCAAATGGTAGGAAATGCTTCCCCGGAGCGTCAGATCTACACCGTCCTTTGGCTCCCAATTCCCACCATCAATTTCTGAAACCTGTGCTGTTCGCTAGCCATACACTACGTCAGGGGGTCTGAACAATCGGATTGGCTAGCCTGACTCTTGATGTGCCCTTCTCACCCACCTCCTGTGATGACACAGGCAGGGCTATGTGACTGGTAGCCTAGTGCAAAAGCAAGAGACACAGAGCAGACTAAAATTAGCGTGATATTTACCTTATTCTCTCCAAGGACATCTCAGTGCATGAAATTCCACAGCCTACGAGATGCTCACTAACTAGGTGCGGCAATCCGACGGGTCTTATTGTCTCTTATTTCTACACAGCTTGGCACAATTGCTGTGAGACTGGTGGACATCTGTGTAGAACACTGTTCAACTACTTCTTTGTCCCCCTTGTCTGTCTCTGTCCCCAAATGGATCCCCCTCCAGCTCTGTCCTTAGCCCATCAGGAAGGGGCCAGTGTTGGCATGCACTATTCTCTCTCTCTTTTTAAAAAACAATTTACAAATCACATCCCTTTCCCACACGCTCTGCACCCCGCCTATCCCCTTTTTCCCTCCACACAATTCCTCTCTTACTTTCTTCCATCTCTCCTTTACTTTTTCATGGTTTGGTTTTCTCACATTAGAGAAACCATATGATATTTAACCTTCTGTGACTGATTCATTTTGCTAAGCACAGTGGTCTCCAGATGCACCCATTTTCCTACAAATGACTCAGATTTGTCTTTATGGCAAGTAGTACTCCAGTGTGTGTGTGTGCGTGTGTGCGCACGCGCGTGTGTGTGCGTGCGCGTGTGTGTGTGTCACATCTTCTGTACCCATTTATCTATTGTTAGATATGTTGGCTTCTTCCAAGATTTGGCTATTACAAATCGCGCTGCTATAAACCTGAGTATGCACGTATCACTCTTGTGTAATGACTGTAACTGTTATGGGAACATCCCCAGAAGAGGTATACGTGGGTCAAATGGTATACCAATTTTCAGGTTAGTGGTTGCACCAGTTTACAGTCCCAACCAGGAGTATAGGAAAATTCCTTTTTCTCCACAAGCTCACCAGAATTTGTTGTTTTTTGAGTTCTTTTTCCCCCCATTTTATTGATATGCATACAAGCAAAATTTAAGGTTTACAATGGAGTTGAGCCTTTTATGCACATATGTATCTTGTCAAGCTGACAAGGGCTTTCCCACTCTCCTTTTGTCCCTCCCCTTCCCCCCTCCCTGCTTTCTCCCTTACCGGACCCCCCTGTTTCACTTTGTTTTTTGTTTTAAGTTCCGTAATAGCTAAAAATAATAGCTAAAATAGCTAAAAAACAATAAAATAGCTAGCCAATCCATTTTAAGTTTTTGAGTTCTTAGTAACAGCCATTCTTACTAGATTTAGGCAGAACCTCAGACGTGTTTTAATTTGCATTTCTCTGATGGCTGAAGTTGCTGAACATCTTTTCATGTATTTATTGGCCATTTGGACTTTTTCTTCTAAGCAGTGTTTATTCATTTCAGGTGCCCATTTTTTAATTGAACCTTTTATTTTGGAAGGTCTAATTTTTTCAATTCTTTCTATATTCTTGATAACAGACGTCTGTCTGAGGAGTAGCAGGCAGAAAAGTTTCCCATTCTGTGGGTGCTCTCTTTACTCTGCAGATTACTTCCTTTGCTGTGTAGAAACTTTTTAATTTGATATTATTACTTGTTGATTTTTGGTGTTGATCTCACATAATTTGGGTGTTTTATTAAGGTCTTTATGCCTATGTACTCAAGTGTTTTACCCAATTTATTTTTCCTCCAACAAGTTCAGTGTTTCTAAGTCTTTGACCCATCTCAATGTGATTTTGGTGAAATCAAATGGTGAAAGACGTGAGTCTAGTTTCATTCACCTGCATGTAGCTAGCAACTTTCCCCAACATCATTTGTTAAAGAGGCTATCTTCACTCCAATATATGTTTCTGGCCCTTTTGTCAAAGATCAGATGGCTGAAGGTATTCAAGAACATCTTTATATCCTCAATTCTATTCCATTGTCTGTTTTTGTGCCAATGCCATGTCATTTTCAATCACTGTTACTGTGTAATGTAATTCAATATCTGGTATTTTGATGATTCCTGCCTTTGCTTAGAACTGTTTTGGCTATTTTGAGTCTCCTGTGGTTCCACATAAACTTTTGAATCCTTTTTCCTATTTCTGTGAAAAATGCTATTAGTATCTTGATTGGGATTGCACTGACTCTGTATACCAGTTTAGATATTATGGTCATTTTAACAATGTTGGTTCTGTGTATCCAGAAACAAGGAATGTCTTTCCATTAAAAATTCTCCTCATTTTTTTCAGAGTACTATAGTTTTCAGTATAGTTGTCCATCACTTGCTTAGTTAGGTTGATTCCAAGGTATTTAATCTTCTTTGAGGTGACTGTGAATGGAACTGGTTTTCTGAATTCTTTCTGTGCATTTTCATTGTTGCTGTAAAGAAATACTACTGATTTTGTGTATTGATTTTATATCTTGCAACTTAGCTGATTTATTAGGTCTGAGTCTTTCTGCTGGAGTTTCTGGGGTCTTCTATGTAAAGGATAAATCTTCCATACATAAGGATAGACAGTTTGACTTCTTCTTTTCCTATGTATATTGCCTTTATTCCATTCTCTTGCCTAATTTCTCTGGCTAAAGTTCAGAACACTATGTTAAATAGAAGTGGTGAGAGTGGACACCCTTGTCTCATTGCTGTAGAATTGTCATAAATTTCATTTCATTTTTTTCTTTCTTTTCGTTTTTTCTTTCTGAGACAGGGTTTCACTTGCAGCCCAGGCTAGTCTTAAACTCACTATGAGCCCAGAGTGGCTTTGGACTCATAGCAATCCTCCTGTCTCAGCCTCCTGAGTCTCCTGAGTGCTAGGATTACCGGCATGCGCCACTACACCTGGCTTATGTGGTGCTGGGGAATTAAACGTGGGTACTTAGCACTTGACTTAACACTTGCTAGGCAAGTACTTTAACCACTGACACATTCCTCCAGCCCCTGTCATAAATTTCTTTTAATAACTTGAGGTAGGATCCTTTTATATCCATTTTTGTCAGAGTTCTGATCAGGAAGGGATGGTATATTTTGTCAAATACTTTACCTGCATCTACTGAGATGATCATGTTGTTTTCATCCTTGCTTTTGCTAATGCAATGTATTCTACTAACTGATTTGTGGATGTTGGAACAGCCTTGCATCATCCCTGGGATGAAGCCATCTTGGTCATGGTGTATGATCTTTTTAATACATTGTTGCATTTTGCTTGCAAGCAACTTATTCAGGACTTTTGTATCTATATCTGTGAAGGAAATTGGCCTTTCTTTGTTGGGTCTTTATTAGGTTTGGGATAGATAGGTAGGTAGGTAGGTAGGTAGGTAGGTAGGTAGATAGATAGATAGATAGATAGATAGATAATAGATAGAGACAGATAAATAGATATGTCACACAATGGTTACCTTTAGCCAGGGAATTTCACGCACATATATATTGCATCATCATTACAATACTTTCCCCTTCCCCCCTTATTGGCCCTCCTACCCGCTTTCTTAGACCCACAACACCCAATATCTCACTCATTTGATTCTATAAATTGCCTGTAGTCTGGGTTTCTCATAATAGAGAAACCATGCAATATTTAACCTTTTGCATCTGACTCACCTCACCAAGCATAATATTCTCAAGTTGCATTCATTTGCCTTCAAATGCCTCAGATCTGTCCTTATGGAAGAGCAGTACTCCACTGTGTATATATGCCACATTTTGTATCCACTGTCTGTCAATGGATATTTTGACATCTTCCACAATTTAGCTACTGTTAGTTGTGCTGCTGTAATCATGGATATATATGTACCTCTTTTATATGTTGTTTTTAACATTTTTGGAAAGATAACCAGAAGAGGCATTGCTGGATCAAATGGAATGTTTATTTTAAGCTTTTGGGTAATCTCCATACTTCCCACAGCAATGTAAGAGGGTTCCTTTTTCCACACAACCTTGCCAGCACCTACTGCTATTCAAGTTTTTGGTATATGCCATTCTCACTGAGCTAAGATGGTATCTTACTAGTGTTTTGATTTGCATTTCTCTAATGGCTAAAATGTTGAACATCTTTTCAGGTATTTGCTGGCTATGTGAACTTCTTCATTTTAAAACTGCCTATTCATTTCAATTGCCCATTTTTAAATTAGGTCTTTGATTTTGGTGGGTCTATTTTTCTTAGTTCCTTGTGAATTCTAGTTATTTGCCTCCTCTCCAAGATGTAAGTCACAATTTTTATCACATTTTGTTGGCTCCCTGTTTACTCTGCTAATAGTTTTCTTTGCCATGCAGAAACTTTTTAATTTGATGTAATCCCATTTATTGATTCTAGGAATATTTCTTTTGCATCAGGTGTCCTATTAATAAAGTCCTTGTTTATGCCTACATCTTCAAGAGTTTTATCAATTTTGTTCTTCAGAAGATTCAGTGTTTTCATTTTAATATCTAGGTCTTTGATCCACTTTGATTTGATTCTGGTACATGGTGATAGGTGTGTATCCAGATTCATCTTATACAGGCAGATAACCAGGTCTCCCAGCTCCATTTATCCTTTTTCCTGCGTATGTTTTTGGACACTTTGTCAAAAATCAGATAGCTGAGGGTACTTGAGGGGGTCTCTGAATCCTCAACTCTATTTCATTGATTAACCTGTCTGTTTTTGTGCCAACCATACGGTTTTCATCACTGATGCTTTATAATATAACTTCATATCTGGAATCATAATGTCACCTGTTTTTGTCTTGTTACTCAAGGTTATTCTGGCCATTTTGGGTCTTTTTCATCCCATGTAAATTTATGGATTGTTTTTTTTCAAGTTCTGTGAAAAAATTTGGTGGCGTTTTTATGAGAATTACATTAAGTCTATCAGTTTGGCAGTACAGCCATTTTCACAATATTGTTTTCAAAATGACTATACTGCCAAAACTGATATACGGATTCAATATAATTCCTATCTAAATGAGGAAAACAGGTAAAGAAGGACCTTACCTCAAACTAATGAAAGCCATATATGCTTACACTACTGCCAATATTAGAGTAAATGGGGAAAATTTGAAAGCATTTTCCTTTAAATCCAGAACATGAAGCTGTCCACACTCACATTTCCTATTCAACATAGTTCTCATAATCCTAGCTGGAGTAATCAGGCAAGATAACAAAATACAGGGAATATGCATTTGAAAGGAAGAAGTTAAAACTATCCTTACTTGCAGATAACACGATCCACTACATAGAGGACATCGAAGCCTTCAGCATGAAACTCTTACAGGTAATTAACAAGTTGAAACTCTTACAGGTAATTAACAAGTTCAGCCAAATTGCAAGATACAAAATACAAAAAGCAATGGCATTCTTCTATATTATCTATGAACTCTCAGAGAAAAAGCTAAGAATAACCCCATTCTCAATAACTCCTGAAAAACTTAAATACATAGGAATAAACCTAACTATGGAAGTGAAGAATCTCTACAAATAAAACTGCATTATGCTGAACAAAATTTAAGACGGCTTTAGAAATAGAAAGGCATCCTCTACTCCTGGGTAGGCAGAATTAATATTGTCACAATGGCTGTCCTGCCTCTAAGGTGTCGTTCATACCCAGCCACTTCAGCAAAGCTCTCCCATCAGTCCTGGCTTCCCTCCCCTGAGGTGGGGCTCTCAGCCACTCAGGAATTCAACAGCTTTTCCCTCCACTCTACAACTGTCTCTTGTGCCAGTTTCTTCCTAGGCATTGATTAAAAGAATACCCCAAATTTGTGATATGGGCCCATCTGTGGTTTCTCTTAGCCTCAACAGTTCAGAGTCTGGCTCACTCTCCTCTTCTTCACAACTCCAGCTCTTGGAGCTGTCCTTGGCTGCCTGGAAATCTTCTGTAATGTGCCCTCAACGCTCTTTTCATTCTCTTTAGACCACACAGAGTTCTGGTCCCATTTTTGTTTACTGACTTGCTCCTTTACCCTCTGCTGGTGTGTGACCCAATCCGCACCCGGAATCAGGTAGATGCTGAAGCCCAGTTAGTTGTACGAAAAGTTTGTAAGTAACACTATACAAGGGGAAAGGAAGAGGCAAGATTGAGCAGGAAACATCAAATTTCCACACAGACACAACAAACTCTCTCCCATCCCAGCAAGAACCACTCCCAATTAGAAATTCTAGCTATGGGTGGAAATGGCCAGATCCTGGAAGGGAGGAATCTTCCTACATCAATGGCTTGAATTCAGGTAGAAAAAAAAAAGTGTCTTCAGGCACCATTCCTTTGCTCAGGCAGTGACTGGGGAATACTCCACAAAGAGCGACCTTGGTTCAAAAGCTAAGGCCACCCTGAGGGAACGGCTGGAGGTTACAGATAATCATATACCTAGAGGCAGGCTACTGTGTTCGTCCTTGAACAGAGATCTGTGTGTTTTCTTGACCCTCTAAGAACATAGAATGGGAAATTTCTAGAGCATCAATGTCTGACCTCAACCGGGGCATCTGATTAGAGTAAGTAATTGGCAGGGAAACCTTCAGATACTGCATTACATAGATGATACCTACTACCTTGCTATCCAAAGCCCTATCCAAATTAGATTCCCTTCAGAAGCTGTCATGCCACGTCACCTTCTAACTTTGTCACATGTATCCTTCCAGTTAAAAATCTTAATTTTTTTTTAGATATTATTTACCTAAAACATGGAAGACTGGAGCCTCCCTGGCATCCTAAATGAGGATAGCAACAAGTACTTTACTATGTGGTACCATTAGTTGATAATTAATGAGTGCTTAACAAATAATACAATTATGCCCATTTTGCAAATTAAGAAGGTGAAACTCAGGAAAAATGATTAACTTACCCAAGGATCTTCAATTAGTAAACAGGGCTGCGTATATTCCAGCTCTCTTAGCCTCCAAACTCCGCTCTGCACTCTTTCAATTGACCTTTTAGGGAAGTATGTGAAACATTTTCCAGAAAGTTTCCCCCTCCCGCTTCCTGCCATATGTTTAATTAGATGAATTTCTGGCTATCTTTTCTATTTGGATATCTAGAATGGCCTTGGGGCCCCCAGATAAATGGTGTAAACTTTCATGTGTATGTTGTTTACTTGAGGGCCAGGGAGTGGGGGAGGGGCACCTAACTGGCAGTTTGAACTGAGAAAAGGAGGGAAGAAGATATAATGTTGCTGCCTCTTCCTTAGAAAGCCATGGCTTGGCCTCGAGCAGGCAGACTTGACTTGCTCCTGGCTTGCTCCATCTTCGCTCTGCAGATCTCCACAGTAGATTCTCATCAGTCTCCCATATTCACCTTACTTTTTGGACAACTATCCACAGCAAGTCATATCTGCTGTCCTGCAGTCTCGGACTGGTGTCCTTCTGGCACGAGCCTGAGCGGCTACCGCACCCTCCAGCTCTCCCACATGAGCAAGGCTTATTTGGACCCTCTCTTCAAACTTCTAAGACCTCCAAATAAATTCCCTTTATCTCCACAAATTCTGTTAGCTCTGCCTGTCTTAGAACCCTAACCAATAGAGGCCCACTCCAAAAGGATACTAAGAAGTTAAAGCTTCAGTCTGCCATAAAATCTGTTGAAGAGTTAAACACGAAAGCTATTCAAAGCGACCCGTGAGCTGTCCTCTAATACAGTAACTTTTGCTGATCCGCTCCCTCTAAACTCGGAAGGCTCCACCTCTGCCTCTTCTCTCAGTGCTCAGCAGTATTAGGTTGGCCGTTACATTGAGCTTCTGTGAATGCCCTGTTGACCTGAAGTATTTGATCCTCCATTTGTTATTCACACTGTATCCTCTGTGCCTTTGTGTGAGGAGTTAATATACATAGAAGGACAGCAGGGTCCAAACCCTACTCATTAAAATGAACAGGCCAGAATTACCACAGGGACCAGTATCAAAAGCATCACACACACACGAACAGTCCTTAGTTACTTTTACTTGTTTGTGTTTAAAAGAGACTGACAGCATTTTTTGACGTGAAAACTCTCATCAAGACATGCTGCCTGCCCCATGCCAGGGGAAAAGCAGATGAAGAACAAAGCACTTGGCTCATAAGGACAGAGACATCTGCGTTAGATATTTGAAGAAGTCAGGGGGAGTTGGGAACATATTTGTTTAACCATATTACTTATTGCTCTACTATTATCCTGTGTAATGTCTGGCTGCACTCATGTGCACTTGATGGCAGAGCCCCCAGTCTGAGATGCTTAGCTCCCTACTACAAAGCAAACACGTCTCAGGAACTGAGAGATGTGATCTGAAAGTCAACACCAGACCTGCACAGTGCATAGATTATTGGTAAAGGAGAAAGCCACAGCGTTATTCTTTTCTGCCCTAGACCCACATTGATTCCCATCTTAAAAGGCATACTGAACAGTTAATGAACCCATTTTTAGCCAAGTCACCTAATATTAAGTTAACCATCAGAGTGGGATGCAAAGAGCTGAGTCTTTCTACTGAGGAGAAACTGGGGAAATGGGGACAGAATATTTGTTATTAGACTGTTACCTGATACAAAGGTGGATCGTGGAAACAATGGCTCAGTAGGCAGCTCACACTGCCCGCAGCTCCACACTCTGAGCAGCCAGTAGGACACAGCAGACCTCTGCCGCCCTCCTTCCCCTCGGCGTCTCTCTAGCTCAGGTCAGTCACTGTTGGATTCACCTCCAGCAGGATCCCTGTCCAAATCAAAGACCTGTCCCTACAAGAATCTCACTTTACTCCTGGAATGCCACCCTCATATCTTTATTTAGAAAATTTTATACCAACCAGGAATGGTGGCACATGCCTATAATTCTCTACTTGAGACACAGAAGCAAAAGAATCATAAGCTAAGGGCCAGTCTGGGCAACTTCGTGAGATAATGCCTCAAAATGAAAATGCTGGGGGTGGAGCTCAGTGGCAGAGCACTAGCCTAGCATATGTGATACCTTGAATTCAACTCCCAGTGCCAAGTAAGATTCTTTTAAGAAAACCTTGCTAAAACATATGTACAGCTTAAGGAGCAATTAAAGTAGACATCTAACAACCATCATTCAGAGCAAGCAAGAAACTTTGCCAAGGACTCCACATTGTGCCCCACAAGTGAGACTTCTGGACTTTACTAGACCTCTCTTTCATGTGCCTACAATCTTTTTTACCCAGTTCATTAAAAACTATAATTTAGTCACACCCATTTAAAGCAGGTATATGTTTTAAGTCTGTTCTGACCTGTAGCCATCTACCTGATTCTTTTACTTGCAATTTATCCGTTGAAAAACTCTGGAGGTGTGATGGCAGAGACTGCTCCCACATCGGCACTCTCTTATACTTGAAATGTTCTATAAATCCGTGGCTGAATTTGTTGCACTGCTTAGTTTTTAACAAGCCTGATGATCAAAATGTCCTCCTCCTCTCTTCTACAAGGTGCTGCTTTAGTCTATGGCCATATCACTTCTTTTGTGCGTCTATATTTTCTCACCAACTTGTCTCAGTGCCTGAAATGAGCACCCCCAAACCTTCTTTACCTAGAAAATGACTACAAAGTCTTTAAAGGCCAACTCAAAAGTCACACACCTCTACCTACCTCTGCAGCCTCCATGTATTCCCAGAAGAGAATGTTCCCAGATCCTCACCACGTTTGCTCACTCGTGGATCATGCCCATTACACTAACCAGAATTGCTTGAAATGTCCCATGACCCTTGCACTTGCTACTGCACTCTTCCCAGTGCTTTCAGAGAATCTGACATCGGCTGAGCAGAGGCTGGTCTTTGGTACTTGGTGGTGGGCAACACACTTCGACTTCACCTTAAAAGGAACATCTAGAATCATTTTGTTCTACAGATCTCCAGGAATCCAAGCAGAGCATCTTGCCTAAGGACCATCTTTTCATGGCACCTCCAAAACCAGCTGCATGCGTCAGCAGCTCTTTTATTCCAAAATACACACCGGTTCTTCCGTCCTAGTCTATTTATTTATAATACTGGGTATTAAACCCAGGTCATATGCACTAAGCTATAACACCAGCCCCTTTATTCTGTTTTTGAGATAGGATCTCACTACATTGCCTAAGCTGGGCTTGAAGTTGTGATCCTTCTTCCTCTGCCCTGACCCCCAATCACTGGGATTACAGCCCTGCACCACCATCCTCAGCCTGCTTTGTTAAGTATCTGTTCTCTCACCTGACCTCAGGTCAGCTTGGAACTTGGCATTTAAAGAGGAAAATCATCAGATTCTACCCCATACCGGCCTGCCCCATAGCATAGCACTTCAACAGCATCTTCAGTGCAATATTGCCTTGCTTCAGCCACCCCATTAACCAAAAGGACAAGATGACATTTGATAAACAAGCCCATAATTACACCCACCCTTAAACTGGGATGGCCAAGCAATGAGGCATGAGTCCACTTAGGCCATTCCATTAAACTCTCACTCACCTTCCAAACCTCGCTTCCAAATGACTTCATAAGAACTTCCCCTGATTAACTCGACCCATTTCTCTCAAATCTGCTACTCAATAAGCCTTCATTAATTATGTACCTGGAGAATTTACTTTCTTCACACACTCTTGAGGTGTTATCCTGGGAATCTGCTTTCCAATCCTTTCCATGTGGCATTTCTCAAGAGGAAGGTCTGGCCTTGCCATGCTTCTGAGCACCTCCCGCTACACTGGTTCACATTTCTGCACAGACAGACACAATAAATTTCTGTAAGTGCACCTGTATCCTTGCAATTTTCTGGTATATGAATCGAAGGAGCTGAAAAAGGAAAGGTGCTAAAATTTCTAACCTCTCTGAAGAACATTTTAATCCAAAATGTCTCTATTTCTTTTTATGAACAGGGTCCTTTTTGTTCTTTCTAATCTACTAAAGTTTGCTAACTTGTCAATCTCTTCAGTTCTTTAAATAAAACTTATTGAGCAAGTTGTGATTTCAGAAAGGTTTTTAGAATCCAATATAAAATTCTAAATATAATGAGGTAGATTACTTTGAGTTATAGCTAGAGCTATTCGCTGTAATCAAACTACCATTGAATCAATGTTTTTCTATGAACTTATGAGCGTTTTACTAATTCTTCCCACAGTACCCTATGATGTCACATAAAGGTTTTTCTCAGGCAGTGAGTCCTGGTAATAATGCCATGAGTCAAATTTGAATTATTTTAACTTTTTATTACTTTTTCCTTTCTAGTGGTACTGGTTGATCAAGGCCAGAGCCTCCCCATTGAGCTACATCCCCAACTTTTTGATTTTGAGACAGGATCTTACTAAATTACTCAAGCTGGGCTCAAACTTAGAATCGGTCAGCCTCAGGTCCCCATAGTGCTGGGACTATAAACCTGTGCTACCATACTAAGTTTACTTTTTACTTTGTAAAGGTAATTTTTTGAGACTTACAGCTCTATGAAAATTTAGAGTAAATTGTGATGCTTTTCTGAAGGCAAGACATTTAGCTAAATCTAGGTCAAAGAAATATGAATACTTCTGAAACAAAGCAAGCCCCTAAATGCTTCAGGTCACCTGTTCATTTACCCAGAAGTCAATGGTAAAGCTAAGCATCATAGGGTAAGTGTGTGTGTGTGTGTGTGTGTGTGTGTGTGTGTGTGTATACATGTTTGTGTGTAAATGTTCAAGTTGTATGTTGCAGATTAAAGCCCCTCACAGCCAACCTGAACAAAAGACCATGAATCCTAGAGAAATGATCGGAACTTCCATGAGATCTTTGATGTTTGGTCATATTTTTAAGTCAATAAATTAAGGAAAGATTTTGATAATTTATAGAAAAGAAGGCAAAATTAATGACGTGTACAGATGATTCATACACATTTTTTGGTTTTCAAACAGCCAAACATACATTAATCTTCATCCACTATTTTTTAAATATATATATATTTTTTAATTTTTTTGGTTAAAGTATTCACATGACATAAAATTTACCTAATATTTTAAAAAGAACTAATCAATTTGGTTACCATAACCAAAGTTAAACCTCCCTTTATTATTTTATTTACTTATTATTACTTAATATTACTTAAACTGGATGCTTTTATTCGAATGAATGTGCTTTTTGATTTGGATTGTATTGCCTACTTGCTGATTCATCCACAGCCCTGACCTTGTTTATCTTCTGAGGACTGGATATCTGTGGGCTAGAGTTCCCTCTTCAGGTGTCTGTCATAATGAAACTGGTCGGATCTAGGATGGCTGACAGAAAACATCCCTCCCTTTCCCCTGGGGCCAGGACAGTTATCAGTTGCTATGATGATAACAGGGAAAAAACATAAAAGGAGTGAAAAGATGAGGCATCCAAATTCCCGGAAAAATCTCCCATCTCCAGAAAAGACATGAATATTCCTCCCTTTCAACAGTCCATCCCTCCTACTCATTCCTTTTACTCATATCTATACCCTTCTAACCCCTGGCAGGTTGAGAAGATTTGTGAGTTTATCTCGCGCTTCTATTCTTAGCTAAGATTAAACATCTCCTTCCCTGGGCAACCAGTGGTCCATCTTGTTATTGGTTCCACAATTCCCAGAGGGGAAGAGGTCCAACATGAGATTTTAAAATGGTAACAAGTTTGTAGTGTAGTGTGATCTGTCAGAGAAGCTGGCATCCCTCAGGCTCAGCCATTCACCCTGGAGGTGTTTTCCAAGCTTGTTTCCTCCCTCTCTTCCTTCCTCACTTCCTTCCCCTCTCAATGGCATCTCCCAAAGATGTTCAGTACTTTTGCATTTCTTATTTCTTGCTGCTGCCAGGACCTCCACCTTGGGTCATTACTATTCCTGAAGACTATCTCCACTTCTTTCTTTATATTCTCTCTAGAATAATCAATTAGGTGCTTGGAATTCTAGGTTCTTCTTATTATATAAGGAGAAAGAAACTGTAGTTTCAGAAATTCTGAAGTCCGTATAGTAGCTTATTGAACCAGAAACAAAGCACATTTTTATCTAGTATGGTAGGCACCAGACCCATGTGCCTATTTAAATATAGGCTGCAGTAAATTAAAACAGTATTTTCTCTGTCTTACTAACTACATTTAAGAAACTCAACAGACACATTGTTACTAAAGTATTAGACAACAGGACATTTCCATTACCACAGTCAGCTCCGTAGTGCAAGGAACTAGTCTAGATTCCATCCTCAGGAGAGGCTCAATGCCTCTGTTTTATCCCACGTTCCTTTTGGGAAATGCTCTGTTCATGTTGCAGAGGTCATTGAAGCCTCAGACCTCTTCCCAGTAATGGGTGAAAGCCAACAGACGTCCTTTCTCTAAATCAAGTGGACCAGATGATTAGTGCCCCAGAAACAACTACAGCAGGCCTTAGAGTACTCATATGAAAATGGGCAAGCCCAGAGGGCCTTGCTCCTCTGACAGGAGGCAAGAATAGAGTAGTAAGGAGAAAGTTAAGCAACTTGGGGAGCCTAAAAAAAGGACCAAAGATATACTTTCCCTATTGTCAGAAAAGGAATTTTGAACTATAGCAATGCCTCATTTTATACAACCCTTAATCTTGTGTAAATAAATACCAAATGTACTAGAAGTTCACAATGAAAAGAACCCTGCAGTGAATACACTGCTAATTTAAGAATCCCTTCTCACGTGTAAATCCATTTAAAGTATAAATGATCATCCGTTGTTTAAAGAATCAAAGTCTCCAGAGAGGAACCGCACACACCTATAACGAAGGCCTCCAGAATTTGCTGGAAACACCTTACTGACAAATTGCTTTTCAGTCTCTTCTACCAGACTGCGCCAGTCTGCATCCTACTTTCTGCAGTCTAACCCTGAACTGAGCTGGATGCACAGTGGACGCACAGCAAAATTTTGCTGGGTGTATTTTTTTATAAACAGATTTATTAACATATTTTGTTCTAAACCTCAACTGTCATCTTCCTAACATTGTTAAACTTCAATTTTTGCTTTATTTAATATTAAGGTTTATACAATTATGGTTGATTAAATGTTGTGTCTTGCTGAGCCAACCAATTTTATAATTTCCTTTTATTGATCTCATTGCTTTCTCATTTGTTTAATTTTCTACATACCGTTCATGAATTCTTCCTACAAATCCAACAGCTCCGGAACACTGTGTTTCTTAGGTCAGATCTACCGCACACATCACCTTGTAACCAACATGGCAAAATCGAACTTCAAAAGCAGGTATTTTTTCCTTTAGGTACTAGTGGCTTCTCCACACTTCCTCAGGGCTGGGGTACAAACTGCTATCCTGCCTCTCCTCTGTCTGGATGGCTGGACAGTACATGCAAGTGCTGGCACCATGAGGCCAAAGTTCCATTTCATCTGCACAAGCAAAGGGGAGAGAGGGGACCCAGTTCAAGAAGGGAGGAAACAAGCTTGGGCATGTCTGTTGTCTCATTTTAATCTCTCCACTCACTACTCCTCGCTATACCATACCCTAATCCAACTGTCCACAGCAATATGGTCATTCAGGAAGGGGACCCTCCATCTCTTCAGAGCCACCTCTGACCACACCCTTTCCCTATTTACAAAATAAATGACCTCCTTTGATTTGGGCAGCTGTAAGCAAATGAACATACGGCCCTAAATGACCAGTAATAATCTCCTGGTCCATTTTTGTCCCTCTGACAAAATCTGTTTCCTGGCACCTCTACTTTTTCTGTGCCCCTGCCCGCCAAGCCTGGTTTAGCTCAGGTGGCTCTACCCCATCTGTCTGGGGCGTCTCTTCACTGTTCCTGGATCCCATCTTCCAAATCCCTAATATTCTTTCTGCAGATAACATCTTCCAGTTGCTCTTGAAAGAGTTCCTGGGATGTTAAGTATCTGAAAATCTTTATCCTTACATTTGATTGATAATTTGGCTGGGTTAAGAATCTTAGTTGGGAAGTCACTCTTTTTTCAGATTCTAAAGGCTGAATCAAATTGCCTTTCACCTTTCTATAATATTGTGCGAATGGGAAACCACTTTGATTCCTGATCTTATATGACCTGCCTTTCTGTGTCTTCAATATGCCTTTATGCTGATCTTCTTAAAAGTATTCTTTATGCAGACAACTTGAGGAACGCTTCATGTCTGCAGATGTGAGTCCTTCAGTCCTGGAAATCCATACACACTTTTCTTAACAGATTTCTTTCCATTTTTTTTCTGGTTTGCCTTTCTAAAATTCTTCTTAGATCCTCAATTCACCCCTAATGTTCACATACTTTCTCTTATTCTCCATCCTGTTTTCTCCCGCGGCTTTCTGGACTTCAATTTTATCTTCTAAAACCTTCCTCTAAAACTTTTATTTCTGCTGCTATTTTTCAATTTCCAATATATTTCTTTCTCCTCTTGCTTCATGGATGCAATATCTCTCTGAGGGTTTTAATTAAGAGTTAGTTTAAGGTTTGCAGCTTCCTATTGACTCTGTTTCCCTCAGGGTTCTTTTTCTCTCGTTCTATTCGCCTTTGTCTTTCACACTGAAAGCATCCTTCCCACCTCTGGCAATCTGCTGGCTGTTCATAACAGGAGAAACACTAAAATGTTGATTGAAAACTCCAGGTCTGGGCCAGGGCTTGTCAACTGGAGTGTCCCACCATCAGGATTTGTAATTTTTTTCCCCTGTGGTTATTTAATCTTCCTAGAAAAGAATCTTCCAATCTTCAGCTTCAGCAGGTATAAATAGAATCTGGCAGTCAGGAAAGTGGGTGGAAGATGGGGCCCAAGACTGTCAGAACTCAGTGTTTTACATAGTGGCTGCTCAGGGTGGCAGGTGGCCTGGAGGGTCCTTCTCCACTGGAATGCTAGGAGAGGCTTCAGCTCTGACGCACCACAGCAACTATTGTAGGGAATGAAGAAATTTCTCTGCATCAAGAGTACTACTGACTTGGAGCTATCTTTGGGAGAACGGTCCTTTTGGACAACTCTTTGTGGAAGTAAGAGTAACTCAGACCATTCTGAAGGATTTAATCCTCTTGCAAAATACAAAGTGGGAAAGGGTGGTAGCAATGACAGGCTTAGATTCTTCTCATTCCTTCTGTGTTCAGTCGCACGCCCCACACCAACCACCCTACAGCTCTGAGGCTGTTATAGATTACCAGAAGGATGGGCAGGCCCCTTCAAAGGTGCTCCAGTTGTGGCCTCCTTCCTCTGTTTAATCAGCTACCTCCAACCGTCACTTTAAATCTCACCGCAGTTAAGTGCCATCTAGCATTTTGTGGTGTCTTCAAGCCTCTATTCTTTGGCTTTATGGGCTTAAACCATTTTACTTGCTCAAAGTCTTTCTGGTGGGGTTTATAAAAAAGATAACTCAATGTCTAAGTATACAGAAGTGAAAGTGATTGACAGTCTGAATATTTGACAAATAGTCACCACTAGGGTTAGTGTGTCATCTGTGCCAGGAGATTATTGAGGTTAAAATGGACACTAACAATGACTACAATTGCATAGCTTCATAGACTCAAAAAACTCACAACTTGGTATTTATATTAGTAGACTTACAAAAAATTTTTATCCAAACTAATTTCAAATATAAAAGAGCTTTCTAAAACATTTAAATTAACATATCTACAAAAAATCCATAAACATTAAAGTAAAACTTTCTAAGTGTTCTTATATTATCTCAAAATTAAAAAACAAAGTATTCTTGGACCATATTCATGTACTTCAACCTGTATGTAAGTCTTACTTGTTTCTAATAGCATAGCATTGTTATTTTCCTGACGAATATGATTTTTAAAAATATATAGCATCATTGTTCTCCATTTCATAAAATTACTTTTAATGTTGCATTTAGTTACAAAATTTGAACTTGTTGGTGCATTCAATTAACTTATGTTAATAGATCAGAATATTTTAGATGAAAAAATATACTCCGTACAAGGAAGCTCTCAGCAAATTCCACTACACGGAAGCTAGCCAAAATTCTACTCTGATAAACTGTAATTATCAAACTCTACATTTTCACAATCACTGCCTTTGCCTCTCCGTTCAGAGTAATTTTCTTAAAAATTTTATACAATGAAACTTCAAATATGTTGTTTGTGTTCATTATTAAATTCTGTGTGTTTGTTTTTACAGAACCTGCTGGAAGATAAAATGGGCACAACCCTTTCTAATGTAGACACAGGCAAATATTTTTCTCAACAGAACACCTAAGAAACAAGAGCACACCAGAAATCACAAGTAGGATTCAGTCAAATTTAAAAACTTATGCACAACTAAGGAAACAATGAACAGAGTGAAGATACGATGGAATGGAAAAAAATTTGCCAGCTACTCCTCAGAGGATTGATACTTAGAATATTCAAAGAACTGAAAAAAACAGACTCCAATATACTAAAAAATAAAAGACCCAGTACTAAAAATGGGCAATTGAGATGAAGAGAAAATTCTCAGAAGTAGTACAAACGGCCAATAAATAAGTGAAAACACAGTCAGCATCTTGAGCCATTAGAGATATGCAAATCATGTAATGATGGTGCTCCACCTTACTCCAGTAAGAACGGCTATTAAGAACTCAGTTAAGTTGTGGGGGAGAAGAAACTCCTCTGTATTGTTGGTGGTACTACAAATGAGCCCAACCATTAAGGAAATTACTATGGAGATTCTTCAAAAGACTGAAAGCAATTATTCCATTTGGCCTAGCTTATTCTGGGTATCTTCCCAAAAGTGTTAGAGACATAATGCAACAGTACTGTATATCTATGTGATAGTATCACATGTCCTAATAACTAAATCTTAGAAGCAGCCAATGTGCTCATAAACGGATGGATAAAGAAAATGTGGAATATATATACACAATGGAGTACTACTGTGCTGCAAAGAAAGATGAATTTGAGATATCTGTTGGGGGCTGGAGGATTGGCGCAGTGGTTAAAGCACTTGCCTTGCAAACAAAAGGCCCTGAGTTTGATTCCCCAGCACCACATATTAAAAAAAAAAAAAAACCTAATAGAGATATCTGTTGGAAAATGGATGCCCGTTGAGATCATTATGCTTAGCCAAATGAATTAGACACAGAAGGCTAAAGTCAAATGGTTTCTCTAATGTGATAAACCCATAGTATAAATAAGTAAAAGAGCAAAATAAAAGAGTAATGCTAAGACACCGGAGGATAATTTTTATGGTGAGGGAAAGTGGATGGGGGAGGCAAGAGGATGGGAAAGGGGAAGGGAAGTAAAAACAATGATGTGATATGCATACACACCAATTTCCAAAGCTGGATGTAATTGTACAACACAAATACATACTACTAAAAATAACTTAAGAACAAATGCTTTTCAACGAATGCAATCAAGATGTAAAAGACTCTTAAATATAATGGCAAATTAAGTCTCTTAAGTAGGTTTCATTAATTTAAAATTTTTCTAATTTTCAATTAATAAAGGACAATGAAAGAGAAATCAGACAGACAGGCTGAAAAGTCTGTCAGCAACAGCTTCATTCCAAAAACAATGAAATTCTTTCACTCTTATGTTCATAGAAAAATATTTGAAAAATTTAACAACTAACCCTTGTATTAATTTTTCATTGGTAGGGTACTATAGCTTGTTTGAACACAGAATCATGACTAGTTCTATGTGTGAAGACCGATTCCAGCACATTTCTGCTCATGGCTGCCTTGTTTAGGAAGAATATTGTTCATGCTAAAAGGCTGTGCCCCACCAAGATTTGTGTTTGTATTCTCACTATAAAATAAACCATTTTATCTTGAAGGTTGAACTTTTGAACTGTATTTAACCCCATACTGATGTCAAATATTTTAGATTCAACACAATGAAGTTCCAAAAGCTTTAACTCAGAATTTGAGGGGGGAAAAAGCAATGCCACTATTGGTAGTAACATAGCTTTTTTGTGTTGGAAGTTTCTGATGTCAAAGACATAAAACAGGCACCAGTTATTAGTTTGCAAATACCTTTGCTTGCTAATGGAACCAATGTATTGGAAAGAATTACACACACATGAGATTAGGGTGTGTGTGAAAGAGGAGAGAAAAATGAAAGAAATTTACAATAATAATCTTTTTATCAGGAGTCATACTTCAGAGTATGAGGCAAGCACAGCCTCTGCAACTACAGGTATTAAATTATCTCAGACGTGGGACTCTTGGAATAAGTAATTTTTGTGGTACTGTGCATTAAACATGGAGCCTGTGTACTAAGCTATGTCCTCAGCTTTTTAAAAACTTTATATCTGGAGATAAGGTCTCAGTAAGTTACTAATTTGCTCAGGTTGAGCTTGAACACCTGTCTCAGCCCAGAGCTGTGAGATTCCATCTACTTGTAACATAGGTGTTATAAGTAAAGGAAGGAAGGAAGGAAGGAAGGAAGGAAGGAAGGAAGGAAGGAAGGAGAGCAAAGGCTGATAGTTCATCAGCAAATGTGCATCTCTTGTGTTTAATTGGTCAGGGATAGTATCGCTACCACCTCTATGGTAAATGGAAAACCTGGTCTCTTTTTTCTTTTTTTCCCTAAGACTAATACCCACCATTGATTTTCCTGAAAATTTAAAATTAAGCTTTTAATATTTCATTAAAGAGGTACTCTTTAAAAGCTCATTGTAGAGAGAAATCGGAGGCAGGGGGGAAATTTACCCTACGCCTCTTGAAAATGATTTAAAAATCACAAAAACAATCAGAATCAACCTATTTTTGGAATTTAGAAAACTAATCAAAAGCTTGTAGAAACCCAAGAGTACTTACTTAAGGGAAAAAAAAAGCCAAATTTCAATAAGAATGGTGAATTTTATTACATCTTTAACTTACTCCAGTCCCAACTCCCATTCCCCAGCTCAACTGTGGCCTTAAAAACAATATCCTACATTTCTTATGCCTTTCCAGTGGAGGACCGTGAAAAACAGATACCATTTTCAAGTTGTCTTTACTTATTTGTCTGGTGGCTCCCTGGAAGACCTGTTTGAACAGTTAGTCTCAACCTCATCTCCCCCCTTGTGCTAAAGCTGATAGACGGATAGGTACATTTGATCAAAAACATTTATGAGCTGAGTACAGAGGCACACACTAGCAACACCAGCACACCAGCACTCTGGGAGGCTCAGGCAGGATGACTGCAAGTTTGAGCCCCACCTGGGTAACTTAGTAAGATCCTGTCTCAAAATCAAAACTAAAAATGGGCTGGGGATGTAGCATGGTCTGAAGGCTCTGAGCTTAATCCTCAGTTCCAAAAACAAAAACAAACAAAAAAACTAATAAATAAAAGCTTTTAAAATATTTGAACCCACATTTCTCCAAAGAAAATGTATAAATGATCAATGTGCATTAGTCACCAGATATTAGAAATCAAAGCCAAATGAGATGGTACATTATACTCTATACACTAGGGTAGATAATGGGGTTACCTTTAATCAAATAGACAAACATTAGCAAGTGTTGGCAAGGGTGTGGAGAAGTGAGAATCCTCACCATGCACCATGGGACTGGAAAGTAGTTTTGATACTTTAGGGTATCAGTTCTTCAAAAAGTAGGATTCAGTTACCCTATGAGTCAACAACTCTATCTCAGGTATACATCCAAAGGATGGAAATCATATGTACATACATATATGTATACATGAATGTTCACAGCTGTATTATTCATAGTAGTTACAAGTGAAAATAACATGTGTCCATTAACTGATGAATGGGAAAACAAAACATGTGTATTCATAGAAGGGAAGGTCATTTAACTATAACAAGGCAAAAGAGATGATTCATGCTGTGACATGGATGAACTTTGAAACCATTGTTCTTAAGTGCAAAGAAGACAGACACCAAAGGCCACATATTATTATGACTCTATGCATATAAAATATCCAAAGCAGGGCACACCCATGAACACAGAAAGCAGACTGGTGGCTGCCACAGCATGGGGAGGGATGGGGAGGGGAAGTGGGAAGGGCTAAAATAGGTACAGAGTTTCTTTATGGCAAAAGGAAAATGTTCTGGAATTAGAAAGTAGTGATCGTTGTGAATGTACTAAAAAAACTGAGTTGTATACTTCAAATGGGTTAAAATGGTGGAAATTTTTTGCAGATTTTTCTTCATATTATTAATAATAATGCTGATGACAGATTTTTTGAAAAACCAGAAAGTGTTACAAGACAATAAAATAAATAATGTTACACTGTTAATGTGTAGGATCTAACAAATGAGAGAACAAACAATGGCAGCAAAGGCACTGCAGCCATCCTCTCTACGGCCCATGGCAGGGCTTTTCAATTTCCAGGCATACTCTACAAAACCTATCATTTTCCCAATTTTCCAACAGCCCTCATGCCAAGTGGCCTGGAGTCAAGTGTCCAGCTGAAGCAGTGTGTCGATGCCTTCCACCGCCACCTGAGCTGGCAGGAGCAAGCATTTCTCCTTTGCTACTCCTGTCCCCAAGCTCTTCCTTTTACCAATGAATGTCCTGCTGCCCTTGGGAGGGAAATGTTAGCTGATGTTTACTATAAAAAGAGGTCAGGGAGGGAGACAGTTACTCCCAGGCATCACATTCACTCAGAAACCTGCCCAGCACACATGTGGCCTCACCAGAGTAGAAGACAAAGTGCAAGGTGGAGATCTACCAAACTCACTCCAGTTCATATTGATAGCATCACTGATGATGAAATGCTAAATTTTAAAAAAATATGCCAGGCGCTGGGGATATACCTTCATAGTTGAGTGCTTGCCTAGCAATTACAAGCCCTGTATTTAATCCCAAGTAATGAAGGAGAAGGAGGAAGGAAGAGGGAGAGGAAAAGTTGGGGTTTTATGACTATGAGCAGAAGAGGCCAGGAAAAGAGGTGAATGTGGACTTCCCCAGTCAAATTAGAACGTGTGCCTTGTTAACGCCAATGCAAGCCATTTTGCAGGTAAATGTCAAGTGTCTGGCATAGAAATACACGTTCTAGAGTAGTCAGAGGCGAAGGTAAGATCATCTCTTGCTGCACTATAATCACATGTAATGTTAAAACTAGAGACAAGGAGAAGTTTGGGATGAATGGAAAAGGGCAAGAAAAACATATGGTACATTTAAAAGAGAGCAGCCAAACAGAAGTTTCTCATGGGGTTCATCTGTTACTGAATATTTATACAAGAAATATTTTAATGTAGTTACATGTATTTCCCACGCACAAAATGTACCTAACTTTGTTTACATTATTTAACTTCCAACATAGTGTCTGTTTAGAATAATGGCAAGCCAAAGAAGGACACGGACAGGAATGGGAGAACTCAACAGCTTTCAAAAGCAGAATTACTGTCATGATCTCCTAGGACACATGCAAAGTCACCCCAAGTATTGAAATGCGTAACCATCACTAGGATAGATAGTTCTTATAACTTCGGTTAAAATACAAAAGTTTCTTTTTACTGCATTATTGTCCTGTTTCCCTGTTGCTGGGACATACTATCTGACACCACTTAAGGGGGAAAGTTGATTTCAGCCCACATTGAGAGGTCCAGGTTCATTCGTGGTCAGCTAGCAATGGCAGCATGGCACAGGATCTGGCAGAGAAGAGGTGCTCACAGCATCACCAGAGGAAGGACGGGGATGTGGGGAGAATGCGGGGCACGAGTATATCCTTCCAAGCCGCACCCTCAGCGGTCTGCCTGTCTTGACCAGGCCCCTCCTCTCAGCAACACGTGAAATCCGTACATCAATCTGCAACATCTCATCAACCCCCACACTCCAGTCACCTTCCAAATACATGAGGCTTTGGGGGTATTTCAGATCCAAAACAACTATATTTAATCAAAAATTCAGTACCCGGATGAAGCACAAAAATGAGGGAAACGCACACGGAGCTGGTTTTGAGCACGTCTCCAACCAACCCAAGCTGACAGCTGCTCTGGCTTCCCACACAACCACGCAGCCATGACTCCATTCCAGAAAGCACCAAGTGCCAGGCGTCTTTCAACGTCTTCCTCCCCAGAGATTTTTTTTAGAGCCTTTGCTGACGAGGCAAATAGCTGTTATGCTTAACAAATGCGTTTGGCGACATTTTCAGCCCACAATCTGAAAGTCTTAAATGTTATCACTTGGCATTCTCCAAGTTTTGTCAGAAATGAGTGCAGATGACCAATTTTCATAGCTGGAGTAAATACAGGTCAGTTTTCAGAATGAAGTGCAATTTAACACAGATCTACTTCCATCATCATTGGTCCTTGGACTAAGTGACTTTCTGTTAGTTTCTGTAATAAAACACCTGCAATAATGAACTTCTAAGGAGGAAAGTCTTACTTCGACTCAGAACGGTGAGGCTTCGATTCATGGGTTCCTTTGATTTTGAATCCATGGCAAGGCGGGAGCACATGCTGGCACAAAGCTGCTCACCTCCTGGTAGTTAGGAAGCATAAAAGATATTGAAGAGGGGTGGTGGTGCTGTTATCCTCTTTGAGAACGTGGCCCTAATGATCTAAGACCCCACTGGGGTTCCTGCTCTTGAAGGTTTGACAAGAACACCAACTTTGGGGCCATGCCTTTGTTTAGCACATAGGCTCTTGAGGGACCTCCCGGGTCCAAACTATAGCAATCCTCTAAATTATACCCCATCCCTGCCTATTGAGATGTTGCTCTTTAAAAAGATCAGTTTCCTGGAGAAATGAAAGTGTTTTAGATAAAAATTATCATATTTATAGAGAAAAATGTTGATTCCATTAAAAAAATGCCCATGCATATCAAGGTATGATCTATTCCTACTTTTATTGGTCATTGTATTCCCTACAGCAGGGAACTATTATTAATACAAAACTTTTCTGTTTTCATTTGATGTTCAGTTGATATAATCTTTGTGGAAATTATAAATATTTTGAAAATATTTTTGGGTACAAGTTTCCTAGTTTGAAAATATGAACTCAAATGAGTATTTTAAATTTCATTAAACACTAACATGAAATGTGGCAATTAAGATAAATTTTCAACTTGGCTGAGTTTGGGCTGCATGCAGGGATTGGTGGAGCACACTTCCTGTTGCCTGGGTGTGTCGTCGAGATGAACGTTGGGTCCATGACTGGTCCTTTGCCCTTTCTTCTCTGACACTCTCCTGCTGCCTAACTCCCACCCACTGTGAGCTCAGCAGCTGTGCTCCCCGATGCCCTCTGCCATGAAGCTTCTGCCTCAGAGCCAATTGACCACAGGCTGAATCTCCTCAAAATATAAGTCAAATTAAACTTCAGCATTTTTATGGGTGTTGGGTATTGTGTCCATCAATAACAAACCTAAAGCATGAGGCTTTTCAAATATGAAAAAAATGGAGTCACTAGATTCTATGTCTACAATGTCTTGAAACACTCCGTACATGACCCATTTCAGAGGGAGATAAGCTTTGCTACATCAATCCCTGGTGAGTCCTCATGTCAGAATAGGAAACAGAAGCTCTTGTCCACCACAAATAAATAAGACAAGTTTCCCTATTAGAAAAATTCAGATGTGTTAGTGAGAAAGCTGAAAATAACTAAAAAGACAAATACTCCTCTTCAACATCAGAAATAAAGGACATAAAACAAATTAGAGTTTCATAAAAGAGAGTTTCATGCTTAGCCCTGGACACATGAAACTCAGGTGAGACTTCAGCTCAGGTAGTGAAGGCTGCTGGCTACAGAAAGCAGGAAACCGTCAGCTCTAAGCCCTGCTCTTTTGTTTTACAAAAATTTTAATTTAAAAATTAAACTCATGAGAAAGGGTCAGAAAAAGTTGAGCAGACTCTCCCACGATAATACAGGATGGCTGTTTATGAAAATAACTTGTTTTCAAAGATTGGTAAGGACATATTCTGGAACCATGGGAAAGGTCAAGGTGGCAGCCAGCTGTGGTCTGTGCTACTGAGCTGACTGTCCTAGAAAATTGAGGGAAGGCAGGTTTAAATCAGTCATGTCCCGGAAGAGAAAGGAAACATTACAGCAGTTAAATACAAAGGAAACATTACTACATAAAATCTACTGGACATTTATTCCCTCTCTGCAAATGTATGTTTCCCTGGTTTCTTACTCTGACAGCTGATAGGACTGGAGTGCAGAGCCCTGTGTGTGACCACCTGGGCATGCTTGCAGGCAGGCACACCACTGCAGGTGAAGGGACAGTCAGACAGACACTGCTGCAAGGAAAAGGAGATTAATGTGATGCTACCAACTTTAAAAGTGCTGCTTAGTTCTCCATGGTTTTGTTAAACAATCCAATCTCCTTTGGTTTGGAGTTACAGGCCTAGAAAAAAAAATACATCTTTCTGTGCTTTGTGAAAGCTGTAATAGTTGTGCAGTTTTGCATTAGAAATGGAGTGGACTTAAATGTTTGAAGTGCTTTTGCCTTGAGACTTCAAGTACAATTTCTAATCAAGGCCACTAGACTTAATGCCATTTCTTCTTGTGCTCACAGCTGTGATTGTGGATGAATTGAAGGCAGAGGCACACACCTGCCACCACCCCTGTATTGGTACAGAACACCCTCTCCTCACAGAGACAGGCACAAAGACACTTGGTCTCCCCTGTGCTACCTACTTCCCGTGGATACCCAGGGCAGCCCGTCCTGGGCAGGGCACAGCAGTTTGAAAGGTGGGATCACAGAGGCAGAAATGCAAATTAGTGCCATATGTTGAAGAGCCTTAGTTATTTGTGCCCAAACCAGATGCCTCTATCTCCTACATTATATTTACAATCAATCATTTTTAGCTCTTTTTCTCGATGCAATGTCAATTTAATAAAAGCATCGTGTTTCCCTTTTTTTCATCACAACTATGAGAGCTCTCATGACCAAATAACCTCACTATTTCATCTCAGAAAGGTTCCCCTTGGAATTAATTACTTTGAAATCAAAGTATTCCTGGGCTCACAGCTCCTTTTAAAAACATCACTGACACTTCCTCCCAACAGATTATCTTCCGTAATTGAAAGAAAATTTTACGTGATGTCAGAGAAGAGCAGAGCAATAAAAATATATAGCAAACTATTACAAGTGAGCCTGAACAATTACTCTATGCTAGATTCAGAATGATATGATTTTACATTGTAAATGGGTAAAAATGTCCTATTGAGAAATGAAGCCTGAAATTTAAATATGAATGTATAGGATCATGAAATTCTTCAGGTATAACAGCCAATATTAATATAGTACAAATGTACAATTAGCTCTCATTTAAAGAAAAAATTATACTAACCATATACAGTATGTACTTGCTCTTTTAAAATATTAAAAATATGTGATTCTTATATAAGTCAAACTATCTGAGAGTATCTCTCAATTTTTTCTCTTCTGACTCTTAATTCTTCGCTTATTTTTACCCTACCAAGTCACCCTACCTCTTTCACAATCTGTAATGAAGATCCATCCCTTAGATTTTTCCTGTTCTTTAGAAATGTACTAAATACGTAACATACAATTTACCATTTTAAGTGTGCAATTTTGTGATGGCTAGCAAATTATTGCATTATCATTGGCACCAGATGTCCAATCAAGATGGCGGTCGAGTAACAGAGCTGCACAATGTCTCCTCGTGAACCTACCTAAAAAGTTGAGAAAATAGTCAAAAAACTGCCTTTTCAATGTAGCTAGGACAGAGAGGAGCATGCCAACAATTGAAACGAGGCCATAGGAAACCTGAAAATACATCAAAAGCAGAGATAAACAGCCAACCAGGAAGCAGCCCTAGGCCACCTGAGCATGGCCCTGAGCTGCTGACATCAACAGATGGAAGAAAGCCTGGAGCCCTGAATTTCAGACCAAGGTAAGTACAAACTCGGGAGCAGTGGAAATTGGTAGCAACTCCAAAAATAGATCCTGTGGGTAAACACAACGCAAGCACCCCTGAGAAAAGGCCTCCTAGAGCTGAGAAGTAGCACTTGGCAGTCATAATAAGCAGTGACATGAGTGGGAGCCATTTTTTAAAAGATCTGGACACTGAGATTTCAGAGTAAAAGAAACCTCAGAAGAACACATCATGGTTATTGGGGTCATTTTTAAACAGTGCCTAGGAAGAAACCAGCACAAGAGGCAGTTGTAGAAAGGAGAGAAAGGCCACTAACCCCTGGAACAGCTCAGGTGGTAGTAGGAGCACAACTGAGGGTGGAGAGTCCTGTTCTTAAGGGAAGGAAGCCAGAACCGGTGGGAGAGCCTTTCTGAGGGGGTTGGGGGCAAACAAGACAACGCAGGAGCCACGAGATGGTTGCGTCCTCCCTCAACGCCTACTCCCAGCATAGAACCAAGAGGAATTTTGCCTCCCCCCCACCCACACACACACCCCATAGCTGTTCAAAGAAACCTTTCAGCTACCTTTACAGTGAAGCCCCTCAACAACAGACACATGGGAAGAAGACAAGGCAACAGGACACCACAGAGATGCCTGGGACCCCAGAAACTAGTGTCACGGGTCCTGAAAGAGTGGAACTCATAGGGAGGGAAGTCAAAAAAAGCAAATAAATTAGTCAAACAGACATTTCAAACAAGATATCCTCAAAGAAACGAAAGCAATGATCAGCAGGATTAAAGAGGAACTTACTAAACAAATAGAGGTCCTCATGGGTACAAAGCTCACGGAGCATACAGAAGCCAAAAACAAAAACTTGACTGAGGAAAATAAGGAAATGCAAGTATGAAAAAACATTTTGATAGACAAGTGAAAATTTTGCAAAGAAATCTAGCTGAAATTCTGGATATGAAAAACACATTTGAGAGCAGGGGAAGTTTACTCAAACATTGTGAGGACAGAATTTCAAACCTCGAAGATAAGGCTGAGAAAATAAATGCCAGAGTTAGGCATAACTCCAAAATTAGAAATAAAAACGTACCTGGATACAACAGCTGATGGATGATTCAAAGAGAACCAATCTCAGAATTATGGGTGTGGAAGAGCAGAAGGCAGCACCGAAGATAAAGAATTTATTCACTGAAATCATACAAGGAAAATAAATTATTTTCTGGTACAAGAGACATATAGAACACCAAATAACCTCAATCAGCAACAAGATTTGCCACAACATAGCAAAATCAAAACCTCAGAAATTCAACAGAAAGAGAAAATATTAAAAGCAGCAAGAGAAAAACATTATTCTACCAAGGCAAATCCGCTTGCATTACTTCAGATTTCTCAATGCAAACTTAATTTTTTCCTTCCATTTTACTGATATGTGTAAGTGCAGAATTTAAGGTTTACAATGAAGTTGAGCATTTTGTGTGCATACCTATCTTCTCAAGGTGACAAGGACTTTCCCTCTCTTTTTTGTCCCTTCCCCCCAGCTACCCCTCCCTCCCACCCCACCTTAACTTTAAAAGCCAGGAAGGCCTGAAGCAAAATCTTTCAAGCCTTAAAAGACAGCAAGTGCCAAACCAGGTTGTTGTATCCAACAAAATTATCTCTGAAAAGTGAGAGAGAAGTAACAACTTTTCCTGACCAAAAATCCCTAAATAAATTTGTGACCACTAGCCCAGCATTGCAGAAAATACTTGAAGGAATTTTTGAAAGAGACAGAGAGAGACAAGCAGCAGCAAAGAACATGGAGGAAAGGAAACATCTAAAGAGAAATCATTATAAAAAATAATAACAAATTGGTATTTGAATTATTTGATTTTCATCTTACTAAAACAGAACCAGTACCAGATTTCTCATAAAATCTGTGAAACTCCCCTCATAATTTTTATAGTAAGAGTATAGTAGTTTGCCAAACATAATAATTATACTCAGCCTGGGGAATTGGTATAAAATCTTTAAAAATATGTATGCATGAATTTATGGATGAATAGATAGATAAAATGATAAACCAAATTTGGCAAAATGTTTGTAGCTGTAAAATATGAGTAAATAATATATGAAAGCTAAAAAAATTCTGAAATAACTAAGTATGCCATTCTCTCTATTGCTTTATATGTAATAGACTTTTGTGATATAGACTTAAATTCATTTAACATAGTAATTTGCTTATTCAGTCTTTGATGCAAGTTTATTCTAAGAAAACTAATTGATGTAATGATAACCTGAATGTCTTTTGAATGAACAAACATTTACCTTTCAGTAGTCAGCTAAGGAATTTGAAATTTCTCTCTTTCCCTTTCTCACACTTTCTAGCCTATGAACTTCGTTGTTAGAGTTCTTTTCTCATGTGGACTCGTGGGTGAGGCCAGGTAAAGAATCTCAACAAAGGTAAACTAAGATACAAGAAAAAAAAGAACTTTTGGCAAATACCCCAATATTTGGTTTAATTTGTATTTTCCTAATGAAGTGGTGGTGTTGGACATTTTGCATCTGCTCACCATGTTTGCACATTTGGAGAAATGAGTATTCAAGCCCATTTTTGAATCTAGCTGTTATGTTGTAGTTGACATATTCTGGGTATTCAACTCAATCCCATAAATGATTTAGAGACATTTCCCCTCATGCTATGAGCCACCTTTTCACCTTGTTAATATAATTCTTCAGTGCACAGGATTTTAATTTTGATAAAGTCTTGGCCTATGTATGTTTTCTTCTATTTCTCGTGCCACTGACATCATGTTTAAGACATCATTGCTAACCCAATGTTGTAATGCTTTCTCCATTTTTCTCTACACCTTTAGGGGTTTGTTCTTATATTTACATCCTTGATAGATTTTTGAGTTTATGTTTGACTGTGATGTATGGTAAGCGTTTAACTTCTTCACTGTCGCTGTGGTTTGTGGATTTCCTGATTTCATTAATTCTCACCTCACTCATGGAGCGTCCAATCCAATCACTTTCTGTATTCTCTCCCCCAGTCTCCTCTACTGCCTCAATCTGCATATAATGTTTCAACTTGTCCCTGAATCCTTGATAAATACAAATCACTTTTGTTCACCCTAGAGCATAAGCTTCTCAATGAAAAGAGCTCAGTTTCTCTTCAGATAGTATTCAAGCTTAGAGCCTTTCCTCAAGAATGCTTTTTGATTATGATGATTGACTCAATCAGGAATTAGTGGCAGAAAACAAAAGCCATTAAGCTACCTGGAGTAGAGACAAAATAAACTGAGAGCTGTAGATGATTGCACTCATAAGAAGGAGTAGAGTTGGGGATGGGACCAGACCTCTAAAATCAGCCCTGCAGAGCTGGCCATCAGGGAAACTGCTATCTGAGCCTCAGTCAGGAAAAGGGGGACTTCCCAAAGAGCGGTGATGCAAGGAGAAACCGCTAAGTCATCGATACTGCCACGGGAAGCTACAGGATCACATCTGAGCCTACTAGATCTGCACTGGCAAAGAGTGAATGCCCCACACTCCACCTCTTAATACCCATGAAGCCAGCAATTAGATACCAGAATCCTCTGGACCCTCTTCACTGTAAGTGTGGTAGCATGAAAAATATTGCAAAAATAGCAAGATGGCCAGTACTTCCCTTCTACCTTACAAAACTGTTTGAAAAAAAAAAAACCTCAATCTCTTCAAGGACTTCAGTTGCAGAAGAGTTTAACAAATGCCCTTTTGAGCTTTCTAGTTTCTGAAGAAAAGAAAGGAAACGAGAAGGTGGGTGCCAATTTCCCATTCTCCTCATTTCTACAGCCGTGATGATGGTGACAAGGTTAAAACATATATGTGTACATATACAGGGTAGCAGCTGTCACCACTATATAAAATTCTAGCAAAAATTGAAGCCATATGATACAGTTTCAAAATCTAATGCTTCCTCTAAGATTGTTTCTGGATAGTGCATTTTTCCTGCACAATAAACAGAAAAGTACAGTCAGAGAAGTGAATTTCTTTGTGGTTAGTTTTCCTACACCCCACCATAACTCTAGGCTTCTCTCAACCAGAGAGCTCTCTGCTCCTCTGCTTCAAGTTGTATTTTGTAAAACTCTTGGTCTTTCATTTTTCTTTTTTGGCCAAGGAGACTGAGCATTTTAAGTGAACCAGGAGTTCTTTTTTTCAATTCTATGCCTTTACACACACACACACACACACCAAAAATCATTCGGTGTTATTGGTTATTTTCTGCTCATTTTACATTCTTAAGGCAATTTCTGTTTGATCTGGCCAGGATACTAACACAGTAAATCAATTTCACTAAATAACCTGAGGCTCTATCAGCTACTTGGGGCTATACAGTTAGGAAATGTAACTGTTGTGTCTCTCTTCTTTTTTTTTTTCAGTCACATTCTAAACATGAGACACCCATAAAGACCAAGCATGCCTTTGCCCCATAAATGCTGTACATTTCTACTGCTTTCCTTTTACCAGCATGGTTTTCTTGATCCTGAGTTGATTAAGATGAAAAAATGGATTCCTCTCACCATCTTTTTCTGTTTTGATTCACTGAGGAATTCTCCCTAGTCTGCTAACTAAAAAGTTATACGGTAAAGGGGTACAAAGTTAGCTTCAGTGATGATTAGATTCAGTACTCAAATAACTCACTAGAACTGGTTTTATTTTCATATTTTATTTTACTTTTGCCTTCCCTTGGCTGAGTTTGCTACTACACTGGCTTATTACTTGAACTCTATAATGACCCCTAATTATTCTAAGCTCTCTCTTTGTGGTAGTGAAATGCTTGCAGCCAATATAACCTTTTAGGTGGAACAAAAAGCAAGAGTCCTTTCAGAGAGCAGAAAGAACAAGGGTCTTCATGGAAAGCACTCTTAAAATCTGAAGTTCCCTTCTGTGGGACCAGATTAGGCCACTTGACACCACGTGGCTAAATCATTATAGCCAGAGAACTGTGAGGCAAGATTTGCGTTAACCAGGATCATATGACCCACCTCCAAATCTTACTTAGGGTAAAAAAAACCCGTAGATTTCACGATCTCAGCATCAAGGGTGAGTCCTCCAGCCCCTAAAGCAGAAACTCAAACCAGAAAAATACAATTGTCAAGGTAAAAGGCCATAGTCTGCCTTGTCTCTACAGCCTTAGAGCCTAATACAGTTCCTGGCAAAGCACAGCCTGTGTAATGAAGAAACAAATGTGTTGCATGTAAGTCTTATTCCATTCTAAGCATTTCCTTTCTTTACATCAGTACAACTTTTTCAATGTAGAAAAACATCTGATGAATTCTTAGCAAACATCCAGTGAGCATTCCTTAAGCACATGTCCAATTTTTTTTATTTAACTGGTTTCCACCCAAGAAGGTAAGAGTCAGCTGAGTTACTAAGTAGTGACACAATTGTTCCTTGAGAAAACTGGAGTTGAGTTGCTTGCTGATATCTCCAGAATAGTGTCTGAAAGAGGTGGATGCCACTCGATTACGTTGAAAATTTCTTCTCACTATTCAATAGGGCTTAAAAATTATTCTGGCATAACTCCATGCCTGAAAAAAACACCCTGCATAAAAGTTAGTTCAAGAGAGGTCTTTTTCCAGATTTTTGACCATAATATTAATCTATTCTATAGTCATTAAAAATAAATCTATATGTCCCTCTAATGGCTATAAAGAAAGCTACAGAGAGTTTTTCTATACACATAACTATTTAAATGGGTGGGGTTATGGCAGTACTGACCAAAAAACATAACTGGGGACAAAATTACAATCCAAAAATTAAAGGAAGAGTCCCCCCAGAAGAGGAAAGGTGAACTTGTAGAAAGAAGGTTTGCTATGAAAAGCTGCTTCCTTTTACTAAATGATGGATAAGGGATGTGGCATTAAGACTCTTCCCTCAAATGCAGGTCAGTGCAGAAAATTTTATGTAGATCAGGAGACAGAGAATGAATATAACATGGGTTAGGTCAATTCACAAGTGGACTTTCAATCTCACCTACTCTGAATTTGAGGGTCATGATAGTTTCATCCCAACTTTACTTCTGCTGCTATCATTTCTGACCCCTTCAAGTTTTACAACAAATAGCTGAATATAAAAAAGGATCAGAATGTTGGAGGGAAATGACGTCTTAGTACCCTATTTACTTATATAAGGAATTGGTCATCAGCAAGACTAAGAAAACAACCTGTTTAATGGATCTGGGGACCTCTTTTCACATTTATAAGCTTAACTTTCCTAATTTAATTACTGAAATAGCTAATTTTGAAAAGTATACCAAGAATACTTTCAACTACAAGAATTTTACTACAACGGAGTAACAAAATTCTCTCCCTGTTCTCCCCTGCAGAAAATAAGAGACAGAATGTGGACTTGGAACTTGGAGATGAAGGACACAAAAAGCAACCATGGAAACAACACTGTGAGCAGTCAGTGTGTCATCAAACACAAATGTCAACCAGCCAGGACAGATGCCAGAACACAAACCACCAATAAGGTCACACCTATGCATACTGGAGGAATATGCAATTCCCGTTGATTTGCACTAAGCAACAGTGCAATGCAAGTTAACAGGACAGGTTCCAGATTGCTATAATTTGGATCTGAATGTCCCTGAAAGGCCCCTGGTTAAAAAATTGGTCAGTAATGTAGCTATTGAGAGATAATGAGACCTTTAAGAGGTGGGGCCTAGTGGGAGGTCCTAAAGTGCTCTCAAAAGGGATTGCAGAACTCCATACATTTGCTCTTTCTCCATTACTTTTGGTGATGAGGGGAACAGTCCCACCAACATATGCTGCCTCATGATAGGCCCAAACCAATGGGGCCAATCAATCATGAACCAGAACCCCCAAAACTATGAGCCAAAGTAAATGTTTTTCAGTTAATTGTCTTAGGTCTTCGGGTTCATTCACCGAGCCAGTCCACTTAGGTTCTTTTTCTGGTTCTGGCATATGTTAGTTGTGTAATTTATGATTCCTAAACTTCTCTATGTCTATCTTCTTACCTATGGAATAAACACAGAGCTTGAAAATAAGTTTTAAAACACTCTGAACAATGCTTGGCACTTGGACTGTAGCAATAAATTTCAGTTACTCTTATTTCTGAGTCAACGGCCTGAGCCTTTGGGCAATCTGTCTCCATGTACAGACAGAACCAAGTCTTGCTTCCTAAGACAGGCTGAATCCTCACGCAATGATGCATTTGCACAACCATGATCTCCCCTTGGAAAAACTCCTAAATTCAATTAACATCTCAGGCCAATTAAATAAACCATGGAAAAATCCCAACTGCTTCACATACTTTATTTAGATGATTTCAGAAATGGAGAAAAACCTTTGAAATGAAACCAAAAACTCACAACAGACACACTGCATGGTTGAAACTATAAGGATTTCAAAGGCATTCCCTTTTTGGGAGCAAGATTTAGGGGATTTGACTGAAATGCTATTTAAGAAGTAGGATTTGGAAGGAAGAGACACTTTTTGTGGTAAAATTGTTTCATCTCTACATCTGGAAATGAACTTTTGCCTGAGCATTTGCCCAAATTCTGTTCATAATAGCTATTAAAATAAAAATAAAAGTCTCTTAATCATAAAGGAAAGAAAAACTAGATAAGACATGCTGGAATGAACAAAGGAATCATAAAACATATTTTGTGGCTTCAGAAAAATTTGGCCATCTATGTCATCTTCTATATTTTGTAAAAACTTGCAGAAATAAAAACTCTAGGAAAAGCAGTAGTATGCCAGCTTAGAAGTAATTTCTTATAGACAAGGGAGAAATGGATTAAAAAGTAAAAATATTCAGGCTCCCTACTAGAAGGTAGTTAGTTGGCAAATAGAAAGATTAGCATCATGAATTTACCATGCTCTACAGTTGAGTGGTTCAAAAGTCACCTTCACAGACTGGCTCACTTTCATCTTTCAGTATAAAGTGTTTCCTATCACTGTTTCCAGCTCTTTACATTCTTCTTTATAGAGCACATGTCTCAGTCACAATTCTTGATGAATTATTTTCTTTCTTGTTTATTGTCTATTTCTGCCCTAGTATGTAACCTATTGGAATGGAGCTATTTTTTCCTTATTCTATCCTCAGTTCCCAGCCCACCTACAACATAATAGGATATTTGATTAACATATGTTGAATGAATCACCAATGAATGCTACTGTTGTGACAATTATTTCTAATAAGGTGGTGGGTAAATTTGGTGCTGTGTATATTGATTTTATCAGTAAATTGCTTACCTGATAAAATTAATAAGGATCTTGGCCAAATTAAGCAGTCAAAGCAATCAGACATGATCAACCCAGGATTTCACTTAGAACCTTAGTGCACACTTGTTCTAAATGTAACTGTAATTCAGACAGATTTAAAATTGTCCTCCTAGTAGACTTAGTAGTTTTTTCTCTAGATGGCTGTTTCCACTGATATAATAATATGAATACAAAAATTCTACACTTGATTGCAGAAGTTGTGGAAGCAAAATGGTCAATCCAGGCAAATCAAATTAACAGATTATTGATTTTGGATTAACTGACCTGCATGTGGACAGAATATTGACCACTGAGTCAACTGATCTACAGTTTGGTCAGAGCTCAGACACTATTCCACTCACTGCTTTCTTAATTTAAATTACTAGAAAGAACTTTCTAGGGTTTCATAGGCGCTCAGTCATACCATGTGTTTGAGAAGCACGTAGATACCATTCTTTAAGGAAAAAAAATCCCTTATCAAAAAAATAAAGGGAGCAGAGGAAGAAGGAATAAAAAAGGACTAGCTGTCTGGGAGGCAGTAACACGTACACACCTCTCCCACATCTAAAACAAATCAAAATAAAACTCAATTCCCTAAAATCCAAAGCACTTACCATAAAAACAGAAGAGTACCACCAAAGTATATTATTGGCAGGAACATATAAATGAGAGACCATGGCAGTGTCTTGAGTTTTTATTAGAAAGAAATATAAACTATCTAGCAACTGGCTCAAATGTTGGAAAATTTTTCTCAAAAATATATTTCACCAGCGCACTGAGTCAAATAAATGACAGCAGGTCTCTTAATGTGAAATAAAAGTGAACTATTTCATATGTTTGACATTAACTTTTGTGGTTACTAATGTAAAAACAAAGCATTCAGAGCCCCGAAGATAAAATTCTCCCCAGAAATCTTGTGGGGGTTTTGTTCATATCATGACAATAACAATTATTATGGTACTTTGCTGGTAGAAAAAAATGTTATTGTTGAAGAAAAAAAGAGACATTTTCTTCTGGGTTAGGTTGTATAGAGTCCATTCCAGCTGAATTCAGGGCATTGGAAAATATCAGCCTTCAAGGTCAAAAATAAAGGAGGTGAAGGAGAATTGATCCGCCGATTGACTGATTCACGTTGTTCCATATAGATTGATGAAGGGCAGTGTATGGCAGAGGAGGGTGGGCGAAGGCATTTTCATGTCAAAAAGGAATGTATTTCCATACTTTAAAGGTATTTGATGAATGTAAGAATTTATAAATTATAGTTTCCATAAGGCATGCTAAATATTTTACGTTTTGGCACTCAATTCCACATGGTACATGTTCCCATTCCTGTTTTGCAGATGGGACATCAAGCTCAAGGTCAAACAGTCATTAGGAGGAGGAGCCAGCTGGTGATAAAAAGCCATGTCCCTGCACCATTGCCAGCAACATAAGAATATACTACCAGAAAGAGTCAGATTTTGGCCTACCATGAAGGATGGACTGTCTTCAACTTAGGAATAAATAAATTCCCCACGGTCTCTCAAATGGCTTCCTCCCAGGCAAAGGCAAGAAAGGGACAGGGTAGAAGACAGCCCTGGTCTATTTAGAGAGAACCAAAAACCAATGTTGTTACCAGGGATATTTATGTCCTTTCTAAAGCGTTTTGTTTCCACAGTGTCTAGAGCCATACTTTCACATTTAGGGCACTAGGATGGATCCAAACCTACCAAGACAGGTAAGAGTCAATTCTGACTCTTAAAGATATTTAATTGGAATCTGGAAGGAAGAGAGAGATTGAGGTGGTCATGCTGGGGGTTACATGGTAGATTACATCTAGATTTAGTTTGTCAGATTTACTAGAAAAAAAATCTTAAAAATCAGATCCTAAATGAGGTGGCAGGGAGTGGGAGGCAGCCTGCCCCAGATACAGAGTAAGGGCCTAGAAGAGGAAAAAGAGGAGAAAGTGGGAGGAAGGGGAATAGAGGGGACCTAAAGAAAAGGTGTTGAGTGAAAAGGATGGGGAAGCAGAGTTGCCAGACCTACCAGCCTTTGGGGACGATGTCAGGGGCAACTGATTAAATCAAGAGGTATTTGGCGAATTGCGAGCCCTATCCACCACTTCAGCCCTCTATATGAAAATGGAAGCTAATCTGGCAAGAAATCAACCAACCAACCCTCTAGACCTGTTCATGCATTTGGACTCGAGCTGCCCTGACCCAGTTTGTTATAAATGATTTCTGAGCCTACAGCGCTTGTCACCAGCAATGTGGACCCCTAACTCTGCAATGCATGTGGCAGGGGAACAAATGAACATCAAATGAGAGAAGGCAGGAGAACTCCATGCTGCCTGCCAGGAGAGAGGGAAAACAAAAACATAACCTTGTAATGAAGTGATGGAAAGATTGTTAAGACATCCCATGTACATGATAAATCATCACCTCCTCGCCGTGGCTGCCTGATCCCCAGGCAGACAACACTCTGGGTGAGCAGTGCCTTCTCTGAATAAAGCAATTGTGCCCTAAGACAAGAACAATTTCCCTGCGTATTGCAGAGGAAGCGAGAGGTGGCACTTTGAATAAGGGACTGCAGCTGCTTGTCACACATGTCCTGACAGCCTGCCGTCCTTCCCACTCTCTGGATGCCCATGAACAATTCTTTTTGCTTTTCCAACACTTATCTAACCCCTTAAACATTTGGGCAGAGGGAACGCACACCTATCTGGAACGCACACCTATCTGGAACTCACACCTATCTGGAACTCACCACATGACTGTTTTTAGGGAAACCAACCAGCCAGTTCAGTTCTGCTGCAGTCCCTCTGATTATAGACTGGGGGATAAATTTGTCCTGGTTTTGCCTGTTTTCACCTCAAAGACCAGATACATACTGCCACAGCTTGGGTCGTTGGTATAAAATTCTCTCTCCAGAAATAGTATCTTAGACCTAAGTGGAGTGTGATGAATAAAGCTGAGAGTGAATTTCAAGGAGGCCACTTCCTTTAACTGCTTCAGGCAAATGCTGTAATGAAGAGAGGATTTAACACCAAAGCAAAGGCGAGCTGGTGGTTAAGACTAATGAGTTGCCGAATGCCATAAAAAGCACTCATAAATTTTGGTATAATTATTTATTTATTTTCACAATAAAAACTTGTTTCCAACGGTGTCCGATTGTTTTATAAATGCAAGTTCTTACCCTTTACAGATTGGAGATTTGTTTTATTAGCTCCGCAGAGAGAGAGAGATGAAAGAAAGGCACAGAAAGGCGGAGCTTCCGGCTTCCAGTCACTCAGCAAATAAAGATGCAAACTGGGATGGAACTCAAGGCCCAGCCCTCCAGTCCAGGGCCGGGTTTTGATACACTAGTATGAATAGGAGATGAAAAGCAATGTCTCTTTGTGGTTATAAGAGGCAGTTCAGAACAAATGCTTTACCTGCTACCTCCGGTTGCCTTAAAAGTCATTCTAACATGTTACATGGCAAATTGTTGGAAGAGGGATAGCACAGTGATCTGCCCTGGGCCCCATTTCCTTAGGAATGCTCTGCATTTCATAACCTGAATACCACCATGAATCTTTCCTCTCAAACAATCCCCTGCCATTCTCTCATTCCCAGAGTTTTAGAAGGTGGGAGGCCTCTGTGGTCAGGTTGCCTATAGGTACCTCCCGAGAGCTTGAATCAATCCTTGCCTCATGGTGTAAGGACAGTTGCACCCACCCCGGTGTGCACCCGGACTCAGGTGCAGATCAGGAAAATGACTGTAAATAGAGCAGTGGGCCGCCCCCCCCCCCCCCCCCCCCCCCCCCCCCCCCCCCCCCCCCCCCCCCCCCCCCCCCCCCCCCCCCCCCCCCCCCCCCCCCATGCAAGGCTCCGAGGCAGAGCCACTCTCAGCCCTGCATTGTCAGAAAGGTTTGGAGGCTAAACTGGTTTGTAAGGAGACAGGGATATAATGGGATAAAACAGGCTGCCTGCTGTTTCATTGACCTTTATTTAGCACTGGAGGTTTTGTATAAAAACAAGCACACTAAACTGGAATGAATTCTGCCAGCCAGGTAAAGGCCAACCCGGATCAGACTATTCACAAAAGATTGCCCTTTCCTTAACTACCAGAAAGAGGTTTATAGGAAGAGGCCTGCTTTCACCCATAAGTCCAGGATTTCCATCATACAGCTGTCAACAGGCATCGATTAATTAGGGGAGGAAGGATCAGCTCCTCGGTTGGGGCTGGAAGCTGTTGTTGTCAGGAGGAGAGGGGAGCCACCCTGAGCCTGCCCTGCTGCAGGGACCCACAGCTCAAGTTGCTAAAGTTATTTTTTTAAGGAGAATATGTACTCACCTTCATTAATATAATTCACATATATTGTTTAAAATTTATGAGCTATGGTATTCCCCCCCCACCCCTTTCCTTCCTCTGACCCACAGGAAGCGAAGAAGAAAGCAGAGCTATCAGGGTTAAAGTCTGAAATCAGATGCCTTCAATAGAAAGACTGTTGAGCAATTAACCATCTGCTTACAAGAGGACCACCTGGAAAGTGGGCCCTTCAGATATGACAGATACTTTTTAAACAGGCAAAATCCGCAAGTGTTAGCGATATCTCCCCAAATCACACACCACACCTTCCGGGAGGCAGTGTAACAGGGCTGCTGTCCCTTCTCCCATGACATTACTTTGCTTGTCTTTCCTGAGTGATCTCTGTTTCTCCATCCTTACTCCTGTAAACACACTGATCGTATCAACAGTGATCAGGCATGAGCCTGGCCTACAGTGGAAGGCCCACTCTGGTTTTACAGTGAGAGCCCCCCACCGCCCCCCACCTCATCCCAGGGCTCTTCTTGGAAAGCGGACAAGCTCTCAGCTTCCAGGTGTGGACCCTGCAGATGTGGCTTGTCATTAGTAGGCACACACATTTATAACAGGGATAGAATGTAACAGGAAGAAATAGGCTTCCCGCGGTTCTCCTGACATTTATACAGCTGGAGTGGGGTGCGTGTTTATATCAATGTAAAACAGCTGTCACATAAACAAGGCCCGACATAAAGAAGAGAACCCAGCACCAAGCGAGGTGGGGGACGGAAATGACTGAGATCAAGATACTGACTGGGCGCAACAGCACACACACAGGCAGAGGATTTGTTATTTTAGTTATTAAACACGTAATTCGGTAAAGTTCTAGTAATAAAACATATGAATCCCATAAATGCTTAGGTTTTGGCTTTCTCAAGGAAAATGGGAGCTGGCAAAAGTGCTGTGTTGACAGCTCTGTAGGTAGAAATAGGCAAAAAGCAGCTGGTTCGAGGGTCTCGGCACAGTTTCTGCAAACCGGATCAGTGTGCGTGGTTCACCATGGTGTGCTGACATCTCCATTTTCGTTTAGGAAAAATCTGGGTGCCGCTTAAACCTTGGCCGGGCCCCAGGGAGCCAAACAGAAAGCCTCTAGCAGCATTTTTCTACTCTCTGCTCTGCGTCAAGGCAAACTGCGAGATTACTGGTACAGATCAGGATGGCCAGGGTCCCTGTTGGCTCCCGTGTGCAGTCTCCTTTTCAGGGGGAGGGAGATCAAAGTGGGTACCAAACCAGCCTTGACAACCAGCTCCCTCTTCTTCCCAGTGATGGTGGTTGTCACCGTGGTCTCCTCCTTCGGTTTCTCCCTTGTACTGGCAGTTGAACCCAGGACCTTTGCATTGAGCTACATCTTCAGCCTGTTTTTTCATTTTGATTTTGAGACTGGGTCTGGTAAATGGCTCCTATATTTTGAGAACTATTATATTAGGGGAACTTAGGGAGCTGGGAAGTCCCACTAGTGTCCTGCTGTGGCTTCAAATTAAAGAAAAAAAAAAAGCCAGGCTCTGTACTGCAGTCTGGTGACCCCAGTACTCTGTGAGCGTGAGTGGGTGAGGCAGGAGGACCACAAGTTTGACCCCAACCTGCGCAATTTAGCGACTTTGCAAGACCTTGTTTCAAAATCATCTTTAAAAAGGGCTGAGGATACAGTAGCTCAGCAGGTTCAGTGCCACCAAAGGGAGAAAAAAAAAAAGCCTGAGGTGCCTCTTGTCTCCCAGGGAAATTGAAAAAGTGCTTGACTCTGAAACAACGCCCTCAGGCTCACAGGATCTGTGTCTTAAAAGGAAAGGCAGAAACGTCTTGTACTCAGTAACTGTCTTAGAGCCTTTCTTTGGAATACCACTAGCCTGGAACACTGAAGAATCTAGATGAATCTGCTTCCCCACAGACCAGTGCGGATGCCGAACACAGGAGGCTTCCTTGTGCAAATCCCTTACGATGCTTCTCACCAAAATGCTGGTTCTGTCTCCTTCCTCATAACCAATATTGTCCGAATGATCTCCAGCAAGAGACTACAGGAGACTGAGGACATGCCTGCTGAGGACAGGACGCTCTTTCTGACCATCTAAACATTTCCTCAGACACTTTGGGGGCAGACAGCTGAAACTATGAAACATTTGATAAAACAACCCTACATCACAGACCGATGTCACCACTAAATTAACAAGCCAAATTAATTTACCCAGAACTCTTACTTCTGGTAGAAACCTTTACTTTCTGACTATTCTTTGCTTTTGTTCGTGAGCAGTTAGCTACTTTATCCCAAAGAAACAAAATCGTATTATATCATAGGAATTCCTGTGCACTCTATAAGCACAAAATTTCAAACTCTCTTTGACATGGAGGTATTCACACGTTGGCTCAGGAGCTCACTCCCACACGTTAGCCAGCCTTGTGGAAAGTGCTTTATCTAGATTAAAACATATCGCTAAGGTTTGGAGTTAAAAAGCAAAAGTTAGAATCATCACATGCCAAGGGTTGACTGGCACAGTTTGCCTTGCATTCTGGGTTCTGAGCCAGGTCTTCCATAAACTGGCCCTGGGCCACTGCCCAGGTCATTCAATCTGTCTGGGCCACATCTTCCTTATCTGTGCTTTGGCAGTCCCTTGATCTGCTAGAAGATTGCTCTTTCCGCAAGGCTGTGGCTTCCACAGTTGGTCAGCACACAAAGTTAAAAGATTCTTTGTAATCTATGCCCCTGCCTTCCTCTCCTTATCACCTACTTGCATTCATTCCCTAATTATACCCTCTGCAAAAGCACCATAAACCTTTTACTCCTTCACACCCTTGGAAACAGTTGTCACGTTCCCTTTAAGCCTCTTTAGTTGGTTCTTCTGAAGTTCACTCTGCTGTTTCTCACAGCAGAGTACCACCCCAAACTTATAAGAGCTGTTGGCAAAAAGGAAATGATCAATAAACATAGGTTCAATAAAAGCACAGCAGGAGGAAACATATTAGCCTCCCCACTATCTCAGGTTGGTCAGTGATTCTGTAAGTGTGGTGCCCAGACAGACCTAAATCTAGTTGACTTTTGACAGTTACTAAGTTAACATTTGCAGCTTCAACTATTTATGATTCTAAAATTCTGGGCAAGGAGTCATTTGTGGTTATGGAAGAAAAAGCTGAATTGATGCCACCAGGTGGGTATGAAGTAAAGTCATCTAAATCATTCAGCGATGAGGGTGTCTATCCTACTCGCTCCAATATCCAAAACTTCATTTGGCTTCAGTTATGCAAGTATTTTCAGTAGTGGCATCAGAAATTCTGGGAACTTGACAAAAATCCTAGCTCATGTTTTTCTCAAATTATGAAAGTGAAAGTTTTTCCAAACAACCCCATTTGGGGATGACTGTCCATAATCTGGTGCCTGTACAACTGTGGGGACCAAGTTTTCATTAGTCTTTTTGGTCAGATCTCAGGTCACAGCACACCAGCAGATGCCATCATCTGGGAGTGACTATGGGAACTATGTCGTTAGCTTGCCTGTTTGCTTTATTGTACTTACTACATTTTAAAAAAGAGATGCCACTAAGAGGAAAGTTGTCTGACTCCTCCTCTAGGCCTCCTCAGAGAGAGATGAGGTGCAACTGGATTCTGCTTCTCAGTGTTTTGTGTCAAAATAATACCATCCTTTTGGATCAGTCATTGCTGCTAAAGACCTTAAGCTTAATCTGGCTCCAAAAATATTGATGTTTTGGATCTGGAATGTCCCCCAAAAGCCTCAAATTTGAAAGGTGATTCAGTCATGGAAGCTAATCCATTGATTTCTTGTGTTAAGAGGAGAGACCAGAAGAAGAAGCTCACAGAGGTGTGACCTGAAAGGACATACCTCTCTCACTAGCTCCACCCTTCACTTGCTCTGTTGTAATGTTGTGAACAAATTTTCTCCATCTATACCCTCTGCCAGGACCTTTGGCAGTTGCCAACTGCCCATAAATGCACTGACACCTCCTGAAACTGTGAACCAAAATAAACTTTTCCTATCTTGCATTGCATTGCATTGTGTGCTAGCGACATTAAGGTGACTAAGACAATGCCCTTTTACATTTTCTAATGAGAACTGTATTTTTAAAGAGATTTTTATGTCTTATATGAAAGAGATCTCTTATACAAAACATAAGGAATTCAAATAATCAATATATTACTTTATTGATTCCAGAATCTAAGCAAAGAAACTTGAATGTTCTTGGGTGATACAAAGACTTCCTCTCCAGTACTAAAGTATTCATGACTGCTAAATACTGTCTTTCTTCTTTGGTCTGTAAACATTAACAAGTTCTTATTATCCGATTTCCCTTTATCTAAACTCTGGGGGACCATCCACCTCTTGATCTTTCTCTAGAGAGAAAAACATCCAATGACTTAGGTCATAATTGTCTTAACTTATATTTTGTGCTTGAAAATACTTTCCTAGCCACCATAATTATAATAGGCTTTCCAGTTTCGCAACAGTGATGCTTTTCAAATCTGCCTCTTACCATGAATCCGACTTCATCTATTTTAGTGTTCTAACTCATTAAGTTTTAGGATAGGTCACGCATACACATTCTACTATTGTTCAAATGTGGCATGTTCCTCAAAAGCCTCATGTATGGAAGATGGTTGAAATGGGGGGATTAATGCATTGATTTCCTGTGCTATTAAGAGGGGCCCTGGTCTGAAGAGGCAGAGAACCAAAGCTTGACCTGGAAGGATACAACTCCCTGGCCTGCTCCACCCTTGGCCTTCTCTGATTCTTGTCGTGTCATACCACAGACAGCTTTCCTCCAGGGGCCTCTGCCATACCCTTCCATCTTTGCCAGCCAGAGCTTACAACATAGTTCACATGAACGAAGTAAGGCCTTCTGAAACCGTGAGCTAAAATGAACCTTTCCTCTCTTAAGTTGTGGATGTTGGGTTCTGTGTAATGGCAACAAGCAAGTGGCTGAGAGATATGGTAAAAGAGTTTTTTTCAAATGTGTCCAAAAAAGGCACATACTGAAAAGTTTTCTCTCACCCAATTCCCCTCTCTTCCACTGTCATCAGTCTGCTGTGTTTCCACTGAGAGATAACTTACACTATACCATATACACTTCTATTTCTTATTTATGGAATTATATATTCTCTTTAACATTTGTATACAATTATATTTTAAGTACATACCCTATTTAACTATTTAACTAATCACAAATACTATTACAACAAATAGTATTATTTAATTAACATTTTATACCTGTGCAAGCATATTTTTGATGCACTTCTAGATGTGGAATTGTATTTATACTGTAATAGATACTGCTTGATATGTCTCCATAGCATCGATCTGATTTATATTCCAACCAGCCACTATGAGGGTGTCTGCCTATTCCCACACACTCACCACAGACAGAGTTTGTTATTTATTGCTGTGTAACAAATTACCATGACACTCAATAGCTTAGAACATGTATCATCTCAGAGTTTCTGTGAGTCAAAACTTGAAAGTAGCTTAGCTGGGTGACTTGGCCTTCATCTCTCTCTAGAATTTGGCCAAGTTGTGGTCATCTGAATATTTAACACAGGCAGAAATATTGACCTCCTAAAAGTCTCACTCACAGAGCTAGCTGCAGAAAGCCTCCATTCCTTGGCATGTGAGCCTCTCCGTAAAGCACCTGTCCTCTCCCAGAAAAAATGATCTAAGAGAAAATAAGCTGGAAACATCAATGCCTGTAATGACCTAGTATAAAAGTCTTAACCATCCTGCTTGCTACATTTTATTCAAGAAAGTAAGTCACTAGGTCCAGCCTATACTCGGCAAGGAAAATTAAGCACTACCTCTTGGGGGAGAGAAATACCAAAGAGCTTGTACAAATATTTTAAAATCACCACAGGGAGGTTGTCAACTTTTGTCATTACCAACCTGATAAAAGAATGGTATCTGTTGTGACACTCATGTGCAGTTCCCGTCTGTGAGTTTGACTGAGCAGTTTTAAGAGCTTTAATTGATATATAAAGTATATATTTAGTATGTTCAGTTTGATGGTTGAAAATGTGTGCAACACCCATGAACTACAGTGAAGGTAATGAGCCTGCTCAATACCTCTCATGATAAACAAAACTGGCAAAACTTTAAGTGGATTTAGAAAACAGAAGGAAAAATCTAATAACATCAGATATGAATGAGTAAATGATATAAATGATCCAACAGAAATAAAAAGAATCACAAGAAGTACAACAGGAGAGTTATACTCCAAGAAATTGGTGACTCAGAAGAAATGGATAAATGTCTAGACGCAATCTTCCAAGGCTAAACCATGAACAGAAAATCTAAGCAGATCTACACGAGTAAGGAATACGTACTCAAAATGCATCAAAGTAAAGACCAAGACCAGGTAGCAGGTAATTGTGGATTTTTAAAAAAAGATTTGTTCATTTTTTTTTCTGTAAATATTCTGTCCGTGATCTTCCTTGATTTTTCTGTTAGAGTTTTGATGTTTGTCTGTAGATATGTGTCACAGGTATTTTTCCTATGCCTATTCACTCCGTTTGTATTAAGAGTTTTCTGATCAATGCCAATTTTTTATGAAATTAAATATTCAAATGTTCCTATCATTTGGAACTTCTGAGACCTTCAGTTTTCTGAGATTATTTTTTAAATCTATATTTTCTTCTGTGTTCTTTCGATTTATTTTACATTCAAATCATTGATCCATCTAAAGTGTAATTTTAGTATAAAGACATGAGGTAGGGGATGAAACTGTGTGTGGGGAGTGGTGTGGGGATGTTTCCTGGAACTAACTACTTTGTTTCACCAATATCACTTATTCAGGAATTTTTCTTTTCTCTTTACAACAGTTGGTATCCTTCCTGGACATCTGCAAACTTGCTGAAGATTTCAAACGAAGAGTAATTTAACACAAAGAATTAGTGTAAAGACATCAGAAGAGCTAAAAAAAAAAAAAAAGCAAAGGACAAAATTGATGCCCATGATCATGAAGCTGTGAGCACACTGAGAATGGGCTCCATCAGTTTGTGCTCACTGCTGAGCTACTGACAGTACAGGCATGGAGGTTTTTAGAACCTAATTGCAAACACTGAGCTAGAAGATGTATATTTTAATAGCACTGCTAATTTCCACTAATGCTGGTGAAGCCCAATTTGCCTGCCCTTGTTGCCACTTGTACTATGAGAAGAAACACCAGAAGCAGAAAATTGGCTTTTTCTTACCTCTCACACTCCATCCCAACCAAAGAGCTCTTCTCAGCTGCAAAACCTAACTCAAGGCAGCTGATGATGAAATCTGGAAATGTAGTTCACTGGCTTCCAGCCATTGCCTTTGTAACAGACAAGAGCGCGGAGGGATGGGAGTCGGGTAAGGGCCAGCAAATAACCTGAGCTACCACTGATTCAAAAAACCAGGCTTATCGTGCAATAAAGTCCTCTATGCTTGACAGTCTATTTTTAGATTATCTAATCTTTTTCCATTACTCTATTTATCTTGTTCTGAATAATATTTTTCCTATCCAGTAGAGACAATCCCTTTATTATTTTTCCTTTTCAGATTTAACTTTCCTGGATTGTTTATTTTTCCACATAAATTTTAGAATTAACTTAGCTAGTTCCAAAAAAATCCAGTGTGCCCTTCACTGAAAGCATATTATAATTTAGCTTACCTTAGGGAGACCTAAAAGCTATGTGATATAATTTCTTTTCTGTTAACTTCGGGTGTGGTTCATTTGTAGAAGTTTCTTGTGATCCTCAATCAATTTGGTTTTTGTTGTTTTTGTTCTTTCCTTTTTCTCTTTTTTAAAATTAATTCGTACATACATGGATTCAAAATTCTATAACACATTAGAGACCTGGGATTTGGGGGATCAATGATTGTCTATGCCCACCCCTTTTTCAGAGGATCACCTATTTAGAGCTTTCTTCTCTGGATAGCTTGTAAACACCTTGCTAAGTTTATTCATAAGTAATTCATATACTTTGTAATTACTCTTGAGGTCTCTTCCTATTGATTATAATTTTCATAATCAGTATACAAAGGCTATTGATCTCTACATGTGCTTTTGTTTAGTCACTAATTCACTGACTATAGCAATATTTCAATTTAGTCTCTTAGATTTTTTATGCAAATAGTTATGTTATCTGCTAATAATTATAATTTTATATCCTTTAGTCCAACTTCGAAACCACTCAACCACTCATTTCTTCCTTTTTAATTGTGAGGAAAACCAGTAACAAACTGTGATAAATCCCACCATCAACAATGTGTTCTTTCCTTGCTCCGGATTTTAGCAAGACTTCTTCAACTCTCTCCCTGTTAGGCATAGTGCTGAGTTTCGCACAGTAGGGTAATACCTATTAATTCCTATTCTAGAAAAACATTTTTAAAGTTCAAAATAAGTACCAATTTTTCTCAAAAAAATTCATGCCAATGATCATACGATTTTCCTTTTGGGGCATATTAATAGACATTAATTTTGGAACCCTTACATTCATGGAACAAATTCCTTTGATGATATAATACTAATCTTCTAAGATTCTTTTTGCACAGATTTATGATTATTGCAATGATTGCTGTGAGATTAGCCTACAGGCTTGTGTGTATGAGTGTTTGTGTGTTCTCTGTTGTCATTTATTGTAAGTTGATTTTTACTCAAATAGTGACCTTGCTACCAATTCCATCTCTACAATGGCCTCCTCTGTGTTGATTATAATTAAACTGACTATTTAAATATAAATACTGGATTTAATGTTTGTTCCCAATAATTGATCTCATGGTTTTATTTCATTGAATCAAGAATCTTTTGTTTATTTCTTCTAATTGATTCTATTCTGTAACTTGAACAAACAGTTGGCAGATAGATCAAAAGCCAACAATTGGCTGACATATAATTTCTCCCATACCTGGTAAAGAAATACAGAAAGAATCGGAACTAAATGACCCTCCATCTCGTGAAAGCAAACCAAAGTAATGCCTTCTGGAGCCATGACAGGTTCCCTTATAGGAAAACTAAGGGTGATTCGTCATGACTTACCCACTTACCAAGTGACTCCATTTCTTAACCCCATCACCTTGGGGCTTAAGTTCTTACCTATGGATTTAGAAGAAGATATACATTCAAATCATAGTAAGTATGTCAACTCCAAACCACCTATCAAGGCCTCCTGCAACCAATAAGGAGAGGCTATGAAAGCCAAAATTACGGAAGTTCTCGAGGGTGATGGCTTTGGTTTCTACAGTCATCTCTTACTGAATGAGTAGGCAGAAAGCATCCTACAAGTTAGGAATAAGGTATTATGTAGAATATTATTTGCATGTAATATAATTTATGATTGATTACTCACTCCAGGCTTGAGTTATCTTCTCAAACACCCATAATGCTTAGGACCAGCAATCAGAAGTCTGTGTGTCAGAAGCTGTTTGCCATATTGGCTCAAGATTCCTCCCTGGAGTGATGATAGAATATACAGTTCTGAGGAATATTTCATTGACTGGGAAACAACTGGAAGGTACTTTTGGCAACTTGAACAAGATGCAATGGATAGAACTTTTCATTTCATTTCTATTGAAGACTCCACTCATTCTTTTTGGTTCTGCCTATATGCTTTAAGTAGGCTGTACACACACACACACACACACACACACACACACACACACACACACAGTCACTAGTTTTTAATGATATGAATATGTTCTGAGAAATGCATTATTAGGAAATTTCATCATTGTTTAAACATTGTAAGGTTTTGCCACGTGGTAGATTAGGGGCCTGCTGTAGGTTACAGTATAAGTCACAAACTAAGATGACCACAATATCACTTGTTAATATAACTTTAACTTTGCCAAACTACAACAAATCTTGAATACACCCTCAGAATTATATCTTCTTGATGAATTAACACTATTATAATTTTTAATACCTCCTTTACCATTAGTAACACTCCTTTTTCAAAAATTTTCTGATATGAATATAGCCAAACCAGATTTCTCTTTGTTTCTGGATTCCAACTCCCTCCCCCAGGCCCAGTGGGCCTGGAACTCACTGTGAAGCCCAGGCAGGCCTCAAACTCATGATTTTCCTGCCTTGGCCTTCAGAGTGCTGGAATTACAAGGATGCATCACTATGTCTGGCTTTCTTTTAATTATTAGTTGGTTATTACTAGGTTTCTTGATGTGTTCAGATAATTTATATTGAAATTATTATTGTGTTTGAATCTGGAATAGCCCCCCGAAACCTCAGGTATTTGGATGTTGTAGATTACCTATGGATTTTAGGTGCTGTAAAGAGGTAGGGCTTGGGTGGAGTAGTGGGAGGCAGAAGATTACAAGCATGTGGTAGATTATAGGCATGCTGTAGATTACGGCATGTGGCACATTACGGGACATGTGACTTGGAAGGGGTGGATCACTGGCGTTTAACCCACAAGGCATGGAATACTGAGGCTGGACCAGGAAGGGGCACACTACTGCAACATGACCTCGCAGAGTAGAGGATAATTCCCACCTTCCTCCCTCACTTGGCTTCCTGTCTGAGATGCTGTGATCAGATTTCCTCCTCCTCAGCCAAAGTTCCACGAATGACTTGTGTGGGACCTTCCAAAATTGTGAGCTAAATAAATCTTTCCTCCCCTACATTGTAAATGTTGGGTGTATTTTCACAACAAAAACATAACAAAGACAGTTGTTGATACGGTTGGACTTAGGTCCAGCGTGTTATTCTTTGTTTTTGTCTATCCCATCTGTCATTTCCTCTGCTCTTGCATTTCTACTTTCTTTTAGGTTATTATTTTGAATGTTTTTAGCATTTTGCTTTAATTTATCTGTTGGCATTGTGACTACATTTCTTAATTATTATTTTTAGTTGTCATTCTAGGGATTATAACTACCTAATCTATCACACTCTATTTTGAATATTTTACCATTTCAAATGAAATATAAGTGTTTTAATAACCATACAGAACCTTTCTACGCTCCACACTGACCTCATTGGCTTACGTAGTACACACAGATGGATTAGATCTACATACACCGAACATCCTACAAAGCAATGTTACAGCTTTTCCTTTTAAAGTCATACACATTCTTAACGAAGAGAAAATCAGTCTTATTATTCAAAGAAACAATTGAGATGCTATTGGATAATAAAAAAATTATTGGATGATTTCTTTGAATTTATCTTCCTACCTCCTGATTACTCTGTCATCTCCAGTCAGTTTTTAATTTCAGGTATGGCATTTTCTTTGGTTTTGAAATTTCTGTTTTGCTCTTTTTATACTTTTCTATTTCTCTATTGAGGATGCTTAGTTTTCTATTCTTTTCAAGTGTGTTTACCTCCCCCTAATTAGAACATACCCATACGTCCAAATCTTTGTTCATTCCAGCTTCTGGCCTATATGAGCTGGCATTTTTGTTGTTGTCATTCTCCTTGAGAACTGCTCTCAATTCTTGGATTTTTGGATATTGAGTGCTTTGAAATACTGTCCTACCCGTGTGATGTTATGTTGTGTAAACTTTAGGCGCAGTTGAATTCCTTTGTAGAACCCTGCTGTTGTTGCTTTAACATGCAATCAATTTGATTTGGTTTCAACTGCAAATTACCACAGTGGGTGGTAATTTTCATCTTGTTTAAAATATTCTGAAACTTTATTTTGCTACTTCAAGTCTGTTTTCACATGCAGTTCTAGGGACTAATCTAAACTTTGGGCAGTTGTTGAACCTTTAGTTCAACACTCAAAAGTATTGTCCGAGCTGATTTGCATCTGTTCCATACAAATGCAGTCTGGGGTTATCCCAGAGCTACTATGGGTTCACAGATAGAATGAGATTCATACACAGCTCTCTCCTCTCTGGTATCCTTTTCACATTCTCCAGCACGCAAAGGTCCCCTTTCCAGATTCTTCTGGACAGAACGATGGCATTTCCCTCTGAATTTTAGGCACATTGAGGGGTGCTGCCTCAGAGCTTAATGGCAAATGCCACCTCCAGGACAGAGCCATGAGGAACAGAGAACAACATTGAGAAGCTCATTTCCATATGAGAGGTATGTATCACCACACCAAGAGGTGATATTCCTTACCAAGCTCAAATTCCGTCTCTACTTTCCTCAGAGTTTATATCATAAGTGAGTGTTAAACTGTTTCAAATAATATTTCTGCATCTACTAATATGATCATGTAATTTTTTATTTTTGCTCTTTATCCTGTTAATATGATGAACTATACTGATTGATTTTTAAATACCGAGCTAGTCTTATAGTCCTGTAATAAATTTCACCTGGTCATAATGTTTATAGTTTTATACATTCCTAAATTTTATTTTTAATATCTTGTTAAATACTTTTGTATCCACATTTAGAAGATAATGGCCTATAACTTTCCAATTTTGTGTTCTGTTTGGTTTTGATATCATTGTGATCTTACAAAGAAATCAAAGGACATTATGCTCTGAGTTGCGAGTATTAAAGATTATGGTTCATATTGAAACATGTAATATGTATATATCACAGACTGAAGGAGGTTGAATCTGGACCAAGAGAACCCATGGTGTCTTTGTGCACTCCGAGTCAGTGGGAGACATGGAGCTCTTAGAGAGAGGGAAGCCCCAATTCCTGTCACCCGGATACAGGCAATCCTACCAATCCCCAATAAAGAGGGCTCAATCTCCATCTCGTTCAGGGCTGTCTTGACCTTAGGACCTTAGGATGCCATTTATACAGAGTCCTTCCAGATGCAACTCATCCAAGAGTTTTTCATTTTTATCACTGGTGGAAGGTCTAGGGTGGGCAGTCTCCCCTCTTTGGTCCTTGACAGAGAAGAGCTCTAAGTTGAAGAGCTCTGGGTAGATGATAAGTACAGGTACTGTGCATTCCTTGTGTTCCAGCATTTACTAAAGTCACTTTTTATGTATCTCAGTATTAACATAGTTGACAAAATGGTTCTTATATCACTCTACCCCTGGATAAAAATTATAACACCTATTTTTTCCCACTTTGGAATTTTTATGTTTCAATGAAAAAATAGCTTTTGAAATTATTATAATTGTTTAAAAGATCCTAACTTATAAATGAATTGAGAATTATCTTCTGTTTACTGGAAGAGATTTATGGGATTGAGTCTAATTCTTTTTTAAAGGTTTAGTATAATTTTTCAATAAAACCATCTGATCCTGGGGATTCATTTTGGGGAATTATAAATATGATTTTCTTAGAATATGGTTATTTAAATTAGCTATTCTGTGTCACACAGTACCTCATAAATATGTACAAATACCAAGTTTTATATATATATATATATATATATATATATATATATATATATATATATATATTTATATTATATATACAACATACACACACACACACACACACACACACACACACACTCTTACTTATATTTTGAGAGAGGATCTCTCTATGTTGCTCGGGCTATCTCCAACTCATCAAGCAATCTTCCTGCCTCTGCCTCTCAAATAGCTGTGATTATAGGTTTGTGACCCCATGCCAAGCACAGCTAGGTGTCAATTTTAAAAAGTTATCTACCCCATATAAACTGTGCTGTGATAGATTTGTTTTCTAAGAAATGAGTCCATTTCATGTATGTTGTCAAATTTATGTGTGATATGTATAGGTTCCTTAGTAATGTTCTTGTAATATTCCCTGTATTTTCAGGATCTATGGCCCTATTTTCAGTTTTATTCATAGTAGTGGCTTGTGTCTACATTTTTGTCATTATTACTAATGAATCATTAAATTTATTGATTTCTTCAAAAATCCAGCTCCCATTTCTTTGCTTTTCTTGATCATATTATACCTCCAATTTCATTGATTCATGCTCATGTCTTTATTGATTTCTTTTGTTTTGGGTTTATTTTGCTTTTTTCTGGATATTTTTGTTTGTTTTGATATTGAGAAACATGGTGGGTTTACGTTTCGTCTAGAGGAATAAGAATTGAACCAAGGGCTTTGCACATATTAAGAATGTGCACTACTGAGCTGAAACCTCAGAATCTTTTTCTGGGTACTTAAGGGTTTAGATTACTGATTTGAGAATCTTCCTCTTTCAAGAGTATCTATTTAGGGCAACAAATTTCCATCTTGACTCTGTATTAGTGACGCACCACAAATTTAATATGTTGCATTTTTATTTTTATTTAATTCATTGTATTTTCATTGAAATTTCCTCTTTGACCTATGGAGTATTTAGAAGTCTGTTATTTGTTTCAAAGTGTTTAAAGTTTTTTTTCCCCAATATGTCGTTGCTACTGATTCCTATTTTAGTTTCCTTGTGTCAGAAAACACACTCTAATGTGTTTATTCTTTTACATTCTTTACCTTTTCTTTATGGTCCAGGGTATATTGTTCATCATGGTATGTCTTCCTTGGGTACTTGAAAAGATGTTCTGCCTTTTTCAAGTGGTATGTTCTATAAATGTTGATTGGATCCCGACAGCTCATATCTTTGTTCATCTCTTGTCTAACTGTTCCATTAACTACTGCGGGATGGGTGGTGAAGTCCTCAACTACAGCTGAGATTTGTCAACTCCTCTTTGGTCTTTCAATCTTCGCTTTACATATTACACCATTACACTGTTTGGTACTTCCATATTTAGGTTTGCTGTCTCCAGGATGGATTGACACTTTCATTGTCATAGAATGCCTTCTTTGTATCCTGTGGCTTTACGTCTCTTGCTAATTTGTCTCAGACATTTCTCAAGACATTCTCAGTTGTGCTGTCTTTCTCCTTTCTTTCCAGAACCCAGATGACAGAAATGCTAGAATTATAGTCATTATCCCACATGTCTCTGTGGCTTTTTAAACTCTTTTCAACTGCTTACGTGCATGCTCTCCTCTCCCCCACCCCACCCCCATGGATATCCTCCTTCTTATATCTTCCAATTCACTGATTCCTTTTTCTGTCTTTGTTTTGCCCTTGAACCCATCCACTGAGATTTTTATTTTGGTCAATAGTATTTTCCATTTCTAAAATTTGCATTTTTAAATTCTCCTTCTTTGCCAAGATTTGATTTAGATTTAGTTTGGTTTGTACTTTGCATTACTATTTTCTTGTTATACCACTGGGCAAGAGAAGCCTAAATAAAGCTTTCTGGTGATAATTTCTTTAAGCTGCTAACAGCTTGTTTGGAAATATTGGAGCCAGTTGATTGTGAGCCCTTTTTCATTCACTCTGGTCACATCAAAAATGAAAATGAATTCATACATTACTCAAATGCTTGGTAAATGCTTAATACACATCAGATACTGTACTTAGCTCAGGATGTTCAATAATAAACCAGGTATTGTCCTTGCCCTAAAGAAGTTTATGTCTATTAGGAGAGATAGAGAAGTAAAGTAGCTTTTTAATACAGAATAGTAACTACTCAGAGGATGATAAATCCATAAGAAGATTTTTAATCCAGGCTAAGAATCCACAGACATTCTACAGGGAAATTTACCAGAAACCAATTCTTTATAACTCAAATTTAAAGGAATTCACTGGAAAGGTACTGGATGTGAATAGAACATCTAGAGCAGGGTCATAAAGGGATAGATATCAGGCACCTTTGAACAACAGGCAAGTAGAAACTCAGGCAGAGTCTCTGAGCAAGAAAACTCTACTCTAAACCCTACTTCTGATGTGGAAGAAGTTTCACTTCCTTCACCCTGCATTATTTGTAAAGATCCAAAGACCTTTACTCCATTTGACCCAGATATATATATCTCCTGTGATTATCTTTCCAGAACAATTAAGTTCATTATATAACAGAAATTACACTCATATCCATGCTTATAGCAGCACAACTCAAAAAGCTAAATCATGGAAGTTGTCAATATGTCCATCAACAGAAAAATGGATAAACAAAATATGGTATAGATACACAATGGAGTACTACTTTGCCATAAAGAGAGAAATTGGAGTCATTTGTAAGAAAATGAATGTATCTTGATTCTGTTAGGCTTAGTGAATTGGATCAGACCCAAAAGATTAAATATTATGTGGTTTTTCTAGTATGAGAAACCCAGCGTATAAATAAATAAAAGAGCCACATAAGATAAATAATAGGAAATAGGAAGATAGATTTGTGGAAAGGGAGTCAAATATGGAAGGAGGGGAGTGGGTGAGAAGGTGGAAAAGAGGTAAAGGAATTAATGATGATGATGATGTGATTTATACATGCACCAATTCCTCAAGTTGAATGTCACTATTATGTATGGTAAATACATGCTAATAAAAAGAAAAGCTTTTGGGGACAAACAATTCAGAGTTCTCCAAAATTACTCTGTTGGGGAAGGGGGGTATGTGATTGAGATTGACCAGGTTAAACCATAGCTCATCTATCTGAGTGTATCAAGGCCACGGGAAAAGAAGCAAACTCTCTGTGACAGGTGTCAGATTTATCATCTAACCAAGATGACACAAAGGAAAAGTGGATTAATTCTCTGTAAGGAAATCAGGGTGTGAAGTGAAGAGTGAATGGACGTTAGGCAGCCAAAGCCCATGGTAATGGCTAGGCTGAAGCTGGCATGCAGGGGAGACATAGCTACTCCAACACAGGATAAAAACATGTCAGAGAGAGAACTCAGCACTGCAGGCCCTAGACAGCTAAAACAGTTATAATAAATGAGGTTCCAGGTTTGAAGAAGGGGATGGAGTGAAAATAAAGAGACCAAGAATGGGAGATGTTGTTAGACAACGTGACACAGTGTCTCAAAGACTAGTTAACAGCGTGGAGTTGTTTCTTGAGGATGTTAAAATATTTTGTATAAAATTACGACATGCATATTTCTCGGTGGTGGCTTGGGCTCCTGGAAGGATCCAAGCAGGGATGAGAGTAGCCTGGAACAGAATTCCACCGAGCAGATGAAGAGAAGCGAGTAATTAGATTTGAGGGAAGACGTAGAGAGGGAGCGGCAAGAGTGCCAAGGAAGAATCCCAGGTTTCTGGCTTACACTACTGTGTGGATAACAATGCCAGATACCGAGGATGGGGATCATGGTAGAGAACGTGAACTTATCATTAGACACACCAAGTTTAAAGTAGATTATTAGGAAAATGCTTTTACAGTCAGAAAGGATATTTCAGCAAAAGATTTAGTTTAGATACCTGCCATGACAGGGAAGCCAAAGGGATCAGTGATACCTCAGAAAGAGTATATGGAGTAAGCAAAGACCCTAGGAGCCAGAGGGAGAGGACCGCAGTCAGAGCACTTGCCTAGGTAGTGCACGGCCCTGAGTTTCATTGCCCAGCACCACATACGCCAGGCATGGTTGCACATGTCTATAAACCTAGCACTCGGGCAGCCGAGGCAGAAGGATTGCCCTGTGTTTGAGGCCAGCCTGGACTATATGGTGAGGCCAGGACCAGCCTGAACTACAGAGAGTTCTTGTCTCCAAAATAAATAAATAAATAAATAAATAAATAAATAAATAAAAATAAAGGGGCATGGAATTCTCATCACATTGATACCAAAAGATGAGGCCAAAGAAAAGTAGCTGCTAAAGAGAACCTGAAGGATGACAAGAGTAGCAAGAGGGACAGAAATGAGTGACACTGAAGGAGCTGCAGTGGAGAACCACCTTGGCCGAGGGAACTGGCCAGCAGCACCACCTTTTTAGAAAATAACGAAAGACAATGACCACTCAACTTGTAGGCAAGGAGTCACTAGTGCGCAGGAGAGATCAGCACGGCGGGGCCAGCAGCTACACCGCAGAGGGCTGGGGATGAGGAGACGCAAGGGCAGGGACTGTCATCTCAGCTGCGGGTGCTCAGTCCTGCCACCCTGACAATAGCCCACAGTCTTGAAAACTACTGATGCCTCAGCCCCTCTTTGCAAAAAAAAAAAAAAATTGTTTTTAATTGAACTGGAAAGAGGAAGAGAGAGAGCGGCAGCACATGGATACCTTCTGGTCTCCCTCCCTCTTTGTATAAAGTCACCAGCCTTCGTTGATGAGGGCTTCACCCAGAACACTTTATGTAAACCCAATGGCCTCCCCAAAACCTCACTTCTAAATTCCAGAGAGGGATTCGGCGCCCACCCTTCTCCTTAGTCACAAAAGAGATTAAGCTCCAACATGAGTTTAGGAGAGAACAAGCCATATTCAAACCGCGGCAGGTGTGGACATCTTTGGGAAGCCATTGTCCAGTTTAAATACCCCTCTGATCATTCTGAGCAACAAATGTAAGCAAGCCTTGAAGGCGAGAGGTGATAATAACGGGGCTGACGATTTCCTTGTTGGGTTTTGTCTTACCAGATCGGATGTGCTGTGGTAGAAATAAAGAAGACAATCGCTTCGGTTTTCCAGCAGAGTCTTAATAATGAAATTACTTTAGAGAAGAATAATTTTTATGAGGCACTTTGTAAAGTCTGCCCGGAGCTCTTTTCCCTCTTCTTCCCTTACTCAAAACATGACATATTGTAGAAGCGTCTAAACCCATAGTTATAATTAAAAAGACGAGCAAAAGTTATGCAGTCGCATGCTCAAGGTGAGCCTGAAGATATCCAAGCCCAGATTTATAGAAAATGAGCTTTTCCGGGGCTGAAACTGAAGAGGCTGATGTGAAATGAAACTCAATTTTCTTCACCAAGGCGGCCTGAGGTTACTGGAAGCTGGTCTTTTGTCAGCACGGGGGCGGGGGGTGGGGGGACTCCGAAATGAGAGTGCAGGGAGGATCAACCGCCAAGATCACCATATTGCGCATGGAAGGCGAGCATGTGTTTTGGTTGGAAGGGGGAAGAGCGTTCAATTAATCCTGAAATGTTTGCAAAAACAACTCATGGGCAAAAGAAAACTCCCCTTGAAAGGAGTGAGCCTCTATGAAAGAACCATCACCACCGGTAAGGCAGCTGCAAAATCCTCACGTCAGCCAGCCCGGTGGAGCTCAGATAATTAGGAGTGAGGGGCTACGCACCGACGGTTCGCATTAAAGCCAAGGCGGTGTGGCAGATGGGCAGGCCTCAGTGGCCCACCGGGGCTGCCCAGAGGAGGAGGGCGGTGCCTCCCGCCTTCCTGGGGCCTGATCCCCTTCACACAGACCTGAGTGAAAGATACCTATTCAGACCGTGCATGCATCCGTCCTTGCCCCAGCCTGTGTCCAGCAAGAGCGGAATGCAGCAGCTGAGTAATTAAGCCCCTGGGGGATCCTAGTGGCTTTTCAGAATAAGGGGCTTTCCTCTTGCCTTAGTCTGGCCACTCCCAGGATTCGGGAATGTTTGAGGGTTGCCTTGCCCCTGACCTCTTCAACAGAGAGGAGAAAGAACCAAGCCAACTGCAAGTATTCCATTTAAGCAGTTGCCTCATTCTGCATTTTAAAGAATGAAAATATACACAATTCAGTTAGAAGAGAGTGCTGATCTGCGCGGAGAAGTTGCGGCTTCTCTGGCCCTGTGGCTGACTCCAGGTCAACAAATTACCATGCCATCGTGGCCAGGCTTGTGCCTGCTTGACAGGAGAGGGCCAGTTTGACGACAGCGACGTAGCCAGTTCCCCAAGGCAGGTCACCCAATAACTGCTATGCATCGACCCAATAGAATATCCGATTTGTGTGGCTGTAAGAGGCAATGCTGAACGCTGCCAGATCAAGGGTGGATCAAGGGCGTCTTGGAACTGACACAGCCAAATACAGAGAAGTCCCGAACATTCTGAGGCTTCCACACTTCCTGCCCTGCCTGCCTGGCGCTGCCACGCTCTGTGGAGGCCGGGCTGGGATGGCGCAGGATGCAGGGGCAGCGGTGGGCCCGTACCCAGCAGTCGCATTCACCCCTGCTGCCCCATCCGCCCTCCCCGACACCACTTCTCACCACTCAGCAGAGCCTCCTTCTCTGCTCCTGCCTTATGACGCTCTGTCCTGCTCCTCCGTGAGCAAAGCTGGTTGGCAGAGGAGCAGGAAGGCAGGACCCAACAGTGCCCGGACATTCAGCCCCAGCAGGCCATTTCTTTGTTGCTGCCTGCCTCTGCCCAGGGAAGCTGCCCCGTGCCTGGCGCTCTCGCGGCGCTTCCTCCAAAGGGCGGAAGTGTTCCCGGAAGTTCCCTGGTCCTTGTGAGGGTGCAGTCTGCACCTCTCCTGCCTAACACACCAAGCAAGCCCAGCTGGAAAATGCAGCAGTCCTGGGACCAAAGCAATGGGCAACTATGTGGGTCAGTCACTGACTTGGAGAGAGTTTAGAAAGGGAAATGATGACGTCAGTGTTGTGAAACTGCTTTGGAGACATCTGTGGGACTCTGGGCAGGTGAGCAACAAGCCATCGCAGCCTTCAAGAGAGGTCCGTGGCAAACCCTGACCTCAGTGGCTGTCTGGTTATGGTGAAATCCAGCGTTCTTTTAATGCTTACATCTGGCATTTCTTTTTCCATCCCTTTGGAGCTAGTCTTTGTTTTTTATTGGTTTGTTTTGTTCTGCTTTGCTTTTATTTTGGTACTGAAGGTTGAACCCAGAGCCTTGGGCATGCCAGGCAAATGCTCTTCCACAGAGCTGCATTCCAATCTTAAGTTCAGCTCTTGTATTTAGCATTTAACCTTTGTGCTTTTAAAATTCAATCGAAAAATAAGGCAAATTTCTAAAAGACATAGGGGTAGGCAAAGACTTTCTTGACAAAACACCAAGAACAAAAGAAATTATCCCTATAATTAACAAATGAAATCTTGTCAAATTAAAAAGCTTCTGCACAGCAAAGAAAACTATCAACATTGTAAAAAGAGAACCAACAGACTGGGAACAAATGTTCACCACCAACATCTCAGATAAGAAGCTCATAACTAGAATATACAGGGAGCTGAAGAAAATAAGCCTGCCAAAATAAAAGATCCTATTGAAAAGTGGCCAAATGAAATGAAGAGGCAGTTCATTCACAAAGAAGTTCAAAAGGCCAACAGATACATGAAAAGATGTTCAACATCTCTATCCATAAGAGAAATACATATCAAAACAACACTAAGATACCATCTCACTCCAGAGAGAATGGCCTATATCTACAACTCAAATAGCAATCAGTGCTGTGGAGGCTGTGGGGAGAAAGGAACCCTCCTGCACTGCTGGTGGGAATGTAAATTCATACAAAGCAGTATGGAGATCTCTCAAAAGACTAGAAATAAATATCCCCTTCGATCCAGTGACATCCCTCCTGGGAATATATCCAAAAGAGGCCAAAACAACACACAACAGAGATATACGTACACCCATGTTCATAGCAGCACAACTAACAATAGCTAAAATATGGAAGTCACCAAAATACCCATCAACAGACCAGTGGATACACAAACTGTGGTATTTATACACAATGGAATACCATGCATCAATAAAGTCCAACAATGTGGAGGCTTTTACAGGCAAATGGAAGAAACTAGAGAACATCATGCTTAGTGAAGTGAGTCAGAAGCATAAGGTGAAACATTGAATGGTCTCTCTGATATAAGAGATCCAGACCACAATTCCTATGGAACTTAAAATGAAAAACAAAGTGAAACAGGGGGATCAGGTAAGGGAGGAGGAAGGGAGGGGAGAGAAGAGGGAGGGACAGAAAGAGAGTGGGAAAGCCCTTGTCACCTTGACAAGATACATGTGTGCATAAAAGGCTCAACTCCATTGTAAACCTTAAATTTTGCACATATACATATCAATAAAATGGGGAAAATAGAATTCAATCAAATACTCTCTTTTCATATGCGAATTTAATCCTTTCTTTAGTTATTCTCACCACTCACTGCATTGGAGTTATTGTTTAGCACCACCTTTTGTTTCTGTTTACCAGCCCTTATCGTAGCATCCTATCTGTTTTACTGCTTTTTGCAGCTTTGATAACAGTTTTTCTATATTTCTTTTCCTCTGCCTCTGCTGGCCTGCAAGCCATAAATTATATTTATCTTCTTTGGTGGTTATCTTTAAACTCTGAACATAAACATTGAGCCATAAATTTTCTCACAAAGTCTAAATTTGTTCAATATTTTTTATCCTCCGATGATGCATGTAAAGGACTTCCCGCACTTTCAGTACCAGCTACCTCCTACTCCCATTCTCCTTCATACACCCTTTTATCAATCCTGAAATTTTCAATACACAAAAATATTTTAATTATTTTTAAACAAATTGTCAAATATAACAATTTTTCTTAAAAATGCATTTGTATGCTTGCAGCTACTTTTTCTAGCCCAACTTTCCTTCTGGTTTTCTTTTTATTCTTGCAGAAGATATTTTCTAGTGATTAATTTCTGAGACTACTAAAAGCTTTTAAACTAGGATCTCTAACAATTTTATTATTTTTCTCTCACTCTTGAGTGATAACTTAAATGGCTTTTAAAAATGTGAGGTTGGCACTACCCCCCTCAGTGCTTTCAGGAAATTCATCTACTTTCTTCTGGCATCTATTGTTACTGATGCAATGTCTGTTGTTAGTCTTCCCAGTGTCTCTTTGGTTTTTCCCATTTTATTGATATATCTCCTTGCAAATTTTAAGGTTTCCAATGGAGTTGAGCCTTTTGTGCACATATGTATCTTGTCAAGGTGACAAGGGCTTTCCCACTCTCCTTCTGTCCCTCCCCCTACTTGACCCTCCCTCCCTCCTCCCCCACCCTACCCCCCTGTTTCACTTTGTTTTTCATTTTAAGTTCCATAGGAGTTGTGCTCTAGGACTCTCATATCAGAGAGACCATTCAATGTTTCACCTCATGCTTCTGACTCAGTAAATGTCCCCTTCGATCCAGCGACACCACTCCTGGGAATATATCCAAAAGAGGTCGAAACAACACACAACAGAGATATTTGTATACCCATGTTCATAGCAGCACCACTAACAATAGCTAAAATATGGAAGTCACCAAGATACCCGTCAACAGACCAGTGGATACACAAATTGTGGTATTTATACACACTGGAATACTATGCATCAATAAACTTCCAAGAGTCTCTTTGTAAACTATTTGTAAACTATCTTTTCCTTCTGATAGCTTTTAAGAGCCTTTTTTCCTGTATCCTTACATTATGCAGTTTCAACACAATGAATCTTGAATAAGGTGGTTTTTTTAATCTTGCTTGTGTCTCAGGATGAATTTTTAGTAAAGAGGCATGTCTTTCTGGGCAGAGGGATGCCCACTTGTAAACCTAACTACTCAGGAGATGGAGACAGATGGATCATGAGTGAAAGAAAAGGCTAGGGAATCTACCAAGTCCTTATGCCAAAAAAATTGGCCAGAGATGTAACTCAATGTCAGAGCACTTGCCTAGCATGCTGCCGATGACAGTTTCAGTTCCCAGAACCAGAAAAAAAGATCATATTTTATCCTTCAATTCAGGAACATCTTTAGCCATTATGTCTTCCAATATCACTCTTCTGATATTTGCTTCATGTTCTTCTGGAACGTATACTTATATGCTTGTTGGAATTTCTCAGTCTCGACACTGTGCCTCTCATAAATGTGCTCTCAGAATTATTTGTTTGAATGCCATAACTCTCTCTTGGGCATCATCATGCATTCCTTAATATTATGTTCTAATTCACTCATTCTCTGCTTGATTTTGACCAGTGTAAAGTTTATTCTGTCTACTGACTTCTTATTTTCAATTACCATATTTTTTCATTTCTAACACTCTAATTTGATTTTTTCATAGACATCTACTGTTTCATCTCTCCTTGTTTGTTGTTCCTTTTTGTCATTTAACTCTGAGTGTCCTAATCATTATAAAGATTTTTAAGTATTATTTTGTGAAACTAGTTTTGAGTTGGATTTTTTCAAATTGTATTGGCTATCTCTTTAGCATTTAATTTCATCAACAACTTTTGGAAATTTTATTTGAATGTATTTGTCTTGTTTTAATTTTTGCTTAATTCTCCATTCTATCTCATGATTACCTCCTCCAAAATCCTTAGTCCTCAAGTCCAAAACTAGTCTCTATATGTGATCTGTCGCCTCCTGCCTTGGAGTAATGTATCTAGTTTAGCTATCAAGTCAGTAGGCCCAGAGCTTTTGATAAAGCCACATTTCCTTACTGCTGTCGAAACAAGAATTTTAAACACTGAACTTACCAGAAGACAAAATAGGCAAAACCCTAGAAGACATAGGGACAGGAAAGGATTTTCTGAACAGATCACCAGTCGCACAAGAAATCTCAGTAAGATCAACAAATGGGAATACATTAAACTAAAAAGATTTTGCAAAGTAAAAGAAACAATTAACAAAGAGAAGAGACAACCCACAGAGTGGGCAAAGATACTCATCAGTAACATTTCAGACAAAGGATTAATATCTAAAATACACAAAGAACTCAAAACCACAAAACCCCTTACAATAAAGGATCCCATCAAGAAGTGGACAGCTGAAAGGAAAAGGAGCTTCTCAGAAGTACAAATGGCCAACAAGCACATGAAAAAGTATTCTTCACCACTGGCCATGAGAGAAGGCGAATGAAAACAACACTGAGATTTCTTCTCAGGCCAGTGAGAATGGCCTATATCAAGAACTCAAAAAAACACAATTGTTGGTGAGGGTGGGAAAAAAGGAACTCTAGTCCACTGTTGGTGGGAATGCAGTCTGGTATAACCATTATGGAAAGCAGTCTGGAGGAAGCAGTCTTAGGAAGCTAAGAATAGAAATTCCAATTGATCTACCTACTGGGCATTTTCTCAAAAGAAATAAAGTCAACACACCAAAGAGAAACATGCATAGCAATGTTTATAGCAGCACAATTCATAATATCCAAATCCTGGAAACAACCTATCTGCCCATCAACAAAGGAGTGGTTAAAGAGGATGTGGTAGCTCTACACAATGGAATACTATGGAGGCATAGAGGAAGACAGATAAGAAGCATTTGAACAAAAATGGGGCCACCTAGAGACAATGATGTTCAGTAAAATGGAGTAACCACAAAAGATGGACTAAAGACATGTGTCCCTCATATGAAATGCACAAAAAATAATAACAAAAAAAGATCTCAACATGAATGATGGGGTAGAAAGACAGACAGTGGTCAGCTAGGAAAGGGATGAACCTCTGAGAAAGTGATGGGCACAGATGCTCACTGACTCCCCAAACCCCATGTCTCTGTTATAGAATTTGGAATTAATGTATTTACAAATAAATGACAAAAAATAAAAATAAGAATTCTTCAGCTTCCTTTTATGAGTTGGGGAGATCCCTATGTCATTATATGACTATACAGTGACTAATCTACTGTCACATCTTGCCTGACTCCAGTCTCAGAGCCTAAAGCCTGTGATATCACTCTGGCTTTTTACTTTCATTGCTAGTTTTTGGGAATATTAGTCTTAGTCTTCCAGTGCCTTTGTTTTATCTTTTTATATTTCAATCTACATTCACATCTATTTGGAACAGATGAATCAAAGACATTATGATTGGAAAATGAAAATTGGAAGTTTATAACTGCAGTCCAGGATATGAGTATCCATTTGTGGTCACCCAACAGCCAATCACACCTCCAGAAGCAGAGTTCTGTGACTCTCAAACTCTTGGAAATTATAAGCAATCTTGTCTTACCAAGCCTCATAGGAGAGTCTCTAAGAAAACAAAGACTGATGATGAGAAGAAGGCTCTCTTCAGACAATCACAAGGCATCTCATCTCAGAAAAATGAAGAGGATTTTCCAGTAGTAACAGGTACTAAAACACAAGTGTTATAAATGTCACAGATCAAGTGTGAAAGGCAATCAAACAAGCACAATACACTAAAAGAATAACTCTTTGCTTTATGACTTGAGAATCTTGACCTAAATCCCTTTTCTCAAAATGTGTAGAGACTGGTGCTCTCCAAGGCTGGGGGATTGTCACGGTAAGATTCTCCAGACTCTGAACAGAGATTAGCATACAAGAACTACAATGGTTTGGATATGGCTTGAGTGTATCCCCCATGGCTCTCGTATTGTGAACTTGGACCTCAGCATTGTTGGAAAGATGGGGCCTACAGGTTATCATGGTCACTGGGTGCTACCCCCAGAAGGTAACACAGGTGTCAAAGAGTTATAAAAAAAAAGTGAGTTTGGCCTCTCCTTTGTTTGATGTCCTCCCTTGCCATGTGATCCCTCCCATACATACCTGTTTCTGCTAAGATGACATCTGCCCAGAAATAATACAAAAGAAACCAGGGCCATGCTATTTAAACAGTCAGCCTTTGAAACTATGAATAAGCCTCTTTTCTTTATAAGTTACCCAGCTTCTGGGTCTTGTTTTAGTAATGGAAACCAAGACTAAATGTTTAAGTTGTTTTAGTTACTTTCTCATTGCTGTGACAAAATACCTGATACTCACAATATAAGGAAGAAAAGATTGATTTAGCTCAGTTTCAGAAGGTCTCTCACACACTCATTCTGTTGATAGGGCAATTGGCAAAGGTGAAGGTGCATGGCAGATACAAAGGCTGGTGAGATGTTCGCCCTACTGCAGAAAGAAGCCAAGTGAAACAGGAGCCAAGTGAGTCTGGAGACTCAGGCAAGGCTAGAGCTTTCCCAAGAAGAAGCTGGAACAATGTTTCTTCTTCTGTCCTTAAATAACTTTAAACAGCTAGTTGGGTCCCTGTGGGGCGGGTGCCTATTTTCTGGTAGACACACGAACAACACACACCTAAAAGCTCTGCCCTGGACACCCCCAATCACAACAAGTTGATACAATCTTTCCAGGTCAAACCCCAAATATCCACCCCCTCTAGCCAAGCTCTGCCTCCCAAATACACACTGTTTCAAATAAATTAGGCTTTTGGGGGACACTCAAGATTCAAACTATAGCAGAAGTGTATTCGGGAGTTCCCATGGGGCCAACAACTGTGGGACCTTTTAAAACCCCATGGACCATAGCAATATGCCTGTGGTGTTCAATGGTTATAACATCTCTTCCTAGCTTCAGAGGGAGGAAGAAGTTACAACCGTGTTCACAGCTGTCTACTTCTTCTGTGCCAGGACAGGTGGCAGCCAACATCTGAGAAGGCACAGAAGTGGCCATGCACCCTGACTCAATTTCCCACAGATTCTCATGTATCTCGGGGCTTTTGAGGCTGCACATACATAGCAGAAGTTCCAGGAACTATGTCCCTTATTTTACAAGGGAGAAGTGGGATAGTCAGTAACTTTGAATAGCAACATTTGGAAATTAGTTGGTTCCATGTGTAACTCACTTCAATTCTTAACCTGTACGATAAAAGAAAAAAAAAAAAACAGGCATTTGCTACCAATGTCAGAGTAACATGGAAAGAACCGTTCTTGGCCCTTTTGTTTACACAGTGAACATGTGCACACATCCCCCCCCCCCCAAATATGTTTCATCTAATTTGTTTGCTGTGAACTGTATTGTGTCCTCTACTTAACATGATAGGGATTGTGTCCTTATAAGATATAGAAAAAAAAAAATCAGATGTCTCCTCTCACACACCCCGTGCATTTAGAAGAGGCCATGTATAAGCCAGGAAACAAGACTTCACTCAAAATCAACCCTTAATCTCAGAATTCTGGCTTTCAGAACTTTAAGAACATACATGTCTGTGGTTAAAGAGATGTTAAGTATACTAATTGATATAGTTCTTGAAGTGGTTTTAAGTGGATCAGGGGCACTCATCTGTTACAGCATAAATGTAGTGATAAACTCCTTGAAAATGAGAGAAACACTTGGTGTGCGCTGGTAACATACTTACTTTATCACCTACAGAGTCTTGGGATAATGTGCCAGTTAAGATAAGGCTTTGCCTTGGGAAATCAAACAATTCCTTCACTCCAGTGTTTCAGACTGTTGGGTGTCCTCTGCCTCCAAAGATACTGAGAGTTTATAGAAAGGAAACTATCGGCCCAGGCACAGGCACAGAGCCAGCAGGCTTCTTTGATGTCTTTTTAAAAATCCATTGTTTCTAGTAGTCACTGAGTAGATATGAGGAAAAAGATTTCATACAAAATCTAACTTTACATATTGCAAAATGACAATGTGAACTAAGCACAGCATCTAGCCACAGCTGATATGTTAAGGCTAGGGCATTTAAGAAGACATAAGGTCCTGAACCAGGAAGGAAAACATTAGAGGGTTTGAAAATGCTTAGAAATTTTTAACTGGGAAATCCACAAGTCCTCTTTTCTCATGAAGTCAATTTGTCTTCCCCTTTCTATGGAAGCTGGCCTTCCCTTCAGAAAGGCTCTGTAAGGTGATACTCCTGCCTGGCTTTTTGTAATCGAATACTAGTCTCCTAAATTCTCACTCCTACATGTTCTGGGATCATAAATATTCAACAGAATCAGATAACACTGTACTCTAAGGGGAGAATTTCAATGACTGTTCTGGGAAAGTTAAGATGTTGGTAACTCACATGAGCTTGGAACCTGGAAAACAGCTGTTGTGAGTAGATTCTAAGATGATAACAGTTAAGAACAGATAGTAATGTAAAGTGACGCTGAGTTTATCCATTAGGATACATCTACTCAAGACTTTAGACCAAGGTGTTAACTCATGAGGCTGTTTTCTTGACTGGTTGACTGAGCCTTGGATTCAACTGCCTACATCCAATTACATCAAGATGCCCAAACTTCCCTGGTGTAACAAGCTCTGCAGACTTCTGTTGCCCTCAGATTTAGGGAGTGCCCCATATATCACCGTGATCTCTCACACAACACTCTGAGCAAGTAACACATTTCACAGTGAAGGAAGTATACCCACGACTTCACACATACTGAACTGACTGACCTCAAGTGCACAGAAGAAGCTGGCTTGACAGAGTGACTTGCTCCAAGGGCCGTGACAATGTCAGAGGAGATGTCAAACCACGTGGTTGGATATCGTGCCATAGAACATAAGCTTTAACCTGTAGTAAGTGCTTGGTACTCTTTTCTATGTAGCAGAACACACAGATCAGGTAAACAAGGAACGAGGACTGGAATAATCACTAGTATCCTCATTCTCAGAGGTTTGCTTTCTACTTCTGCAGTCTTGGATTGTCCCATGGAAGGACTGCTTCCATCTAATAAGGAAACTGCCATTCATTTGTTTAGATTCTTCGTGCCTCTGCAACAACAGACAGAGAACTGGATCGATCTTATTATCAAGGAGAAATTGAGTTACAATTGCACAATGGAGGCGAGGAGGATGTCACTGAGGCTAACGTGCGAGGCCTCTTAGAATCTTCACGTGAAAATCAACAAAAGACTAAAACAATCCTCAAAGTCATGGCCACTAGGGACTCAAAAGTCTCTGGATTTGATCTCAGTTACTGCGCTGGATCAAGTGTCTGGTCAGGTGGAGTACTGGCTGCAGTCAAAGTGACAGAAAGCAGGTAGTAGAAAATGAAGTAATAAGTATCGTGGTCCTTTACAAATACCAGCAACTATGAATGTTTTTATTATACTTGTATTATATTAAATTATTTTTACAATCAGAGTTGGTGCTTTAACTTTAAACCCATAGATCTTCATACATGAGAAGCCACATTCAGACTTTTTTATCTCTCTCTTTTTTATGAGATAAGGTCTCACTCTATAGTCTAGACTTATCCTGAACTTACTGTGTAGCCCAGGCTGGCCCCAAACACAATCCTCCTGCCTCAGGCTCCTGTGTGCTAGGATTACAGGCAAGCGCCACTATGCCCAGGTCATGTAGTTCTGATGAACTGTACCCAGGACTTTGGGACTTGCTAGGCAAGCATTCTCCCTGCTGAGGTACAGCCTCCAGCCCCACATTCAGTTTCCTTGGACGAACCATAATCAGCTAGAAATCATGTACTTAAAATGGAAACAACACTTACGGAACCTTGGGCCCCCTTGTTGGGAAAGGGTAAGAACACTTTGGTTGAAACAGATGTCCCTCACCTCAAGAAAAGAGGTTGGGTGCCAGCTTGCAGAAGAGATCACCGGGAAGAGTCATCTGCTGTTTGCTTCTGTGCCCATTCTCGGTTCTCTTTGTTTTCTTTTCTGAGAACTACATTTCCCAGACTCTCTTTTTCTCTAGCTTCTGAGTAGATACTACCAACAGGAGATGACAGGAAAGAATGGAAGTTGGGAGGAGGAGAGCAGTCAGGGCTTTTTCTCCCCCTCTCCCCGCTCCCAGCAGCATCATGGCAGTGGCTATGACCCTTCCATGGTTTCATCTCACACTGGAAACACCAGCTATGGCTCCTACTCCAAGTAAGTGGTCCTGACATCTGGGCTCTGATTATATTGTCTCTTCGGTGTGCTACCTAATGGAAGGGCACTGCTTACCTTTGTAATCAGTTCCCTATGTTAAATTGTCTCTGTTTCAAATAGTTAGTCAGCTTTCCCAATAATGCAACCATTAAGTATCATAAGCATATACTAATAAAAGTAATAATCATAGGGAACATAAATATTTAGTGGGCTCTTTACTTTTCTAATTGAATTATAAGTGATATCATGAACATCTATTTGTTTTGTTATACCAGGAAAATAGGCTATATATTGTTTTATAACTTATTCTTTAACTCTGCAATGCATCAGGAGACTGTTTCCATCTAAGAAACAGGTTAAACTCATTCACTTTTCAGTAAAAAAATTATCTATAATTTATATATCATAAAAATCACCTTTTAGATTTTCAATTTAAAACAAAATGGCTACTCATTTAAAATAATTCAATGGTTTTTAGTACAATTGCTTGCAAATTCCAGGAACTGTGTACCATTGGCAAAATCATTATTTCTTTCCTGTTCTCAGTCCCTGAAAAGTACCTATTTATATCGAGGTCTCTAAAAACTTGTCTCTTTTGAGATATTTTGTGTACATGGAGTCATGTAGTATATGTCCTACCATATCTGGCTCCTACCATATCTGGCTCCATTCAATGAGCATAATGTCTTCAAAGTTCATCCACATTATAACATGCATCAACATTTAGTTTATTTTTATGACTAATATTTCATTGTATAGACATACCACATTTTATTTATCCATCATGAGTTGATGGACATTTGGACAGTTTCTACCTTTGGCTATGACAAATAATGCTACTATCACATTTGTGTGGTGTATGTTTCCAGTAATCAATTACATTCGTCTGTGTTATGTGGTAACTTTTTCCATTTAAATTTGTGAGGAACTGCCACAAGTCTTCCAAAGCAACTGCACCACTTTGTATTTCTAATTCTTATTTTTTAAGAGCTATACAAAATTTCATGACATGGTAATAGGGCACTGTATAACTAATTGTTCTGCTATGAAAACACATTTACGTTTTTCTTCCATTTTATGATAGTGTTAATCAAGATCATTTATGAACATGCACTTTATACATCTTTATAGGTATAGGGATTCTTGAATGTAAAATTACTGTGCCAACGTACATTTAAATTTTTTCTTTGAAATGTGCCAAAGCACTCTCAAAAGTGTGTTACTAATCTACACTCATAAACAGCCTGGGAGAGGGCAAATTTTCCCACATCCCTGCTAACACTGGATGCATTTTTGGTTTGGCAATCTAACAAGAGAAAACTTTGCCTTCTTGTTTTAATTGCATTCTCCATTCATTCACTAGTAGGATTAAGCATCTTTTCAAGTACTCACATATTTATTGCCCAAACATAAATAGCTAGATTGGCTTATTCCTGTAATTTTTCACAGCTGTAAAATCTGACTTGTATGATTTATGTTCTGGCAAGAATAAGGATCATAACAGTGCTGACTGGAGTGAGACTGGCTTTATGGAGCATGTGACTGTTCAATCACACGCTGTCACCCCTCATGACCTTCAGCACCCTCCCACTGGGTGCCACTGGCAGAGCCACATCTTTCTTATTGAGCCTGGAAAAAACAATGGCGGGCGCACGTTAGCACCATCAAGGAGATAAGAGTAAGTTTTATTGAAATTAGGATGTTGCCTTTTAAGAGGACAAAAGTTTATAGAAAGGGATCCTCAAAAACAGAAGGGCAGAACCAGTCTGCTGCTCCCTGCCACCTAAACCCCACTGTTTGCCAGAGAGGAGACTGCTTCCTTGTGACAGGCATTGAGTATAGAGCAGAAGATTAGGGTCCAATTTTGATTCACACACTCATGTTAAGTTTCAGACCATTTCTAGCTTCACTTTTCTAGTCTGTTAAATGAAATGTTCCCTGTTACAGCAAATTATCATAAATCTCAAATAAGGGAAAGGTGGAAAGGCGATGACAAAAACAAAGGATTCTACCTGTGAGCTAGTGCTACCAGTCTTCTCTCCTAGATGCAGTAATTACAACCACAGAAGCCACCAGACCTAGACAGTGACTGGATGGAAGCACCTGGCAAACTTGCTTTTCCACTTGGCCCAAATGACTTGTCTCAGAAGCACACAGAATAGAAGCGTCACCCCCCTCCCCCCCCGACACACACACACACACCACCAACCTGCCCTCCACCTTTGCTTCTCAGGGTCTAGAACTCAAGACGCCTGGGCTTCAGAGCCTGTACTAGACCCTCTTTCATCTTAAGATTGGAAGTAATGCAAGAACCCAGAGGGCTTTGCTCATGTGTCACTTGCTTCTCAGGCCAACTTACCGCACTGTCTTCCAAACTTCCACTTGCTTATAAATCAAATTAAAGGCAACTGCACTTGGCAGACAGCTGGTGGGCAGGCCCTAGCCGTGCCAGAGATAGTTAGCCATCCATCTGGAGGACACACTCTTCAATCCATAATTGAGAATTGGAGAGAGAGAGAGAGAGAGAGAGAGAGAGAGAGAGAGAGAGAGAGAGAGAGAGTATTGTGCCATGACACCTAAATGTGGCTGTGTGACTTGTTTTTATGCACTGTGAGTTGAAATCATGTATGTTGTTTCGGGACCAGAAGGTGCTCAGGTGCCCTCCTCATATTCCCTTTGGCCTTTTGTCTGCTGAACGCAGAAGACAAGGACTTAGAGAATAGCTGGGACATAAGAGGAGAGGAGCCTTAGCTCCTGGATGACCTCACCAAGGAAAGCTGACTGGCCTTGACTATTATACTAATGAGAAGTTAAATATTACTATTTAATTTGGAGGTCTATTTATTTCAGTAGCCACTGTTACTTTAACATCCCGCCTGAAAACATTTCACAACATGACCATTTTAATAAGCAAGGTAATAGCAAAGCTCACGACATTCCCCAAAGTCAGCTTCATTAGAGCTGAGAAGTTGTCTTCCAGCAGAAAGCTCAATAAATTATGCTCATGTCATAGGACAGCTCAATTCTGCTCTACCCAGCAGTTCTGGGCTTGTGCTTTGAAAATCTCTGAAGCATGAGAAACAGATGTTTAACAACAAAAAGTTACAACAAATATGTTGATTGTGTGTTACTGAAAACTATTATGAAGTGTGAAAGACTCTAAGAAGTACTGTAAGAGTAAGATGCAGTCTTACCCAGGAGTTTAACATTTAAATGGTAAGACAAGATGCTGATACAAATGATTCTACCTCAAGACTTCATGCCTGAGTGGTACTAGAAGTAGGTGCTTTGAGACTTTTAACGAGGGGGGATCCTTTTTATTTGGGTGCACTGTGGTAAGGCCTCATAAAGGAAGTGGGACTCAAACTGAACCTTACAAGATGGGTGGAATTAAGAAGCAAAATCATGTTCAGAGGCCAATAGAAAATGAACTGGTAAGTTACTATTAAATTTTAAATACCTAGAAGAACTTGAGTGCCAGGAAGAAGAAATTGGGCATCACTATAAAGGCAACAAGCAGTGTGTACGTTTAGGTTCCTCCCCCCAGTTTCTAGAATTTTAAGGCTAAATATGTAACCTGCCCATAGAAAAATCCCTGCTGCTGCCTACTCTTTTCAGAGATGAACTCTAATCCTCCCTCACTTTTCTATGGCCTCATAGAAAAAGCTACCACTTTCACACTTTAATTCCAAGCCTATATGTCACTTCTGTATTTATAATTTAACACTTGTCTTTACATCTAACCCTATGGTCTCCTAAACAAAATATATCTGTGAAATTATAGCGTGGATATGCTGCTATAAATGTGGGTATGCATGTAACACTAATATTATGTCTTAAGTATAGGATTAAATGTTTTATAATACATAACCCAACAAAATCTTGCCCATTAGAAATTTTAAAGTATTTTTGGTTTGCCACCTACACATGATCATTTTCCATTAACATGTTTACAAATCAAAAGTGGAAAAACAAGATCCCACACTGAGCCATCACCCGTGTATCTCCTGAGTTCCCAAACCACTGGTCCCTCCACACCTACTCTCTCACCATGGTTTGGCCATTTGTAAGACTCAAGACTTTCCCCAGAAAACTCTAAAATCTTAGTGGTTCAACAAAAGAATGGTGTTTCTTGCTTACCACACAGGCAGGATGGTGCTCTTCGTTCTATGACCCACATGTTGAGGGACACAAAGCCCCCAAAGTCTTCATGATAAAGTAAAGAAATGGGAGACCTATGGAATTGTTGTGGGGCCAATCTTGGAAGTTGCCTAAGTCACATTTGCCTACACCCCATCTGCCATGCAGCCCCATTCCGACTACAAGAGAGGGTGAGAGGATCCCAGTTCGTGAACACTTAGCCCCTTGCCATTGTGAACCAGTGCTGTTGACTTTGAGTCCCTCTGAGCCACTACTCCAAAAACCGACCCTGGTACAAGTCTGGGTGTCTGAGAATTAAAAGCCCAGAAGCATCTGCCTAACTAAGCAGGCACTTCAATCTAAAGGTCACGAAAGAATCTAAGTAGCTCGGCCTAGCATTGTGTTCTTCACCGGGGCTCATTATTATAAAGGACAAACAGGGTTCTATGTGTTCTTCCATTTCATTCTTAATGTTCCCCTCTCAGCCTCCAGATTACAGCTTGAAAATACAGACTATTTTAGCTTCCTATTGCTGATAGAACAAATTAAGATAAATGTAGTAGTTTACACTCATTTATCATCTTCCAGTTCCATTGTTCAAGAAGTCCAAAACGGATCTCACCGAGCAAAAACCAAGGAAAGCAAAGTTGCTTTTCTTCCTGGGGGCTCTTAGGGAGAATCTGTTTCCTTGTCTTTCTAACTTCTAGCGACGCTAGCATTTGTTGGTTTGTGACGTCCCTCCATGTCGAAAGCCAGCATCTTTGCACCACACCTTCCTCCTGTTAAATCACTTTGGATCTACCTCCATCATCCACTTTCCAGGACCTCCGTGAATCCGTTTGGCCATGGGACCCAGGACACTCCATTATATCCATGTAGCTAATTAGCAACTGAATTCCATCTGTAGCCTTAACTCTTCCACATGGATGGAGAGATGGTTATTCTGCTTACAAGGGCCATATGACAAGTCCTGTCCAGGGACATGTTTTGTTTATCAGCTTAATGTTTACTTTTCCTCTTCTTTTTAAAATATCTTAAAGACTTTTAAATTAGGAGATTTTATATTTTTAAAAAATATATTCTAGATTCTATTGGAACTTTAGAATAGCTAGGAAAAAGGACCTGGAGTGCCTCATCAAATCAAGTGACAGACACGAAACAGAACCCACCCCTCTGAAGAAGACATTGGGCAGTACAGATGGCCATGACCTTTATGAGGCATGTCCTATTCCCATGCAGTCCTGGTACTCTTCAAGGTGTGGGTCCTGCCTGGTTCCTTTAAATTTGCAAACTTTGTGGCAGGTCGTTCACAGGCATCTGGATCCCAGCTGTCACTCTCCTGCCCCTGGGCATTCAGCACCCTTCTACACCAGCAGTACATCCTTCCACACAGAAGTCTACCTCCTGCCCAAGGAGGGCGCCATGTCCTGTGACACGAGAAAGCACAAGGGCCAGCCTGTGGAGGGTGCCAGGAGGGTGCAGCTGGCTGATAACTGGCGGTCACAGGCTCTTGGGCATCTATGTTTTAAATCTCCTCCAGACACAAGGACTCAAGTGATTCCCATTCCAAGGGGCAAAGTTCTAATTTTCTGTCTCTAGATCCACACCTGCCCCCCCCCTCCCTGTCTTCATACCTTAGTGAGATCTTCTTTAATGAATTTCTTTACTCTGCCAACAGGGCCTGACTCTGGCTCCCGTCCAAGCCGCACACCAGCGCTCATTGTCCTCGTGAGCTCTGGTGAAGGGCACAGCACTTTGTTTCACTTGCAGATGCTCTCAGACCCGATGCCGGCATTAATAATGCTGCAGCAGGGCTCTTCCGTCTTCATCAGCGGCACCGCAGAGAGGGCTGTGCAGAAGGGGATGGGCCCACTGCCCGGAGAGGAGCTCTTCATTACCCGGGTCAGGCCAGAGCCTCCTCTCCAAATACCTGAATATCACAGGAGCCGGGCGAAGCTGCTCCTGTCACTCTGCCTTCAAGGATGACGGTGGGGAAAGGAGACCTTCAGGACCTAATGGTGTTGAAACTCTCACAGAAGGTCGAGGGAGCTTCATCACTGAACCCATCCTTTCCCCAGCCCCTGTCCTCTGGTGTCCCCTCTGTGAACATGCCATTGCTTCAGCATGCCTGTGATTTTACTCATTTTTTTTCATGAAATCAACTGCGTGTAGATTGTTTTTTCCCAATATAGAGAATTGAATCCATTACTAGGTTCCCACTGAGCTACATTTTCAGCCCTTTCTTTTTTTTTTGAGGAGTGTCTCACAAAGTAAAGGAGTTACACGGCCCTGCCCATAGAGTTAGGAGCTTGTCCAGAGCACAGTAGGGAGGAGGTGAGTGGAGAAGAATTGCCCACAAGATGGCCAGAGGTGAGCTGGCATGCCCACCCCCACCCTGGCCCCCACGGTCTACCCTGTCTGCCTGGCCCAGCCATTGTCAAAGTTACCCTCATCTTCAGCAACCACGGGAAGCTACAGCTGTCCAGGTTCTACCAGCCCTACAGTAAACACACACAACAGCAAATCATCAGGGAGACTTGCCATTTGGTATCTAAGAAAGATGAAAGTGTTTGTAATTTCCTAGAAGAAGGCTTATTAACTGAGGGATCTGACCACAGACTAATTGATTGACATTATGCACTGCTATCTTTTGTCTTCTGTGTGGATTCTTCAGAAAGTAACCCTTGGCACTTTAGATCTAATTCAAGTATCCATAGAAACATTGGACAAATGTTTTGAAAATGTCTGTGAACTGGATTTAATGTTTTATGTAGACAAAGTTCACAATATTCTTGCAGAAATGGTGATGGGGAATGGGATTGGAGACCAACATGAATGAAATTGCTACACAAATTGATACACAGAATCAACAAGAGAAATTGGAGGCTGGCTTAGCAGGGGCTCCAACCTGCACTGTATCAGCTGTAAAGAATATGAACCTTCCCGAGATCTCAAGAAATATTAACATTGGCGACATCAGTATACAAGTGCCAAATCTGCCCTCTTTTAAATAAAATATTAAAAAGGCCACCCACTAGCGGGTAAAATCTATGGGGGAGAAATCATCTAAGTTTATCATAAGTTGTTTACCAAAAACAGAGGAGAGTCTGAACTCTTGCTCTTGAGTTTAAGTCAAGGTACTGTATAGAAGTTGTACAAAATCAGTATAGATGGTCAACTTTGCTTTTTCTTTCTCAGTTATTTTAAAGAAATCTAATAGTTCCAATGTGATTTTGTTAAACTGCACTCCTATGCCCATCTGCTTCGGTATATCGGCTATGACGGTATTTTGAAAAGTGAGATTTTTAAATTATGTATAACCCAAAATGTTGCTGTTTCTCATGGATCACAAATGCAGCATTACTTAATTCTTTCTGCTATTTGTCACAATTGTTAAAGAACCAAGTATATATTGCATGAAAACATTATGACTTTTTTCTCTTAGCTTAAATAAACTCCAAGGTAACTGGATTCCTAAAGTACTTTACTGTTCACCTGATATCTACTTCAGCAATAATTTTTATAACCCTCTGTTTCAACAAAGTAAATAAAGTATATTTTATCACTGGTTAAGAAAAGAAGTAACAAGTTACTCAGACTGGATGCCAGCTTATAGTACTTCAGTCTCCACCTCCCAGAGTGCTGGAATTTCAGGTGTACATTTTCACACCCAGCTTAGGTTCACTTTTATTTAGATCCATCCTTCACCAAAAAACAGCTATAAAATTGGAGCTTAGAAGTGTCAACTGTATGAATATTTTCCCTAATGATCATTCAAATTAGGATATTGAACATTAAATATTGACCTACATATCACCTAAAATTGTTTATACTTTGTTGAATGTATGCCCTACTATGTTCTGGAAAGCACAAATCGAATTTATCCTCCACATCAGGATCAAATCACATCTAAACAATTATACAACTGTTCCTGTGCCATTCTTAAGTTTCTCTGAATAAATATTCCCAGGGTACCAAGGCCTATGAGTTCTTTTGCACACCTGGCTAAGTCTCCTTTTACTCTATTTCCCCACATTCCATTCTATAGGTGATAGCAGTAGAAGTAGAATTCTAGACTGCCCAGTAAATGGTTCTATAAATAGTCAGTCACCTGTGCTAATGCTGGGTTTCCTCAGCAGCCTGGCAGAAATGAGCTTGAACCTCAAGGCCACCAGTTCAGAAATGGAGAAGGTTCGCATTTGAGAGGCAGAAAATGAAGAAAAGACAGAGAATAAATAAAGCAGGAGGAAGGACATATGCATGACCCTGCTGCCACCTAAATTTCTTCATGAGCTTCCTGAATCACAGTGTGGTCCATGTGGCCTCCAGGGCCCTGAAATACCAGAGTGACAGCAGGAGGCCACAGCACACTTTCACAGGAATTGTGAACACTACATAGCCAGTGAGGTGCATGGCACCCATGCTTATCAGACCTTATCACCCTCTTTGAGGATGGTTGGGAAGAAAGGAAAGATGCTTCTAGTCAAAATTAAGGGCTCCCTTGGAAGTGGCAGAGGCTGGAAGGGTGCTGAGGGCTTCTGAGCGAGGGAAGCACGGCATGTGGGGGCAGGGGAGAGTGGTCAGTGTGGTGTTGGCAGCTGAGGCTTCTGGATGTGGGCAGCCAAGATGAGAACATAAAGGAATGCATACACCCTCAGAGTCAGCTGGGACTTAACGCCCCACGCCTGACCCCTGCAGGCCACTGGCATCACCATAGGATGGAAGAAAGTCCAAAGTAGCTTTAGTCATGTGGCATCAACTACACCTGTGGAGTGGAGCAAGGTGGCTCCAGGTTTGGCTGTGTCGATTCAGTTGTAAAATCCCTGAAGCTCCTTTACTCCAGAACTTGGGCCCCCAACACCCAAAGGGAAGCAGTAGGCCTCCATCCTCCCTTGCAGTTCTGAGTCATGTCCAAGTCTCAGTAGCTAGTGCAGGTCAGCCTTCCTGAAGGCTGTTACTTCCCTGAATGTAACATTTATCAGTACTTGTCCTTTAGTATCTCACTCTCGGTTTCATCTCATTTTGTTTTGTTTTGTTTTGTTTGAGACAGGGTATCTATATTCTAGACTGCTCCTGAACTCCCTATGTAGTCCAGGCTGACCTTGAACTCATACCAATCCTCCTGTCTAAGCCTCCAGAGTCTTCAGATTACAGGCATGGACCACCATACCAGGATAATGTGGTGCTGGGGAATCAAACTCAGGGCTTTGCAGTTGGTAGGCAAGTGATTTAATCACTATGCAATTCCTCCAGCCCCTGATGTCTTACTCACAATGAAAACTGTGGAAAGGAAAAACAGTCAAGTTTGGAAGTAAGTAAGCATCACTCATTTGAAGGGAGGTGAAATGAAGGTCCATAACCCCAGTACATGTCCCCTCGTACCTGGCAACTTCTCTGTAGGAAATGGCCCCGTGGGGGAAGGAAGAGGAGGACAAAGAGGAAAAAGAGGAGGAGCTGGTGGTGGTAAGAGCCATTGTAGCCTCCACGGCAGGGCGGGAAGACCTTGGCGGGGTGGGAGTTTTGGAAAAGACACTTGGAATTCTGGGACAGCTCTAGAACAAAGGCTTGAGACTGTGTGGGGTTTACACTTCCATCCGGGAAGAGACAGTCAACATCCCAGGTGCTCCGTTTCATAAAGCCCCATTCAATGACCACATTTCTTAACAGCCGACCTGTCACCTACTTTTACAAATATTTAATTCTCTTTATATTCTATTCACAAGAGAAATGGTGACACAGAGCTGTTTGCCCACCATGAATCTACCCTTCTGAATAATTAATAAATCCCAAATGCCAGGCAGATAATAGCTAGGACTACTGACAGACAAGGCCCGTTCTCTTAGAAAAGCTGCCTCATCGCGGCCAGGGGCTTTCACTTTTTCTTCCCCTCAGTCCTTCATCTCACCACCTTCAAATATGACTGATAGGGCAGCATCCCTCAACAGGGAGGCACCTCCTGAGAGGTCAGTGCTCATCCCGCCACGTGGAGGCCAGGGCCTTTGTCTCACAGCCCTTCCCTGCACTGGTTTCCAGCATACTCTGCCTTTGTACTCCTTCCTGCCTCATCTGGAAAATGCACAAGGGCAGAAAGTGGGAGACATGTCACAGACCATCTGACATATTATAGCATTAAAACTTCTAGCTGAATGTGAAGAGTTATGTTATTATAAGAAATCAATCTGTATTAGTTACTTTTCTGTCGCTGGCATAAAATGCCAAACATCTACAACTTAGATGAGCAGAGGTCTATTCAACTCATAGTTTTTAGAGGATTCAGTCCATAGTTGGCTTGCTCCAAGGCAGAAAACACAGGGAGGAAGGGCCTGGTCGAGGATATTGGCTCATCCTATGGCAGCCAGGAAAGAGAAGGGAGGAGTCGGAGCAAGAACTCACCCTTTCAGGTCACATACCCAGCGACCCACCTCCCACCAAGTCCCACCTTCCAACAGCACCTTCAGCTCTTGAACTCATCGACGGATGAATCCGCTGGTGCATGTTGCCTACCCCACCAAGTCCAATCTCCTCTCCAACACATGAGACTTTTGGGATACATTTTAGACATAAGCCATAATAAATCTGTGTTTTGCATTCACATTCAGGGCACAAAATTAGGGTTTCTCACCTGGAACATGCCCACCAGTAATTGTGACAAAGAAACACTTCCTTTCTCTTTTTGTTTCCCCTATAAATTTCTGTATTTCATGGGCTGTTACTCAAATAATAACATCATACTCACATACAGAAAGCCCTTGAATTTTCTCACTGAGCAGTACATGTTAGAGTAGTTCCATGCTGGATCTATGGAAGTGGCTTTCCAGATCTACTTCAGACTGTTTGGGGCTGTAGAGTACTCCACTACAGAGACATACTTTATTCCATCATTCCTATGTTCAGGGAATGCAGGTTGCTTCCAGACTTACTATTTTATATAATGCTACAGTGAAGATGTTTTGGCACACATTTACCTATAAGGATTACTTTCTATAATTGGGTTACTGGGTCAGAGGGTAAATTAATTTAATATTTGTATAGATAAGTGTACATAGGCAGTATTTAAATCACAAATACAGATCCTACTGATAAGTTGTCAATCTAAACCCTAGAAATTAACTCTAGAAATCAGTGGGAGCCATCAGTTTGGGGAGGTACTAGGCATACATTCCTTGTACCTTTTCTCTTACAGTAGAAATTTTAGTTTGCAAGATATTTGTTGTCTCGCATGCTTTCTATTTTGAGGGAAAGAATAAGAAAATCTCAAATATTTGAGATAGGAAAGGTCACAAACTTACAGAAAGATAATAAAGTATTGAGATCTCCATCCCCATCCAGCTGTTTCTTCCCCCCTCAACCTGTGCCTGTTGTACTGTGGGCCCTTAGAAACTTGTGATGCATGGATGAGTAAAACGCATAATAGACTTTATGCAAATGAGAAGGGGAAGAGAGAGAAGAAAACAAGAGGGTGGGGGAAAGAAAAATGATCAAAACGTGATATACATATAGACAAATTCCTCAAACTATAAATAATATGTATATGCAAAAGCAGCTATGAAGACTTTCTCAAGGACCCAAGATCAGAGTTTTAAAGTTCACTATTCTTATCTCCTTTCAGCCTCTACCCTGGTAAATCATTGCCCTGTAAATCTTCCAGATTCAGTTCTGCGACTTCATGTATGAATCAAATCTACAGGCTTTTGATTTCCATTTTGAAAATCAATTACATGTTGACAGTCTCAGTAACCAAGAATGATAGGTTTATTGCCACATGCTGATGAATTTTGGAGTTGGATCAAGATCACTCCATTTCGAAATTCTGCACCATCTAACAAAAAGGAGTTTGGAATTGGGAGAGGCTCAGAAAATGAGTTCTAGTTTCATCCATACTCCATACGGGACACTCAAAGGCTGAAGATCTCATATCTTCTCATCCAAGGACTCTCCATTAACATAAGAGTCATGTTAGATTTTGTGTTCAGCTTACAATGTAATTCTACAACATGCAGACCTCCCTTCACCACTGACTTGGCCTCAGCTGGTTTTTGCTGGAACTGTGAATCCCTAAATGGACTGTGACTCCCTGGGTCCTGAAGCTGGTTTCACAGTCCTTCACTGCTCCTGATGCTTGGGAACCCATCCTCTTACTCCCATCTGCCCCACAATCTCTGCAGCCTGACTCCAAGTAGATTCTGAATATTTCTTAAAGTACTAGCAGCTGCAGCTAAAAACAAAACAAAATAAAGACAAAAAAATTCATATAACAATAGATTAAAGCAAGAAGCTTATTTCCTCACTTTAAAGAATCTGCAGGGAAATACTTCAGGGTTTGTGTGGTGAATCCATGAAGCAAGCTCAGATCCAGGGTTCCTATATGCCAGTGCTTTGATGGGCATAATTCATTTTGGGTTGCAAGATGGCTACTGAAGCTCCAGTCCTATGGCCAGCTATGACAGAAACAGGATAGAGGTATCTTCCTACTAGCTACTCTGCCTTTTAAGGGCCTTCCCAGAAATCCCACCCAAACTCTTGCTTACATGTCATTGCCCATAAGTTTTTTCTACGGTTATTCCTGCTGCAGAAAATAATGTCTTTCAAAAAAGCCAAGACCCTGAAACTGGGATTCTGTTACTCAGGAGGACATGCACAGTAGGGAGCTACTCAGTCCTTACTGCTGACCCAGTTTACAACATTCAGGGCTCAGGCTTCCCTCTGCCTCCTAAGCTGGCTGCCCAGTTGGGTTTCAAGCATAAAAGCAGTGGTTGCCATGAGTCCCAAACAGGTTATCTTACTAACATATCCTCTGATTTCAACTTGAGCCTCACCCTTCAGTACTCCCCCAACTACCATCATAAACACGCCCTCTTGCACCCCCTGAACACCAGCCAGATGAAGCGAAGTCAGGGCTCACTTGTTTCCATCATGCTGTTTCCCTACTTGGTCCCTGTTTTTCCCACTCCACCTGGAGTTGAAGAGATGAAGATCTCCACTTCCTTTACCTTTCTGTCCTTGACCTCCCATGTCATATGCAGCAATCCTGACCCCTCCCCCAGAAATAACATGGAGGATAGACAGTCGCAAGGGAATATGGGAGAGGAAAATTAGAATGCACTGGTATAATCTTCTGAAATTCTTATCCCTGTCACAACAATATTATTTTTATTTACGAAGCATATGGCAAGCACTGTCTAGAGGCCTTTTAAATGAGTAATGCAGTAATGGTGGGGGCCAAAGGGGGACAAACAATGGGAAGCTCTTGCCATAATGTGTGGTATATATTACCCATGCTTAATAAAGGCTAGTCATTACTGCTATTGTTATTTAAATAAGAAGCCATTCTGCCTCAGTCTTCCTCTGTTCTTTTTATTGGTCCCAAACAAACATGCTGGCCCACAACACAGACTCCGTCTCACCAGGAGCTGCCATTAGGTTCTGTCAGTTTTTGCTTCGCTTCGCTTTAAACCCCATTTTCTGGAAATGGGGAATTTTCTTCCTGAGGAAAGGAGGAACTACTCAGAGACCTAACTTCTAATTAACTCTGTTCCCGGATGTCGTGTAACTGTGGGTGAGTCACTGTTCTTGAAAGAAGGGGGCTAATTGGAAGAGGAAAGATTGATGAAGGTCAGTGGAGACGGCGACGAAGACTTATGGCTGGAGGCTGGGTCAGCTGAAGTCAGGCCTTTCCAAATGGCACCTCATCGTAAGACTGTAAATTACTTCTTACCCCTTGTGACCCCCCACACTCCATGTTGTTTGTGTAACAGGAGCTCAAGAGAGTATATGAGTTAAACAAGGCAAGATGAGAATTGATCTATTGACAGTCAATCAGGAGGTTGGTTCAGAGTCTGATAGGGAGTAGCCAGGGGCTCTGCTCTGGAATTGTACCTCAATAGACCTGAAAAAAATATTAGGCGGAAAAGAGGATGCACATTCAGTTTGCTCAGCAGAATGTCCCCAGAGTCCACCAGACTCTTGGGATTTCTTAGGGGTGAACCGAAAATCTCCAGGACAGCAGATAAACTCGATGTGGGGAAAATACAAATAAACGAATTTTTAAAGATTTATAGTTGAGTTACTTTCAAGAACAGCCCATAGAAACACAACAACAATGTTAAAAAAAAATGCCGTAAGTAGCCTCAGAGACTGTCACACCAGAGTCTATGCTTGGGTAAGCACTTTATAGACCCGGTAACCAGAAGGAATTGCTACGTGAGAGCAGAGATTTTGAGGCAAGAGAGGACAGTCAGGGTGTGGAAAAATAGGGGAGTGACATTATGACATTATGGGGTTCAGCAGCAGCCTAGGAAGGGGGTTCTCCAAGCAGTTTGGAGGAGAACTGGTCCACATTTCTCCTAGTCTTCTACTCAAAGAAGCTATAATAGGTGTAGAATTCCTGCCCCAATCTGTTCATGAACTTATGATAATTGAACATCTCCTGTGGGTGAGCAGGTGGGAAACCCTGGGCGAGAACTAACAGGCATCCCTGTAACCCACCTACCACTGAGATAAAGAAGAAGAGATCATCCACATGGGTGGAGCTGGGCCCAACTCCAGGAATGAGTCAGAGCAGGGATTTGGAAGATGTCAGATGTAGGCCTTGGTCTCCCAGTTGACACTAATACACACTTGTCACCAGCTGGCACAGAATGAACACCACATGTGTCTTATTTAGTGCACACTGCCAAAGAGATGAGACAAGTAATATCATCTCTATTTAACATATGGGGAAATCGAGGCACAGAGTAGTTATGAAATGGACCCAAAATTATAGATTTTGTAAATGGTAAAGTTTATATTTGAACCCAAGGAGTCTGATTTCAGAAGTGTGGATGACTGTAAAGTATATGCACGATTATACCAATATTTGTTGGGCTAAAAATCCCAACAGAAAATTTGTAAGTAAGGTAGTTTTTAGTTATGTGCAGTTATCAGAAATATCCTTCAGAAAGGTGGAGGATGGGATGTGTGTGTATTTTCATACACATTTAAACTACCGCTGATTTAAGTTTTTAGCTCACACCTATTTTTTTTTCTTTTTTCAAGTCGCTGCCCAGGAAGTAAGTTCAGAATGACCAAAGCATTGATGAGCAACCTTGATCTGTATTTTGGGGCTTTTCTCAGATAGCCTGCCTTGACCAGGGCCACAGTGCCTCGCATGGGGCCTGAGACACTCCTTGACTCGGAGCTCAAAGCTTCGATTCTCAGTGCGTTTCAGATTCCATGTTCCCACTACATTCTAGTAGCTGTCATTTTCTCCAAGAAATTTTAGCTTTATTGCCAGAAATAAAAATAGTCTATGCCATTTGTGTTCATATTTTACAACTCATTTTGAGAATTAATATTTTATAAGAAAATTATGTTGATTCAAAATGTGACTTTCAAAAGGTTTATGGTCATAAGTGCAACTTTCATTATGCCTTGGGGCCAGCAGCTTTGCAGAGGAATATACTGTAGTTATTGATGCATTCCTCCCTTTGTGAATTTCCCTTCATGTTAGGAGGCTGGAACATGAGAAATTATTATTTCCTCTGTAGAATTCACTCCCTTCTTTCCATCTCTACCCCTCCCTTTTCCTAGATGCTCTTTTTTTTTTACATTCAGTGCAAAGTAAATAAAATAACCACCACTATAAATGGAATTTAAAAAATATATCACAGGATGTGTTTTAATCAAGTTAAAGCTCAATGAGCACGATGAGTAGGAACTCACCAAGCCCAGGGCAACCAGATGTCCAAACGCAGTTCCGCCGCACTCTGAAGCCTCTTCTTTCTTGCCGCTGCTTCTCTTCTCTCTTCCCGGGTCTGTGTTGAAGTGTCTGATCTTGCTTCTACTGTCCACATGATGGAGAGACAGAAACAGCCTTCTGCCCCTGAAGTGGCTGCCTGATGCTCTCTAGAGGATCTAGAAGACAAAAATTCCCAAATTAAACCTAGAGTTGCCCAAGAACCTGTATCAGTTCATGATGCATCGAGGGTCCAAACAGGGGCTGGGCAGATCTTAGCTGGGCTCACTCCATGCATCTGTGGTCAGCTGTGGGCTGCCTCTGGGTCAACTGATGTAGAATGACTTTGTGTGGGACAATTCTGATCCCTTCCATGTGCCTCCCACACTCCCCTTTCAATTCAGCCTAGCATGTGCACAGGGGTGACAGGATGCTACGAAAGGCAAACTGCACACCTGTGTTGCACACTTATGCTTGCACTGGGTCTTGTACCAGGTCTGCTATCTCATCTTCCAAAACTAAAATTAAAGTGGGCAGGGGCCAAGAGCTATAAGGCAGAGAGCCTGGTACTAGGAGACCAATAATACAATCAACGTACTAAAATCTCCAAATCAAAACTTGAAAATTAGGCAAAGAAATTCATTTTGAAAGTACTTGACCTTCTTTATGTGTAGATTTGAATTTTCAAATTCACCTACTTGCTAAAGTGTATTTGTAGTCACACAATCTACGGTAGGAAGATGGGAGTGAGTCATCAGTGCACACGCGCAGAACAGCGAACCATCGAGCCACCCAACATGCTGGTGCCCAGCCAAGGTTGAGCAGAGCTGTGAGCTGCCTTCTTATTTCTGGTACCATGAAAAGCATTCTCATTGCGGTTTGTTTGTACCACATGTTCTGAATTTTTTGTATTTATTTTTTTATTGGTGATTTCAATGTCTCAAGTGGCTCCCTAAGGTAGTGCTGAAATGCCACCCGGTGTTTCTGAGTACGACGAGGCCACCAAGTACCTCATGGAGAAAACATGTGTGTCAGATCAGCTTTGCTCAGCATGGTAAGTGTGGGTAGACATGAGTTTAATGCTTATAAATAAGCCAAACATTAAGCAAAATACCTTTAAATAGACACATAGCTTAAACAATATTAAATACTGACTAGTATCTTGAGAGCAGAGGCTTGCAGAAACCAATTCCTGTATTTCTCTTAGAAATAGCTGTCTGGCAGTCTCTTATTCAGGGTTCATATTTACTTTAGGAAACATTTTTTTTTTTGAATAATGAGAATCAACTGTACTTCCGTTTATTTTGAGCATCATCTTCCAAAAAAAAAGATGTTAATGTAACAAAAGCTGTATTCTTATCTCCAGATGTAATCACATATGTCCAAAGACCAAAACAAAAACAACTTTCTTACATGCATTTTTTTTCTTGGCTTCATAAAAAAAAAAAAAATCTTGCTCCTAGTGAGGCATTTTAGGGATACCATGACTAATTGGTGAAGGGACTTTTATCAATAACTCCTGGTAACACTCAACAAAGGGTCCCTAAGATCCTCCTATGAGTAACCAAGAATTGTACAGTAAATTAATAAAAACTTTATAAGAATATTAAAATTCCAGTCAGTAGGCTAGGATTCAAATGTGCATACCGGTTTTTGAATGAAAATATTGAGCAAGAGAGAAAAGTACAATCATAAAATATTCACATAATGAAAGCCAAAGGAAAAACAGAATTTGACATAAACACGGTTTGGAGGAATGCTTCTATTATATGAGAAAGTTCAAAAGCCTTTGCTCTTTTTAGGACACAGGGTGTTTCCTAAATGCTTTGAGCCCCAGAGAGTTGGTTTAGACAAGGTGAAGAGGCCACACAGCATCATATTCACAAGCTCAGAGTCTACCATCAGCCAGGCCAGTATGGGGGTTCTGGCCAGCTGGATGGCATGGCAAGAAATCCCTTTTGTGAGCCTCAGTTTCATCATTTGCAAGATGGAGGTGGTAAAAGAGATAATATAAATATAACCAGATATTTTATGAGTCTTGACTAAATGACAAGTAGTAAGCTTGGAGCTTTCTGTGCGTGACCTTACTTTGGCCTCACACTGTCCTACGTGATGGGTACAATCACTACTCCTGTCTTTTACGTTATAAAACACACACATAGAAATGTGTAAGCAATCCTGCCAAGAATTCAGAGAGTTGAGGATTTGATTCTGGGCACCTAACTCTGTCTACCTCATCATATTATTTGTGGAAGTGCGATAACGAACATAAAATCCCCAACAGTATATGGCATGTAATTCCACACAACAAACATTTTTAGAAGTCTTTTTGATAAGCATACCCCACCCTTTTCCCCCGTTCATACTATAACCTGTGGATCTTCAACAGTTAATAGTGGCTATGTTGGGGGTTTACATGAGGATTCTGGGTTGTACTCCAGTCAGCAGTGTCATATAAGTCTTATCTCTCCAGCAAAGTATTCCAAACAACACTATGAAGCGTGATAACAAATATAAGTTGGTAGATCAGATCCTAGATTTGTGGTTAAATTTCCAGTGGTTTATCTCAACTCTTTCTAAACCTCTTTTTTCAATCTATTTGATACTGTGAACTTGTTTCTTTGTCCCAATCTCATATATAACTGTATTTTTTATGGAAAACATTTAAGTACAGGGGAAGCCAGCTGTATAAGCTAAGATTCTGATAGGCTAAAATAAAACACATCTTGATGTCTTCCAAGTTCTCAGTCACTGATGTAGGAAGGGGACTAGTGAGATAACAAAGATCTTTGGCATGGCGTATTTGCAAACATGACCTTCTTCTCATTTCAATACCTGTTTATCAAGTTATCTTACTCAGCTTTCTCTGAGTCTAGCATTTTAAATTTGGACAGATTAGGTATGAACAGGCACTACTGATTTTTTTTTCTTTTTTTACCTTTGGGCCAACAAGATGATCACTGCGACCACTGGTATTATCCCCTGGCCTCCACTAGGTTTTCAGGGAATCCTAAAAGTCCATGAAGAGGGAGGTCACATTAAAGAAACAAAAAGAAAACATTCCCTTTTCATCATTTGGAAGCCATGTGCTGGCTGAGAAAGCCTGAACTTGTACAACAGGTTCTGAAGGCGAGTCTTAAAGAATACTCTTTTTACAATGTTGATAGTTTCCTTTGCTGTGCAGAAACTTTAATTTGACAAGATCCCATGTGTTAATAATGGGAATAATTTCTTTTGCTCTTGGTGCCTTGCCAAGGAAGTCTTTGCCTAGCCCTATGTCTTTTAGAAATTTGCCTAATTTGTCTTCTAGGAGGTTCAGTGCTTCACTTTTAATGCCTGGGTCTTTGATCCACTTTGATTTGATTTTGGTGCATGGTGATAGGTGTGTGACTAGATTCATTCTTCTGCATGTGGATGACCAGTTTTCCCAGCACCATTTGTTGAACAGGCTGTCCTTTTTCCATTGTATGCATTTGGTTGCTTTGTTGAAGATTAAGTAATTGAAGGGAAAAAATATTCACCACCAACATCTCAGATAGGAAGCTCATAACTAGAATATAGAGGCAGCTGAAGAAAAGTCAGCCTACCAAAATAAAGGATCCTATTGAAAAGTGGGCAAACGAAATGAAGAGGCAGTTCACTTACGAAGAAGTACAAAAGGCCAATAGATACATGAAAAGATGTTCAACATCTCTAGCCATAAGAGAAATGCAAATCAAAACAACACTAAAATACCATCTCACTCCAGAGAGAATGGCCTATATCAATAAGTCAAATAGCAATCAGTGCTGGTGAGGCTGTGGGGACAAAGGAACCCTCCTGCACTGCTGGTGGGAGTGTAAATTCGTACAACCACTTTGGGAAGCAGTATGGAGATTTCTCCAAAGACTGGAAATAAATATCCCCTTTCATCCAGCGATACCTCTCCTGGGAATATTTCCAAAAGAGGTCAAAACAACACATAACAGAGGTACATGCATACTCATGTTCATAGCAGCACAACTAACAATAGCTAAAATATGGAAGTCACCAAAATACCCATCAACAGACCAGTGGATACACAAAATGTGGCAGTTATACACAATGGAACACTATGCATCAATAAAGTCCAACAATGTGGAGGCTTTTACAGGCAAATGGAAGAAACTTGAGAACATCATGCTTAGTGAAGTGAGTCAGAAGCAGAAGGTGAAACATCGAATGGTCTCTCTGATGTGAGAGACCCGGATCACAGCTATCTCATGGAACCTGAAACAAAAAACATCGTGAACCATGGAGGTCGGGTGGGGAGGGAGGGGTGGGTAGGAGGAGGGACAAAAGGAGAGTGGGAAAGTCCTTGTCATTTTGACAAGATACATATGTGCACAAAACGCTCAATTTCATTGTAAACCTTAATTTTTGCACTTATACATATCAATAAAATGGGGGAGGGGGATAAAAGAATACTCTAATGCTGCTAACAGAACTCAAGTAGATTTTCTTGATTACTTTTTTATTACTGGGACACAATACTTGGCATCCACAACTTAAGAGAGGAAAGATTTATGTTACCTCACAGTTTCAGAAGGTCACAGTCCATCCAGGCTTGGGCATCTGGGAAACAGGGGAGTCGTATGGCAGGGCTGCCGCCAGAGCCAGAGCTCTAGAGATAGCAATCCCCGTAACACGGTGGAGCAGAGACCAACCTGGGAGGAAGGGTGGAACCAGCACACACCCCTCCAGCTCAAGCCCTGAGCATCTGCCCCTTCCAGCCAGGCCCCACGTCCTAACAGTACACACTATCCATGAGACTTCTGGGGGACACTTCAGATCCAAAATACAACATTGGTTGATACAGGCTTATAAGGAACAACAGCTAGCATATATTGATGAGTGGTGTAGCTCACATTCCTTGACTTTAGTGAAATCCCCAACTTTGGGTAAGATTTTTTTTTTTAAAGTTTATTTAGCTCACAGTTTTGAAAGCTGAAAGTCCAAATAGCATGGGACCAGTCCTCATGAGGCCCTTTGGTTGTATCACATCGTAACAAATAGCATCATGGTAAGAAGTATGTGTGCAAGGGAGACTTACACACCAGGATAAGGTAGCCAGAGAGATGAGAAGGAGCCAGGCTTGTTCTTTTTATATCAACCGTCCTGAAAGAACAAAGCAGGATCTCGTGAAAATTACTTTAATCCTTCCCAAGGACATGTCCCTAGATGATCTAATTACTTCTCAGTAGGGCCCACCTCCTAATGGCTCCAGGCCACCTACCAACACCATCACATCAAAGACAACACTACCAACACACGGACCCTTGGGATATACACTCAAACTACGTCCAAACCATTGCACAATAATCTCGTTTGAATAATAGAATTGTAGGTACATGTATTCTTGATCCAAAAGGGTACACACAAATCCAGTAAGAAGGGTTAGCTCAGAGGAAGGAGTGTAAGGATGGGAGAACACTTGTTTTAAGTTTATAGCATTTTTTTTCTATTTGAATTTTATTATAAAGAACACTTAAACAATCTATTGTTACCTAAGGGCCACATAGAGAATTACAGAGACTCCCTTCACTTGGTAATCTGTTTCCCCAAATTGGGAAGATCAAAAAAAAGAAAGAAAGAAAGAAAGAAAGAAAGAAAGAAAGAAAGAAAGAAAGAAACAAACAAACAAAGAAAAAAGAACCCTCAGGACCTAAGAAACTTTCCAGAACTTTCTGGAAAGAGTTCTGAGAAGACACTCCCCAGAATGATTGTCATGGCTTCCCCTGATGACTATTTTTCTGTATAGACTTGTCCCCTTCACATATTAGCACAGAGAATGCAAACTGGGATTCATATAGAGATTGTAATTTACAAAACCTGCGACAGGCAAATCTATCAAACAATAAGCAAAATTAAAGACAATTATCCAAAAGAATAATCACTTTTGGAAGAAGAAGAAAAATTTATATACTTTGACACAATTAATGAGGAAAGGGAACCTTGGCTCTTTCAGAAGAGAAAAAAAAACATAGAATGGAAGATTACAGTAGAAACAACATAGTAATGAAAGTCACATTAGAAGCAACAAGAGAAATAGCACTGAAACCACAGTCAGGGGTCTGAAGGTGTCGCTGAAGAAATCCATGCAAAATGAGATGGAAAAGAACAGAAAGCAAAATCGATTTAAGGGAAGACAATCACATTAGAGGAAGCAGGAAGAACAGATAATACTGAAAACACAATGGGAGGTGGTTCTTCATGTATGTAATCGATTTTTCTAAAGTGGAAAACAGAATAACTATTTAAAGATATAAAAAGAAGCACTTTCCAGAAATAAAGATGTGATCTACTGATTAAATTCTGTAAAACACAGAATTTCAAGAGAAAATGGACTCAAGCTTGAGCCTTATCTTAGTGGGGTCCTCAGAGTTCAGGAATAAAGAAAGAATTCTACAGATATTGAGGAATTAAAAGCGTGACCAGCACAAGGAGAAAGTGGCTGACCTCATCCTTCTGCATGCAGCACTCCCACAAAAAGTTGGTAGAACGGCCAATAATTCCAGACCCCTTGGAGGCTGAGACAAGAGGAGCACAAGTTCAAGTCCAGCCTGAGCAACCTAGCAACTTAGTGAGGTCCTGTCTCAAAATCAAAAAATAAATAAATAAATAAAAATAGGCTGGGCCCTGTATTCCATCCTCAGTAAGGAAAAAGGACCAAAGAAGTTGGTAAAATAGTATCTGCAAAACTCTGATGAAAAAAAATGTGTGGCCCCCAAAATACACACTTCATGCTGAAAGATAGAACAGTCATACTTTTCAATAATACAAAGGTTCTGATAATAGCACTTTTAAGTCCCTAAAATAAAAGATAATAACAAAATCCAGCCAAGCCAATAAGCGAAAAATGGTTGAAGTCGTGTCGTGAGTGGGAGAGCCACAGATGAAAGGTCTGTTGGTGACCACTGAGTGTGTAATTGTGTTTCCAGAGCTCAGCTCTGTACAAGTTATAAATCTTGGTAATATAGCAAAATAATAAAAAGTGAGAAGAAGGGAAGGAGCTGAAGGTGTGAAATACAATTTTTCTCCTATTTCAGGGTGTGTTATAAAAACTGTCCAAGAATAAATGATAAAGGAAGAAACACAGGTTTAACTATATTAAAGTCTCAAATAGTATTATTATTATTAGAAAATAAAGGACAAGAAAGCACAGAAGAGCCAAAAATTTTGAAAACAACATAAGCAGAAAGTATAAGTGCTCTAAAACCAAATAAATATTGTGACAAAAATAAGTGCTCAAACACATCTATAATTTAAAACATAAATGTAAATGGGTCAAGTCTATCTGATAAAAGAGACTATCAATCTGGGTTTGCAAACTCATCTATCTTTCATGTTAATAATAAAAAAATAGGGCCTTGGATTTTTAAAAAGTACAGTGCATTCATATGCAGAATATTGAACCATTAATAAGAACTAGGTATAGAAGAAATTATGTGAAAAGAAGTTCAATATAAATTAATTGAAAAAATAGTGTACAATATTATTCCGATTATAGTTTGCAAAGGGTTTATGTCACACACACACTTTTTTTTTACATTTGCCTATATATCTGTGTTTGCTTATGTGAAGTGTACATGAGTTGAGGGAGTAATCATAGTGCGGGAGCTGGGAAGAAAGGTCCTCCCCACAGGGAATAGAGTTTTACCCATGACGTTGTCTATAATGGCTGGTGCATGGTGCTAATAAAAAGCAGACCAGCTCTTAGGAAGTTTTGTTATGTTTTTACAATTTTTTTCTAGCAACACATCTTCTTACTGCCCGCACCTGGGATGGACTACTTCCAGTCTCTTAGCTCTTGCTGCAGCACTGCACATGTGTACGGTGTCTGGAAGGAAACACTAGAGTGGTGCATGTGTGCCATTGCCGAATCCACACATGACACACGGCTCACAGGGGTTGTACTAAAAAGCAGAGTTGCAGGATATATGAAGGAAAGAAAGCCTACAAACTTTCCTATACTAAATGAAAATTTTAAGACAAGAGTATATCTCTTTATTATATAGTTTCAATCCATAATAAAAGTAAGAAAAATGTAAGATAGTTGTATTTGAAAAGAGGTGCTCTGTGTACCTGAACCCTAAATGTATCTGGTGCTCCTTTCAGACAGCAAACATGAATACAGTGTGGGTTATACTGCATTTACATCAAGCAAAGGAAAATGCACCAGTTCCCATGTTCAAATACCTAGCTCAATACTTAGCTCCTAGAAGACATTCCATAAGAATTTGTTAGGAGAATTAACAAATTAATCTGGTCGTGGAGGTTTTTTTTTTCTATTAGTGAATTTCAGAAATGTTATATGAATCATAAAACAAGAGACGCTTTTTAAAATAGACACAAAAGATACAAAAATGCAAAATGGCCCTCTGCCATAACGACACGGAGGACTTTCAAAAGTGTCATATTCAATCTCTTGTTGCCCGGTCTTTAGGGAGCTTGCAATGCTCATGCGATGTTTCTGGGAAGCCTGAATTAATATATAAATGGAGGATACAGAGAAAGTGTACAGCATGTTTCTTAAACTGTCACTTCAAGTGACAGGTGTCTCAAGTGGCCTTTAGCAATTATTGGGTTGCAGACATTCTCACTAGTATATGAAGCGTCGTGCTTGCTGTGGTTGTCTGAAGCTTCATCCCTTCTCTTTAGACACCTCGCAAGCTGGTGCAGAGGCAATTTGCATTCATCTGCTTGAGGACTAATTTACTCATTCCTGTAGAAGTGAAGTGGGTTCCTTTTATTCTGTCCTAATGAGAGTTTACAAAAAGATAGATTCACAGTGAAGCCAAACCCAAGACAGCTTTCATTCGCCCTCCCCGCCTCCCTAGACCAGTGGGGAAGAAAGAGCAGTGCCCCTAGATGAGATGAAGTTAGGAGCTCCAGGTCACAACTTCTCACGATCCTAAAGACAGTCACGCTCATGCTGATGGTAAAGTCAACGTTGCATTTTAAAGAGTCCCTGTGAGTGTAACAGTGGTAGCAGGGACACAGGAAGTTTCTTCTGGCTTAGTCTGTCCTCAAGGGATGGGCATTAGGTTTCTTCTCAAATAAGAATAGTGGAGTGTGATCTTCATTCCCACTGAGTTATACTTTCAATACAGCCTTATGAAATGGACAAATAACTACCAATTGAAGGCAGTTTTGCAGTAACCTACCCATCATAATTCAATCTCAGTGTTGCAGCTGATGGGCGTCATCAGGCCCATAGCTAAGTCTACCCACTTGTCCTATTTTCCACAACAGACCGGTGGTCAAAGAAAGCAAGATTCATTGCCCAGTGGCATTTTCTTGGAGGGAGGTTGCTCCAGGAAGTCCTACAATGTTCTGCTGTGGATACTTGTGGATCCAACTTCTGTTTAGGCATAGAATGAAAGGAGACTAGCTATGAAGGTGATGACAGAAGGAAGCAATGTTTTTGTCCCAAAAAGGAACTTTAGCTCTATTGAAGTATTTGGAAATATCCTTAACCCTCAGGGATCTGCCTCAATGGCACTTTCCCCAGAGGGTCTTCTCTGTTGTCCCTCATTTCTGATTCCCATTCAGTGATCCTGTGGTGCTCTGGACTAGAGATTCTAGACCTGACTAGGGATGAGGTCACAGTGTGTTCAGAGCTCCTATCTGTGAATATCTGCACACGATAGATTCAAGCAGGCATGCAGAAGTCTAACTATCCATCTCTCTTTCCCCTTCCCTTGCTCAGGCTCTCTCTTGGCCCCTTCATTTTCTATCCTCTGATGTAGCTGGTGAGTGGCCAGGGGCATGGGTTTCAGGGGAAGTACAAGTATCCTTTTGACCTCCAGCATAAGTCACGGAACTCTCCACGGGATTTCTGGCACAACACCATATCACAGGAAGCACAACTTGGCATTCTTTTGCCACAAACCTCTTTAAATGTGCCTTACTTCATAAGTTGACGGAGAAAGAGAGCTGCTTACAGGCAGGGAACAAGTGGCCAACTCATAGCACCTCATGTGACACCTTGCCCAAATACTTGTTGAGAGAATTCCAATTTGTCACTTCAGAAAAACTTAAGTTTCTGATGAAGTGGCCCTATTTCCCACAATGATACACAACCAGGCATAGCTGCATCAGGGAGAAGCCTCTGATAGTCCTGTCTTGAGGGGAGAATGAGTTGAAGAAAATGAGGCTTAGTGAAGTAAAACTGAAGTTTCTAGTCATCTACAGCTCTTCTGAACCTGTGTTTTACATGGTGTGGTATATGCGTATCTTCCTGAAGATGTGCAAGAGGACTGGATACAGCAAATACTTCATTATAATTATTCTGTATTTATTGGTTGGTAATTATGAAAAATAGAGGCAATGCATCAAAATATAATTTCATAATATAACATGGAGACCTACCATGTAAACCAACTATACCACTTCTTAGTATATACCTGAAGGAATGAAAGTCAGGATACTTAGAGATAACTGTACACCCATGTGTATTGTGGCATAATTCACAACAGCCACAATATGGAACCAGCCTAGGTGCCTGCTAAAACAAGAACTGATACTACAGGGAGCTGAAGAAATGTCAGCCTACCAAAGTAAAGGATCCCACTGAAAAGTGGGCAAATGAAGGGAAGAGACAGTTCACTCATGAAGAAGTACAAAAGGCCAATAGATACATGAAAAGATGTTCAACATCCCTAGCCATAACAGAAATGCAAATCGAAACAACGCTAAGATGCCATCTCACCCCAGAGAGAATGGCCTATATCAACAAGTCAAATAGCAATCAGTGCTGTGGAGGCTGTGGGGAGAAAGGAACCCTCCTGCACTGCTGGTGGGAATGTAAATTCATACAACAACTTTGGAAAGCAGTATGGAGAGCTCTCAAAAGACTAGAAATAAATATCCCCTTCAGTCCAGTGACATCCCTCCTGGGAATATATCCAAAAGAGGCCAAAACAACACACAACAGAGATATTTGTATACCCATGTTCATAGCAGCCCAACTAACAATAGCTAAAATACGGAAGTCACCAAAGTACCCATCAACAGGCCAGTGGATACACAAATTGTGGTATTTATACACAATGGAATACTATGCATCAATAAAGTCCAACAATGTGGAGGCTTTTACCGGCAAATGGAAGAAACTTGAGATCATCATGCTTAGTGAAGTAAGTCAGAAGCAGAAGGTGAAACATCGAATGGTCTCTCTGACATGAGAGACCCAGATCACAACTATCTCATGGAACTTAAAATGAAAAAACAAAGTGAAACAAGGGGGTAGTGTGGGGAGGGGTGGGTAGGGGGAGGGACAAAAGGAGAGTGGGAAAGTACTTGTCACCTTGATAAGATATGTAGGTGCACAAAATGCTCAACTTCATTGTAAACCTTAAATTATCAGTGAAATGGGGGGAAAAAAGAGGAACTGATACAGAAAATATGGTATATAATCACCATGGAGCATTATTCAGCCATAAAGAACAAAAGTATGTAATTTGCGGGAAAATAGAATTACAGATCATCATGTTAAGCAAAGCAAGCAGAAAGACAAGTATGAAATGTTCTCCCTGGTGTGTGGTATCTCAAAACATAATGTGAAAGTAGAAGGGAAACTATTACCAGACATGAAGAAGGGAACAGAAAACAACGGCATGAAAAAGTAATAAGGCAATGTATATAAGTTAAAACGTGTTACGTGTGTTATGAAAATGCTACAATGAAACCTAATGTTTTGTGAATTTAATGTGCATTAATAAAAATGTGCATAAGATATTATTGATTATGACAATGAAGTGGTCCTATTTTCCACAATGATACAGAATAATTTAGTTTACTTAAACAAAAAGTTAACATAGTCTAATAAAAAATACAAATAGTAATCTAGGTGATACAAGGTCAAAATAAGTCTGATGAGCATATGAAAGATTGAACTAGGGAAGCACTGCGTACATCCCTCTCAGCTCATAGTATATGCCACCCAGCCAACCTGCCCTTCCTCTGGATTTGGCTAGGCACTGTATTGTTTGGGTTCTTACAAAAGGCAGAATTGACAGAAATTATAACAAAAGGATCTATTGGAAGGCTTACACATCTGAAGACAGAGATAGTCCAAGATGGTGGACTGCACAGGCATGAGCTGGAGGATCCAATGGCTGCTCAGCCACAAGGTAGAACACCCGTGTGGGACTGTAGGACAGTCAGTGAGAGTCTGCCTTGGATCTTGGTTGATCAAAGAACAATGGTGAAGACTGAAGACTGAAGATCAGCGACTAGAAATCAGAGACGGGTAGAAAGGCACAAGTCGAGACTGAAGCGAATCTGTGACGAAGATCTGTGGCATATAGCAAACCAGCACCAATTGCGAAGGCGAGAGCTTTCCCAGAGGAAAAAGCTGTAACAATCTTTCTTCTTCCTTTCTTTTATACAATTCAAGTTTCCAGTTGGGCCTCTCATGTGCAGGTAGGTGCTCTTTCCTCCTTGGCTGGCCTACAAATCACTCACACTCTAATCTAGGCTGGTTCCTAACTGATTAATCTAAGCGTGGCTCCTAAGCCCTAATCCAAATTGACATAATCTATCCAATGGTCATAGGTGCCTTCCTTTGGGACCCTGTGCTTACCCAATAGCAGAAAATTGGAGCTCTTCTATTAATGTCATACACTAGTATGTACCTAAGTGGTCTTTAAAACCCAGCAATGTCTGGCAGCCTAATGAAGCTGCTTTTGAGACTAGACTTACTGCCCTCTAGATGAAATCTTTGTCCTTCAGTTTGCAGAGTTGCCCAAAGGAGCATCACTGGGTGTACAGGGGCTGGACCCCTAACCTAGGGCTTTCTGTTTTCTCTTTCAAAACATAAAAAGGGATGATAGGAAGTGAACATTTTTAAAAATATAATATGGAACTCTAATATGATAGTAATGACATGTAGTCTGCTGATACAAAAGAAATTCATAAGCAGCCTAACGGGTACCCTGAGTATAGACGAGTCAAGGCTGCGCCCTGTATTGGAGCTGAGGCTTTGAAACCAGGAAGAGCAGGCCAAGCCCCGAACCTGGGGTTGGGAGAAACAGTCCTCATGGTCCGTCCTAAAGGCATGACAGTGTTGTTTTAAATCAGTAATAATTTCAGAAGGTAAAACACCAATGACAGAGAGTCATGAGGTTCACAGGGTTGAAACAAGACTGGGAGTGCAAGATAGAGGAGGAATTCTTGTAGGAATTGTAGGACAAGCTGGACTCTGAAAGCCAAGGTCAGAATGCCTGGAAGTTGTGGAACCACATAAATGGAAACTCGTCCCCAGTTCCAGTCACTGCTGACCTATGCAGCTGCCTTGCCCCAGACCCACTGGTAGGCAAAGCAAACTCTGGATGGCTCCTGGCACATGCATTATCATATCTGTGACAAGATCTGCTACACAAGAAAGAGGAGACCCAGAATTTGGGGAGCAATGCCACAAGAATTTGCAAATGCAAGGGGAAAGGGAAAGGAGAAGGGGAAACCAGCAGCAGAGGAACAAGGATGAACTGACAGGCTAAAGAACAAGAAAGTGACTTGCGGTAGGAGCAAGGAGCTTCGCTATAAGGGAACACCACTACACTCAGAATCACATTCCCAACATCCACGGATTCTGATGGCACAACTAACAGAGATGTTTGCTGTGCCTTCCCCCCAGAGACCCTTACAGTGCATCTCTATCCTACAGCGTGACTTTGACCCACAAATCGGAAAGAGCCCAACTGACCACAGGTCTAAATGAAGCAACATTGTGGACCCAGATGAACAGCTATCGTCAGTGGTCCCACACACATCACAAAGGGTGGCTGAAAGTATCAGGACCAACCGGAGCCAGAGCACGGCTCATGTGAAGAGGGTTCTAAGTGAATATGTATGGCAGGTGGTTAAAAGTTAAAAACTTGAGTAATCATGAAGGAGTAAAAAGGGGAGACCATACTTGAAGCAGCAGCTCAAAGACTTTAAACCCCTTTTTACTGTGTTAATTGACTTGGAGGTTTTTTTCAACATGTGTCAAAAATTCACAGAAAATATAAAGGGATATTTTGACTACATTATGCATATGCTAGTAGCATCTGAAATGCTTTGTATATAAATAAAATTGATTTTATTTTAAACCTTTGTTATACAGTAGTCAAATTACTCATATTGAGTTTTAGCAAAAATATTGAAAGCATATTAAATGGCATCAATTAGATTTAAGTATAAATAAAAGTATAAAAATCTGTTTTCCTAATAACAATACTTCTTATATATTTTAAATCTGAATGGGAAAAAGTAAAATGTAAAAAGTAGAGGAAAAAATTTTTTTGAACTCATAGGATAAATTCATACACTGTGGCCATTGTCAGATGGGAGGATTCATTCAGACCTATCCGGAAACCACAGCAAAAGGGTTAATGTGGGGAAAAGGCTGGCCCCTTCCCCAAGACGGATTAGTTTAGGAGCAGTGCTCAGACACTCCACACAAACAAAACCTAGTAACCAATGTAGAACAGTAAGCTCAGTATCCTTAACAGCAAGGCCGGCCGCTTGGTCAGCACAGGATGAAGGACCAGAAGTAAGCCCATGATGTAAGTAAGTAAGCTCAGAGACACCTGATGGTGAGCTAGCTATCCTCTGCTGCTCATACTCAGCAAGCCCAGATTACAGTCTAGAAGCAGGTGTGTGTACCAATAAAGCTTCAACTTGCAAAGTTCCACCAATATCGGTTCTACATGCCTTCTTTCAACTGGACGCCTCACCTCCCAAGGCCCTCCTGCAGTCCCCCACTGCTGATAGGTAATAACCGTCCTTAAGCAACTGCAATCCTCCTCTTGCAAAACCCACCTAAGGTACTACAGCTTCTCTCAAAGTCTTCAGTGCCCTTTGTCCAGCACCCAATGCTTGCCCTCTTTTTATTCACACACTCTCTTCTGTCCCTGTGTAAAATAGATACTGTTGTATTTATCTGGTATTTTTAATATCCAATAGGTAGTGAAAGGGAAGAAACATTGATCAAGAGACATTTAATTGAACTGGCAAAACTCCATTTCAGCCAAATCACTTGGAAATCCCAGAGTACACTATCATCAAATTCCAAGTACATGTCAAAAGTTAGCTCATGCTTGTTGATGCCTTGAAGCGGCTGATGGTAGAAGAGGATTGCGTTTGCCAAACCCAGTTTCTTTCTGTCATCGTATCAGCAGGACACATTTTTTCTTGTACCCTGAGGTTCCATCTCCTCTCATCTTTGGAGCCACTGTCAACACAGCATGAAAAATGACTTGTAGAAAATACAATCATTAATTGCATCAATGAATCCAACCCAACTCTCAAAAGTGGAATAATAAACCGCACACAAAAAAACTCGCTTAACAGTACTGTCAGTCTTTTACTTTCAGCCAAAATCAGTTTTCTGCCTCTGCAACGGGTTTTTCCAAAATCCTTCAATAGCTGGGACCATCATCAAGTCTCAGGAGAAAACCTCCAGCAACTTGGCATTGTGTGTTAGAGACTGCCTTGGCTCTGTGTCATCTGACTTGCTTCCAAGTAAAAACACAACTTCGAAAAGCTATGGGTGGGAGATCAAGATGGGGATGTGTAAGATAGCTTTGACTGTGGCTCTACATGAACTTAACCAGAACACTGTGATTTAGTAAAGGGAACTTCTCTACTTCTTAGCTTAGGAAAACAACTGGATCAGAATGGAGACCAGAAGAACAGACAAAAAAAAAATGGTAAAGATTACAAGCCAGGTGAGTGTGCCTTCCCAGAAGAGGGAAAGGCTTTGGGCCATGCCAGTCAGGCAAGACCTAGGGCAAAAGCAGGAAGGCCTGCCCAGCCACTCTGGCCTTGGATCACAAGCAGCAAGTGCTGAAGGAGAATTATAGCCAGAACAGCAGCCTAGACAGTACCAGACAATCTTTTGCCAGTGCATGAGAGTCACAAAGGGCCCTCCACTGCACAGTGCCAAAGCCTAGTCAATCAGTGTGGAAATGAAGTGCCCTGAGGCTGCAAGCTCTCGGAGTTTGAGGTCTGTGGGCTGAGAGCATGGTGCAGGAGTTGCAATTGCACAGCCTTGGAGGTGGTCCCAAAAAGGCCGTTCACTAGCACAGTTTGCGGTAACCCAGAAAATAGTGTATCCATAAGTCACACATCAGGGAATTTGGGGACCCTCCTTGCTGGTGACAGGGAGGGAAGAGCGTTGGCAGCAAAGAAAGGGAAAAAGATTGTGATCTTACTAAAAATCTGAGCCCAATAAGAACAGTTCAAAGCAGAAATCTCATCCCCGTCTCCATAGCCAAGGTGGGAGAAAAGCCAGATCACCAAAAAGTATCTTGCCCAGAGAGATGAGAGCGTAAGTGTCTCTGGACACAGGGCCAGGGTGCCTGTCATTGAGTAAACCCCAGAGGGCTTTTTGCTCACCCCAACTTCATAGGACCTTCAGGAGATACTTTAAACAGATACATACTTGTACAGATACAGGTAGAGAGGAAACTGGTCCCACCCTCCCCTTCAGTGGGTAAGATCAAAGGTCTTGAACATAATGACTTCCCATTCATATAATACAGGGAAAAAAATTGTGAATTTTGGTCTTGCTTCAATGGATCTTTGTAGGCATTTTTAATTAATTTTTGTACAAATCTTTGGGCTTTTCTATTTTCTTTCTGTTTTTGTTATTTATTAGTTTTGGCATTTCTTTCTCTCTTAAGTAGTTCTTTATGCCTTTCTTGAAAAGCCTTTCTGTAGATTCTGGAGACATACTTTCTTCACTTTACTCAGAACTCTCCTTGTTTCTTTTTCCTTCTGTCTCCATTGCTGAATGATATTCACTTTCTTCTGACCTGGGGTGAGAGTCTGTCTTGCTTTTCAGTACCCTATATATATTCTTCTGGTTTTTTCTTTTAATGCCACCTCCAAAGCTAACCATCAGCCTTAGTCTGCTCTCGCCTAACCTCCACCACTCTAGTATTGCTAAGTACTGTTAATGCACAGCCATATGGCTTGGCCTGTTGGGAATCAATAATTTTATACTATTTATTTCAACAGAAGCCATTAAAGCAGCTTTATAAAAATGTAACCTATTTCTCCCTCACTGAAAAGTGAAGATCAGAGAGCTTGCAGGTTAGTCACTGAGATCCCCCAAATTAACAGCTGAATAAGCTAAAAATAAGCATAAATATTAAAATCTAAACAAACTCAGGAAATACCAGGGAAAGACATAATCTAATGGTAAAAACCTCCATAGAGAGTTCAGAGGTTCGTAAGGAACTATTTTGAAAACTTAAAATTCCTAGACATATACAAGATACCAAAATGAACTAAGAAGACATGAAATACAATAGACCTGAGCAAACCAATAGCAACAATTGAAACTGAGACCATAGCAACAAGCTAATTATTGGCATATATTGGAAATCAACATCAATGTCTATGCCACCATCAACAACATAAACAAAAATATATAATAACATAATCTAAGAGAAACAAATTATCAACATAACCTAATAATGAGTTTAATACTCTGCTCTTAACATCAAAAGACACAGCCTACACCATCAACATATCTATCTAAATAAATATTCACTATAATGTCAATACTATATCACTATCAATAGTAAAATAAGCCTCTCTGTTGCTTATCTAGGCTAGACCACACCACCAGAAATTATCAACCTTTAATACATTCCAACCACTATAGCCTCTTTATCAGTTGGATAATTGATATCAGTGTCAACAGTAAAATTTAAAACATACTGGTTATCAACATGCAACTATTCCATCTAATTCTATCTATATTACTAATGGTGGTATCTACACAAACTGTCTAGTAGCTTATTAGAAGAGTTAATTAAAAGCAACACTATGTTATTAGTTTTCCCTATTTTTTAGTATATATGGGTGTGTGCATGTGATACACAATGATTACACTGAGCTTGAGAAATTAGTGCACATAATATATCACACCAAATTCATAACCCTTTTCTATCTCTCCGCCCTTCATCCCTCCCTCGTCCTCCCTGACAACAACTCAACATTTGACTCTATTACTTATTTGTATTCTGAGTTTCTTAGATTAGAGAAACCATGCAATATTTAAGCTTCTGGATCTGGCTCACTTCACTAAGCATGATGATCTCAAGTTGTGTACAATTTACCTATAAATGACTCAAATCTCTCTGTCTTCATGACAGAGTGGTACTCCCATTATGCACACATACCATGTGTTTTCCCAAAACTGATATACAGATTGAATGCAATTTCTATCAAAATACCAACAACATTTCCACAGAACTTGAAAAACAATCCTAAAATGCACATGGAAACAAAAGAGATCCAGAATAGTCAAAATAATCTTGATCAACAAGTCAAAAAGGGGCATTACAATTTCAGATATCAAGTTATATTACAAAGCAACAGTGATTTTTAACAAACATGTGGTATGGGCACAAAAACAGACAGGTTGACTAATGGAACAGAACTGAGAATGCAGAAATAACGTCAAATACACTTGGCTATCTGACGTTTGGCAAAGTGGCCAAAAACATACACTGAAAAAAAGGATAGGCTCTTCAATAAATGATGCCAAGGTTATATTTAAGCAGAAGTATGAATCTAGACCCACACCTATTGCCATGTATTAAAATCAAATTAAATTAGGTCAAAATAGAACAGAGATTATTGATATTAAAAGGGAAACACTGGAATAACTTCCAGTCAAGATGGTAGCCGAGTAACAGCCCTGCACAATGTCTCCTTGTGAACCCACTTTAAAAGTTGAGTATATAGTCAAAAACTGCCTGCTCAATGTAGCTAGGACAGGGACTAATGCCCCAACAACTGAAAGGAGGCCATGGGAAGGTCAAATCTCCCAAAACATATCATAAGCAAGAGGTAAACAGCAGGCCAGGAAGCAGAACCAGGCCAACTGCAAACATCTGGGATCCACCGGCATCATGCCCAGAACCTCTGACTGAGGTAAGCATGGATCTGGGAGAAGTCAGAATTCATAGCAGCTGGTAGCCCAAGCCTCCAAAAAGCAAGCCCGTGATAGTGCATACTACAAACTCAATGTGAGCTCTCCATAGAAAAGTCCTCCCAGAGCCTAGATCAGAGATAGTGCTCAGTGGCAATAACAGGCAAAGATGTAAGCAGGAACCATTTTTCTAAAAATCCCAAAACTGAACTGATTAGAGTAAAAGAAAGCTCAAAAGAGCACATCAGGGCTTTTGGGGGTCACTCTTAAACAGTGCAAAAGAAGACACTCGCACAACACACAGTTGTGGAGAGAAAGGCCACTGACGCCCAGAATGGCTCAGGTGTAGCGGGAGCACCTCTGAGGGTGGAGAGCCACAGCATCAGAGAGGGAAGCCAGGAGTGGTGGGAGAGCTTTCCCAAGGGTACTAGGAATGAACAATACACCCCAGGAGCCATCGAACTGTCAGGTCCTCCCTCACTGCCTACTACCAGCACAGAACCAAGAGGAATTACAGCTCTCCTCATACACCCTCATAGCTGCTTAAAGAAACCTCTTGACCAGGCCTTTAAAGTGAAGTCCCTCAACAACAGAAACATGGGAAGAAAACTATGCAACAGTGCAACCACGGAAATGCCTGAGACCCCAGAAATTAATGTCGTGGGCCCTGAAATAGTGGATCTCACAGGGAAGGAAGTAAAAAAAGCAAATAAATGAGTCAAACAGCCAGTTCAAACAAGATATCCTCAAAGAAATGTAAGCATTTATCAGTGGGCTTAAAGAGGAGCCCACTAAACAAATAGTGGTCCTCATGCATACAGAGCTCACTGAGCATATAGAAGCCACAAATAAAATCTTGACTGAGGAAAATAAGGAAATGCAAGTATGAAAAAACCTTTTGATAGACAAGGGGAAATTTAGAAAAGAAATCTAGCTAAAATTCTAGATATGAAAAACACATTTGAAAGCAGGGGAAGTTGACTCAAACATTGTGAGAACAGAATTTCAGACCTTGAAAATAAGACTGAGGAAACAAATGCCATATTTAGGCACAATTCCAAAATTAGAAATGAGCAAAGTACCTGGATACAAGAGCTGATGCGTGATTCAAAGAGAACCAATCTCAGAAATACAGGTGCGGAAGAAAAAGCAGAAGGCACCAGCAAAGGCATAAAGAATTTATTCACTAAAATCATACAACAAAATTTCCCAAATCTAGGAAAAGAAATTAATTTTGGGGGACAAGAAGCTTATACAACACCAAATTACCTCAACCAGCAATAAGACTCTCCACATAATAATCAAAACCTCAGAAATTCAACATAAAGAGAGAATATTAAAAGCAGCAGGACAAAAATAGACATTAGTTTACCAGTGCAAACCCATTCGAATTACCACAGATTCCTCAATGTAAACTTTAAAAGCCAGGAGAACCTGGAGTAAAATCTTTCAAGCTTTAAAAGACAGCAAGTGTCACCCAGGCTGCTATATCCAGCAAAATTACCCCTGAAAGTTGAATGAGGAGCAAAAATTTTTCATGGCCAAGAATCCCTAAAGAAATTTGCAACCACTAGCCCAACATTGCAGAAAATACTTCAAGGAATATATGAGAGAAAGAAAGGAAGAACGAGACAGAGAGAGGCAGCGCCGAGGAACATGGAAAAAAGGAAACATCTAAAGAGAAAGTGTAACAAAAAAAATTGATTGGTGTTTAAATCATTTGACTGTTATCCTACTAAAACAGTACCAGCTTTCTCATAAAATCTGTGAAACTTCCTCTGTAATTATTTTTAATAGTATGTTAGTTTGCAAATCATAATAATTATATTCAACATGGGGAATTGGTATAAAATCTTTTAAAAATATGTATGCATGAATTCATAGATGGATAAGTAAATAAAATGATAAACCTAATCTGGCAAAATATTAGTAATTAGTGAGATGTAATTTATAAAAGCTTAAAAATTCTGAAATAACTAAGTGTACCATTATATCTATTACTTATATGTAATCTACTCTTGTGATATAGACTTAAGTTCACTTAATATAATTCACTTATTTGGCCTTTGATGTAAATTTATGCTAAGAAAACTGATTGGTGTATGATAACTTAAATGTCTTCTGAATGTACAAGCATTTACCTTTTAGTACTCATCTAAGGAATTTGAAATTTAATTTTTCTCTTTTTCTTTCTCACACTTCTAGCCTTATGAACTTCATTATTATAGTTCTTTTCTTATGTGGACTGTTGGGTGAGGACATATTAAGGAATCTCAACCAAGATACGCTAAGATACAAAAAAAAAAAAAAAAAAACAAAACAAAACTTTCAGCAAATCGTCCCAATAAGGGGCTCTGCAGGATTCGGAGAAGAGGCATCAAGATATGGCCACTGCAGCCCATTCTACGGCTGAAAAGCTGAGCTAAAGAGTGATAATTTGAGTGAAGTGAGTCAAATGCAGAAGATTAAGTATGTTAAATATCTCATGGTTTCTCTGATGTGGGAAACCCAGAATACAGACAACCTACAGAACCAATAGTGACAGTGGGAGTTAGGAGGGATGGAGAGGGTGAGGAAAGGCCAAAAAAGGGAAAGGATTGTAATGTTTATGTGATATATATGCCCACAAAATACTCAAGTTCATTGTAAACATGATGTATTTCATATATGTCTTAATAAAAATGGGGCAAAAACAAAAAATGGAAAAAAATGGAAACACTGATCCTTCTGAAAGACAAAATAGGTAAAATTCTTGAAGATATGGGTGTGAGCAAAGACCTTCTCAATAGAATATCCCATGCAAAAGAAAAAAAAAGAATTAACAGGAATTATATCAAAGTAAAAATCTTCTACAATGGAAACAACCAACAGAATGAAGAGAGAACTGACAAAATGGGAAAATTTTTACCACCTGCATCTTGGACAGCAGGCTAAAAACTATAATATACAGAGAACTAAAGAAAACTAAACTCATCAGAATCAAAGTCCCAATTAAAAATGGGTAATTGAAATGAATAGACAGTTCTCAGCAGCAAATACATTAAAAATTGTTCAATATCTTTAGGTATTAGAGAAGTGCAAATCAAAACAACACTGAGATACCATCTTCCCCTAGTGAGTATGGCTTCTATCCAGAGCTCAAAAAGCAACAGATACTGGCAAGGATGCAGGGAGAGAAAAAGAAACCCATACATTGCTGGTAGGACTATATGCTGGTACAACCATTATGGAAAGCAGTACTGATATTCCTCAAAAGCTGAAAATAAATATCTACTTGACCCAGAAATACCTCTTCTAGGTATCTTTCTAAAAGAGTCAAAGTACTACATAACAGATACATGTATCTCCATGTTTATAACAGCATAACCAATTATAACTAAATCATAGAAGATACTGAAAAATCCAATAAATGAACTGATTTCTTAAATGTGGTATATATACACAATGGAATATTACTCTGCCATAAATACAAATAGATTTGAGTCATTTGTAGGTAAATGGACACAACTTGAGACCATTATGCTTAGTGAAGTGCATCTAAAATATGAGAAACCCATAGCCTAACAGGAGTCATATTAACATGATCTTGGCAGTCAGAGGAGCCAAGAAGGGGGTGGGAGGGCGAGAAAGGGAGAGGTGAAATTGATGTCATGTGCATGAGCACAATTCTCAAGTTTATTGTAACCACCTTGCATCACAAATGCATGCTAATAAAAGAAGGGGTATAAAAAATAAAAGTCCTTTCCTTCAGGCGTCAGCGTTTCTCTAACTTCTGTGATCTCTTAGCATTAGATTTCCTCCCATCCTCCTAGCTCTGCCTTCCAAGTTTCTCCCTAACAAATTGCTCCTGTGCAAGTCAGTGGTCAATCAGAGCCCTATGCTCCTCACCTTGCACGGTGCCCGTGGTTTTGTGCTGGGAAGTTGGGAAATATGCTCGGCCACAGGAAGTGAGCGCAGGAAGAGCACCGCCCTCCTATGTTTCCAAGTTCTCTCCCACCTCCCTCCCGTGCTCCCCAGGCTCGCCATCTTGTGTTCCCAGGACCAGTGGGGAGCCCCTGCTAGGCTCTCCCTTTTTCTCTTTGCTAAGGCTAAGATAGGAGCAAAGACCAATCAAGTGGGCTCCCAACGCTCCAAGCCGTCCATCAAACGTTACTTCCTCTGGAAAGGCTCTCTTGATTGCAGATCCCTTCCCTACAAGCCTCTGTGCACTTCCTGTTATAGTACTTATCCTATGGCAGGCGCTAAGGGAACGATAAGTTCCACCCTCTCCTGTGACTTTCGTATCGATTGAGACACACACAAGTCTGAGAGACAAAGATCACAATATCAGCTTCATGACGTAACAGATGAAGCTGTACAGGAAAAAGCATCAGCCCTACAGCCAAATGAGCTTCCTTACATGCCACACACACCACTGTGCACATACTCCGGTTGGCCTGATTTATCTCTCTGGCCACACTGAGTTTCTAGAGAACTTCAGGCTTCCTGACATAGAAGATCAATCACACAGAGAAGAGCGCATACGTGCGTATCTGCTGAGAGGCAGCTGCTCTGGAAGGGAAAAACAGGCCATGTGGGGAAAGTGACCTTTAAATTAACATGTCACTGCTTACAAATAAGACATCCATTTCTTCCCATCCCAGCAAACAAGTAAGTCCCTCCTTTTGCTCCAGGGAGATTGAGTAAGAGGTGACGAGCAGGGCTGAAACCTTATGTCCCACATTGGAGCAAAGACATGAGAAAGTAAGAAATAGCATACATACATACACATACATAGAGACATAGAGAGAAAGACAGACAGACAGACTATAATTTTCTATACAGATTGTTTTTCACACTGCACTTTTAGCTCCACAAGGATAGGGACTATCACACTCATTTTTATATTAGAAGAAAAAGAAAATCCCTGGTTTCCACACAGACTTTACTCAATAGATATTTACTAAATAAATGAATGTGTAAGCCATGTGTGGCGGGGCCAGTCTCTGCCATCCTATTTGTCCACCTACAGGAGCAAGATAAAACATGGACCTCAGTCTTAGATGAGTTGCCACGGGATGATAAATCATCTTGACCACATGTGATCCTGCCATGCCTTCTGAGAGCCTTGGTGGTCAAGGTCCTCTCCACCCTATCTTGGCTGAATCCCGTGAAGTGATCAGGAAGTTCTCACCATCTCCTCCTCCCTGGACCCCTAGGAACTCTTTGACTCTCTGGGAGCAAATTCACTGCAAGTTATGTCGAAGATACACTCAGCTCAGAACTATGCAATGTAGGAGCAAAGCTCTGGCCTTTCCGTGCCTCCGCTGTTAGTCACTGATCTCAGGCAGGAAATGTTTCCTGGAAAGCTTCGTCTCACTATCTCTTCCCAATCCCACAATCCTCAGACACTTGACATAGCTACTTCTTTGAAGCTCCTTCACTATGAGCCCAATCTTTTTATCAGGAAATGTTAACCTCCCAAGGTGAGAAAGAAAGCTCCAGCCCCCTCTGCTCCCTTTCAATATCCGGTAGACTCCAGTACCTCAGACTTTGAAGGCTCTAAAAGGCAGTCTAGGTTGTAGTCCTGGGGTGCCGAAGGACACGGAGCTGTGTCCCCAGCAGTAGGACCTGCAACCTGCCAGTCATCTAGACAGAGAGGATTTTTCTCTGCGTTGACTTGAGATGTTACTCCTTAATTCAGGGGGTTGGTGAGGGATTTTTGCTTGTCTTTCACTTCCCCCTCCTCCTCCCTCCCATATCCCTGTATTTACAGTGTTGATAGGAAACATGAATGAGAATAGAAAACATGTGGCTTTTGATTGAAAGCCTAAGTCCTTAGGAAAACAGGTATTAGGGGAGTACAGACAGTTTCTGGGAGAAATGTTAAGGCAGTGTCTGAGATAACATTTTTCCAAAACTCTAGCGAGTTTCTTCCAAGTTAGAAAACTTCGTGTTTTGGGTTTGGGTGTTCCGCAAAAACCTCATGTGTTTAGATGTGGTGGGTTACTTAGAGCCGTGTACTCTTAGGAAGTAGGGCCTGGCTGGAAGAGGGAAACGCCTGCTTAACCTGGAAGGATAGGAACACTGAGGCTTGGCTCAGAAGGGACAGATCACAGGGACAAAACTGGAAGAGTACAGGCTAGATCTGCCTGCCATTCATCCCTCTGACTTGGCTTCCTGTTTGCAACGCCGTGAGGAGCTGCCTCCTTCTCTGCCTCCACAGTGGGCTTCCACTGTTGCTGGCTGCCCATTAATGCACTGTGACCTTCTGAAACTGTGAGCTAAAATAAATCTTTCCACCCATATGTTGTGGGTGTTGGATATGGGTGACAGCAATGAAAATGTAACTAAGGCAGAAAACATTTCTTTGAAGTTTGGAGCAAGAAAGGGGAAAGAAGAGAAACAGAGAGATGGAGAGAGAGAGGGAGGGAGAGAGATGGAGAGAGAGGGTAGAGAGAGAGGGGGATACAGGCAGAGGGCGAGAGAGGGAATGAGGGAGAAGTGGGGTGAAAAGAAAAAGAAAGAGAGAGGGAAGGAGGGAAGGAGGGAAGGAGGGAAGGAAGGAAGGAAGGAAGGAAGGAAGGAAGGAAGGAAGGAAGGACGGAAGGAAGCAAGCAAGCAAGCTGAATCCTAGGAGCCGAATGGAGACACAGAAAGATCCCAGGCAAAAAAGACTGCACACACACCATGGAAAACTGGAATTAGTCTCATCAAAGACATTCACGTGTGAAGCAAAGCACAGAGGCAGCAGAGAAGTCTGAGGATCTAAGGCCATGAGAACAGGATGGCAATGTCCAAAAAATCCCAGGCTGGCTTTGAAAAGCCGGACTAGTAGACAAGTCACTGAAGATTGACTGAGTCCATGCCCTAGTACTGAGTCATTCTCAAGATTTGAGGCAGGGGCTGGGGAAATGGCACAGCAGTTAAAGAGTTTACCTGGCAAGCTCAGAGACCTGGATTCAATTCTCCAGCACCACATGAGTGTAGTGGCACACGCCTATAACCGCAGCACTTGGGAGACTGAGGCAGGAGGATTGCTATGAGTTCAAGGCCAGCCTGGGCTCCGTAGTGAGTTCACGACCAGCCTGGGCTACAGAGTGAGACCCTCTCTCTCTCTCAATAAAGAAAAAGATTTGAGGCACGTACTCAAGGAAAGAAAGCCCCAGATAGCCATAGTTCAGTAAAAATATTGGGTAATCAGAAATGGAAACTAAGTTCTGCTACGACATTCTAGGTTATGTTTCTTACACACTTCAGTTCAAGCATAACAATGTATGCAGGTTCCATGAGGACTGTTTTTTCTGCAAGACAGCATTGTCTGATTCCATAGGAGAAGGTGTGTCCCTCTATTGATATAACTTTGACTCCAGTCCTCATGGCAAAAATAACCATAGTGCCATTGCCCAAGTGAGTACCCAACTACTCTCAGGGGCCTCTCTTCAGTTACAAACTGTGCTAAAAATGGCTTTTGGGTAAGTTTCTATGAACACCTAATTGCCATCCCAATGAAAGAACCGAGATGGGAGTGGGGGCTGGGTCTTGGGCCACCCTAAAGAATCACTGCCTGAAAGACTCAGCCTAAGGCTGAGTTGGGTAAAGCCAGCCTTGAGCAACAGTGCTTCGTCTCCATCCATCCTGTTGCTTCAGAGAACAGCTGAGCAGGAGGTCCAGAGGTGTGGCCCCGAGGAAGATAGAGCAGCTAAGCAGAAAGATGGTGATGAGGAGCCCGTGCCTCTTACCTCACAGGATAACCTCATGCTGTCCTTTGGCAGCCCCTCAAGGTCTTTTCTGTTGAAGCCAGTATTAAAATGGACTCTTGTACAACTGAAAGAGAACTAGTTTGATGCTATAGACAAAAATTTGAACCTCAACTTACTAGTGATGTGAGGGTGACAAGTTTCTTAACTTCTCTAAGTCCCTTGAGCTATAAAGCAGGTTACAGTGGCACCAAACTCAGACTGGTGGGGATGCCTCAGTGCGGCTCACACAGTACTTGGCACAGACTTAAGGATCATAAGTGGGGCGGGAGGAATGGCGAAGCAGTTGTAGCACTTGCTTAGCAAGTGAACAGCCTTGAGTTTGATTTCCCAGCATCACATAAGCTGGGCATGGTGATGCACACCTGTAATCCCAGCACCCAGGAGGCTGAGGTAGGAGGACTGCCATGAGTCCAAGGTGAGCCTAGGCTATGCAGTGAGTTCAGAACCAGCCTGGGCTACAGAGTGTCTCCAAAACAAATCATAAATAGCAAATATGGTTATTTACAACATTACATCATGTTTGTTTTACTGTGTCAAAATTCATAATTCGGAACTATTGGTCAAAGACAGCTAATATCCTGGCTCAGTACTGCCTGCATAGCCCAGAGCCAGCTTCTTAATCTCTTGATGCCTCATCTATATAATCAGAAAAAGGGGTAAATGTCAATGTCTATGTCCTTGTCTGGGTGGAGACTAAGGTTCTCGGTGATGAAGCTAACACACCTGGAGTGGCACTGGCACACGGTACCCATATTAGGTTAGGGCATAAGTGTGATATCCTTTTTTGAACAATTTCTTTAAGAATAGGGGAATAGAGCCTCGTGGATAGACCATCAGCTGGCTAATCTTAGATCAAGAATCCTAAGAGTAAAGCCTTCTTGATAAGGATCAAGAAAACTCACTTTTCATACCTCATGTCACTTCCAGCAGAGAGTGACCTTGCACTGCTTACCAGCAAGCAGCCTTCAAAGGACTTTATTATCAAGACCACATGAAAAAACAGTTAGGGCCATAGAGACCTGGGTCAGATGTTGGTCTTGCACTTCCCAGCTGTGCAAGTTTCCATGAGTTATTTAACTTCTCTTTGCTTCTGTTTCTTTAACCCATAAAATACAAGTGATAAATCTACCTCCAAGCCACTGTGGAGAACACCTCTAATGCACCATGTGATCACTTATTGCTGTTAGAAGCCCAATAAACTAACTGAGATTTAATTGGGATTGTTATCCTTGTAACAAGAAAACCAAAGCCATACGTTGTTAGAGGAGCCAGGTCTGAAGTTCAGCCTTCTGTTTTAACTGTTCATTCCATGAAACTCCATTCTGAGTGCAAGATTGATTTTTGGCATGTGAGTACTATTCATGTGTGATTTTATTTTGCCCAGGTGCATTTTAGAACTCGGAAAGGGAAACTAGTCTTCCTTGCCAACTCACCTACAATTTAAGATTTGCTAGACCCCTTTAAGTTTCCTTCGTGAAAATAAAAGTACACTGCTCAGAATGGAATGCACGTTGGAAAAGTTTCCCAACAGAGGGAGGCCTGATTGTGGAAAACAGGAGCTGGCCTTCAACTTGGCATCTGCTCAACCTACAGGTAGATAACAGTGTTGCCATTGCTGTCCAGCCCAACCCTGACCCTCTGAGCAAAGTTGGCAAAGAAACAGAGAAAAGAGAGGGTAACAGGCCTCACTGTTTTATTACAGTAATCAGAGAATAACAACACTGAACAAGCAGATTATGCCTAAATCTCAAAGGAACTCTTGCCAGAAAAAGACTTCTCTTTCCATCCCCACTGCCTAGAATTTCCAACTCTATTTCTGCTGCCTCTGAAATTGAACCATCTTCTGATACATTCTAGAAAAAAATATGGATTTATTTTTAAGCCACAGTAACTTTGTAATCTACCCGGACATATAAATTGCTAATCAAATCATGCATCCTTCCAGGTGGCATGTGAGCATCAAATCCAAGATGGCCATGGTTCCCAAGGACTACAGGTGATGAAGGCATCAGTCATGAGTGGTGTCAGATCTTTTCCAGATTTTGCAAGAGTGTAGCTAGATTTACACAACTCAACCATCAGCCAAGAAAGGATTGAGGTAAAGCAATGTTAGCCACTCCTTCAGAGCTCACAGAAACCATTTCATCTGCTAGCGCTGAGGGCTCACAGAAGCTAAAGAAAGCACCAAATAATAAAAACAACCATTTATAATGCACTTACTTAAGCAGCAGGAGGTATGCTAAGTGCCTTATATATATTATCTAATTTACACTCAGTATCAACCCATGAAGAAGCTTATCATCTATGTCTGAAAAAGCTAAAGCTTGTGAGCTAGTGTCATTTGGTCACGGTGGCACAACCAGCAAATGGCAAGAATGGCATCTGAATAAGGCTAGCTCCAACTGCACAGTGATAATTTGTACAGCACATTGTCACCGCTAAGACACAGCCCCACCACAGATGCCATGTGTTCTCTCCAGTAGAGAGCCGAAGAACCATTTATTCAATAAATCCTTTATTGGGCACCTACATTGTGCTGGCCGCTGTGCCAGGAAGAGGATGCAAAGGAGACAGAAGGCTCACAGCTTACACGGGACAAATAAACAACAGTCAATAAACAGTGCAGCTTGTGAGAAAAAGGTACTTGAATGCTCAAATACATTTTAAGAAATCCAGGGATAAAAAAGATTAGGGCTAATTTTCTACTTAGAAGCCTAGGAAACTGGCAAACCCTACATATCCATGGAGGTCAGTTGCTATTGAGACTCCCAGCAGGAGGCAGAGGACTGCTTCCCAGGGTCCTGTTGTGCCAACAGTTGCAGTACACGCAACCAAATTCTCCCACATTCCAGGAAAGAGCTTGATGGAGTCTGTGGATGAAAGGATGAGATGCAGTTATGCAGTTGTGGATGACAGTGTGGACCCAAGGTGTGAGCGGGGCTACTTCAAAGAATCTAAGGTGAGGACCTCCACCAAATGACTTAAAAGCGCCACAGAATTTGGGTGCCATACCAGAGTGACTGTGAATGCAGGTGCCATCTCAGTGCCACTGTACCATAACAAGGAAGAACAAGCTTGTCTGCCAAGGAGAGGGAAGGTGGGAAAATCTCAATGTGACTATGCTCAAATCCAAAACTGAAGAGGAAATGGCCCAGTTCCATAGGGTTGACAAGAACCTGATCATCTTGAGCTTCCTGTATCAATCACAGTGGTAACTGGACATGAAAATGCGATCAAGCTGAAGAAAAAAATTTAAGGTACATTTCTGCATGTGAGACGTTTGAACCCAATCACAAAAGCGACCATAGTTCAAGAGAGCATTACAGCGTAAATGAGAAAAGACGCTGAAGAAAAGCAGATCCTTGTATTTCAGGGAAGAAAGGCTGCAGAATAAAGTATCTGATGAACTCCTTCCTCTCCCCCAGAAGCCGATTTTCAGTAGAGGTTGTTTTTCTCTTTATCCAGAGTAATATTTTTCATTTTCCTAAGGTTACTAAAGTAGCTGTACTTCCTCCACTTTGAGGAAGTCCTGCCTCTTTCCAGTAATGTGCATGTGAAGGAGCCAATCACTGAGAATCATCTCATAGCACTACCCAATCCTTAAAAGCTACCTCAGAGCTCCAGCCTTCCTTTGTTCTGAGTGTATGGGAGAAACCTCAGAGCCACCGTAATGCCTGCCTACACGTTGGCCCGTTTTGGATTCTTGGCCAAGAGTTTTCTTTGTTTCGTTTTCTTTTCTAACAGATCTGCTTGGGTTTCCTCCTGGTTTCTCAGCCAAGGGCTTTTCTTTTCTCTTTTATTTCATTCAGTAAACTGTTGCTTGCTTCATTTTCAGACTTCATCCACTTTGTTCCTAACCGTATGAGAGTCCGTGGATCTGAGAACCTGCCCACGGGAACTTATCTCATCAAGAAGCAGCATTTACAGAACACCTTGACAGACTGGATTTCAAACAGAAGAATTTGTTTCTTTGTATCCCCCTCAGAATTCTGACGCTAATGTTCTAGTCTCCACTTCCTCAGAATGTGATCTTCCTTAGAAATAGCTTGACGGCATCTATTATCAATTAGATTAAGATGAGGTCATGTTGGACAGAATGTGCTCTTCCTCATTATGTCCCTGACCTTCATAAGATGACCTTGTGAAGAAAGAAAAAGGGAAATTTCGCTGTGCGTGAAGGCAACAGTTGGGATGATATGCCTGCCAGCCAGCAAGTATCAAAGATGGCCAGAAACTACCAAAAGCTAAGAGAGAAGCCTTGTATATATTCTCTCTCTCAGCTCTCAGAAAAAAAAACACCCTGTTGAGACTGCAATTGTGATTTTTGCATTATTTAAATTTTCTGTTTGATGTTTGAATACATTATTAAATAAATGTGGCATGTTATATGTCATTTGATGTGCATTTGTCGCTTTTTGTTAATAACTTATCACTTGATATTTATTTTATAACTATATTAGAGTAGAAATGATGTTAGACAAAAGGCAAATATGCGAGATTTTCTTATTCAAGTTCAAAATGTGTTGTAAAGTAGCAGAGACAACCTGCGACATCAACAACGCCCTTGGTCCAGAAACTGCCAATGAGTATACAGTGCAGTAGTGGATCAAGAAATTTTGCAAAGGAGACAAGAGCCTTGAAAATGAGGAGAACAGTGACTAGCCATCATAAGTTAACAACTGCTTACTGAGAACAATCATTAAAGATGACTCTTTACAACTACATGAGAAGTTGTCAAAGACCTCAAAGTTGACAATTCTACAGTCTTTAGGCTTTTGAAGGACATTAGAAAGTTGAAAGAGCTTAATAACTGTGTACCTTAGGAACTGATCAAAAATAAAAATTATTGTCAATTTGAAGTGTTGTGTTCTTTCTGCATAATAATGAACCATTTCTCACGCAGACTGTTACATGAAGAAAAGTGGATTTTATATGACAACAGGCTCATGGTTGAACTGAGAAGAGACTTGCACCGAAAAAACAGTCATGGTCACTGCTCGGTGGTCTGCGCTTGGTGTATAGCTTTCTGAATCCCAGCGAAGCTATTACATATGAGGAATAAGCTCAACAAATCAAAGAGATGCACTGAAAACTGTAATGCCTACATCAGGCATTACTCAACAGAAAGAGCCTGATTATCCATGACAATGCCCCACTGCATGTGGCACAGACAACACTTTAAGTTGAACAAATTGAGCTACAACCTCTTGCCAACTGACTATTACTTATTCAAGCATCTTGGTAACTTTTTGCAGGGAAACACTTCCACAACCAGCAGGATGCAGAAAATACTTCCAAAGAGTTCATCAAATCCTGAAGCATAGATTTTTATGTTACAGAAATAAATTCTTTCTCATTGGCAAAAATGTGTTGATTGTAATGGTTCCTATTTTGACTAATAGCAATGTGTTTAAACCTAGTTATAATGATTTAAAATTCACAATCCAAAACTGCAATAACCTTTTCACCTATCTATTACATTGATCTCAGTCTATCAGAACTGTAAGACAATAAATTTCAGGCATGTAAGCCACCCACTTCAGAGGACTTCGTTATGGCAGTCCTTGCAAACCCACACAATGGAAAGCCACATCATTAAATGCTCCTCATACATTTCCTAGGTACCAAGGAAGGGCTAGGTGAAGCAAAAAGGGCTCTGAGGAGTGCGTGGCTTAATACTGCCTGTGACTGTTAATTTTATTCGGGGGCCACATCACATAATTGTTCTCTCAGTAGCAGGAAGCTGCTGGTGTAGGTCCTTGAAGAAAATGACTGCAAGTAGAAGCCTCGTGGCCCACTAAGCCTCTCAGTTTTGTAGCCTAATGCTCATTCAAAAGTCCATGTTGTCTATCATTTCTAAGCCTTTAACTCAGTCTCCTCTCACCCAGGGACACTGCAGCATTCCTAGGACATATGCCCGATGGGAAACAAATATCCACTTCTCACCCTCTCATTAAATGCCTACTCTTCCCCTCACCTTAACCAAAGCCTAACTCTGACCCAAGGTCACTCTTTCATCTGGACTCTGTGCTTTGCCTACTTGACAGCACAAGGGAAGCACACCGAGAATGCTATTTTTGCTGAACGAAGACAAGGCCTCAGTGTTTGCTCTTCCCTCACTCTCTTCTAGAAGTCGGTGACACATCACCCTGTGAGGAGGCCTGGGCACTATCTCTTCCCCTCTTCTCTCATGGCCTGGGAAATCCTGACCTGAGCTCTAGGGAGCAGAGAGAGAAAGCCTGTCTGACCCACATTCCTTGCCTTTTGTTCAGTCCAGAATCTTAATTCACAAAGGCACAAAATGTCCTTTTCCCATAAGGTTACTGTTATTGTTACTGCCTTGACGTTCAGAGTCTTACTTTGATACTCCAAAGCAGAACAAAGCAGCCTCCTTCTCTGTATTCCTGGTATAATGTCCTGATCTTCCCTGCTTCAATGGAAGCCTCTGAGGAGCGCCTACGAAAAGGATAGAACCACAAAAAGAATGAATTTGCTGCTTCTCTGCTCCTGTCTCCTGGTGCTAGACAACAGTAGGAATTGACTGGGAAGGGAGCAAAGAAGAAGCTCTAAGGCCTATTACAAAAAAAATCGAGAAGGGAACAATCATTAACCCATGATTTTCTTCATATATCTCTTCATGTTTTTCTTCCTCCTCCCACCCTGTATTCAAGAAATGGGCAACATTCACCCATTGTTCTGAATGACAGGCAACTGAACCTCCCTAAACTAAGAGAGAAGACAGAGCTCAACTGGGTTTCTGTGATTATAGAAAGAATTATGTCAACTGGAAGGGATTAGGGCAGCCTAGGCTGTACAGTGGGGCTATGGGTGTGATTGACTTACAGGCCAGCAAATGCAAGAAAAAAAAAACTCACATTAGATATGAGTGGCTGACCAATAACCTAGCAGATCAAATTAAATAAAAAGTAAGGAAGAAGGAAGATTATTGTAGGTTCTTCTGGGAGCACTCTGGCCATCACCACGGTCTCTAGACACTGACTCTTTTCTGTCTTCATATCACCCATCTCTCCAGTCTCCATCACAGATTTGCCCCAGTCCTCAGGTATATCAGCATCGCCTTTGGACATCAGGCCACAGCACAGACTCACAGCGTGTGTCTGCAATTTCAGACTTCTTTTCTTCTACCTCATGTCTAAGCAGCTACTGCTCTCTCCAAATGCTGCAGGTGGTCATTTTGGACTCTCTCTGTCTTCAGACTTGTAAGCCATCCTAATAAATTTCCTTTTAGTCTCTCCCCCCTCCTTTTCTCTCTGACTTTCTCTCCCTCCCTCCCTCCCTCCCTCTCATATAATTTCTATTAATTCTGTTTCTCCAAGAACCCTAACCAATACAGTTTCAATATTTTTTTTTTAGTTCATGGCATAGTTAGTAGTACCAGTAGCCAAAGAACATTTGATTTGCAAGAACCTGAGACAAGAAAAAAAAAAACATGAAGCCCAATTGTAATTGTTCATCTCAGAGAAGCCACTGAATGCAGAGGCTATGGTACCCACCAAGGAGAACCAGTTCCTTAGGACCATGAAAGCATGAGAACAAGTTCCAGAACTCAGAACAGTAAGGGAAAGGGGGGGGGGGGGGCATAAATCCTAAAGTGATAAAGGAAGCACGGGACGTGACTGTATTTATTTAAACTGTTTCTCTACAGCTAGATTTGGAGGCATGTCCAACCCATGGCCCCATAGGCCACTTGCCCTCTCCTTTATTACTGTTATAATAACAAATATTTTAAAACAAAGTTTTGCTACTTATATACACTAACTGTATTATATGTTCCATATGAATCCCAGGACAATTTCTCTTTACTCAGTGAAGCCCAAGCAAGTGAAAATGTCAGGCATAACTCTAGATGAAATTTCCACTACCCAGAAGAAGGGAAAACTAAATTATTATTTATTTTTAAAAGACTATAAATTATACTTCTGCAGCATACTTGTGATTTAACTCACAAATATTAGACCTTGTCACCTTGAGTTAATAATGCTCAGTGAAATGAACCAGACACAAAAGATTAAGTACCACATGGTGTCTCTCACATGAGATTGCTATAAATACATGTATAAGATCTTAATGCAAGAGAGAGGGCGGGAAGAGGGAAGACAAACTGCTAGGAAAGGAAACAGACACTGAGAGTGGGGACAGGGGAGGGAAAAGAGGTGAGGGAAAAAGTGGTCAAAGTGAATATAGATGGGCACAAATTCCCCAAGGTACATGTAATTAACATGTTATTAAATCTATAGTGCATTTATATTCAAATTAAAAGTAAAAATAATAAAGTAAGGTAAATCAATAAATGTCTCAATGTAGCAATAGAACAGTAAAAAAGAAAAAGAAAATATTAGACCTAGTAGCAGCCTCCTTCCCCCAGTTCCAGGATTGCTACCCACTATCCTCAGAACATGCCTACACAGTGTCTGCCTGCCCTCAGGGACTTTTTATCTGCATTCAGAATCCTGTTTCTTTAACATGACTAACCAAAGGAAGCCATGATATGGTCTTTTGCTCTCTTGCACGAATAACCTCTACCTGCCTGTACCTTGTCTCAAAAACTTCCCAAGCCCTTCCCAGTTTGTGCTTATTACCAATCTGTCCCATGCCTTTAGCTGCTTAGACACTCTTTATCCAGCTTCTCATCCTTCAGACAGCTCTAGAATGTCACCTCCTCAAAGACACTTGCCTTGACCACCAGAAAGTTCCACACTTACCCCTAGTCCCACAGTTCCTCTGTCAACATCACAAAGGCTTTCTTCTTAGACTCACTCTTTGTGTAATTGCTTTATTGGTTTGTTATTGTCCTTCGCATCAGTTAATGTGCAAAGTTCATGAAAGTCAAGGATACAGAAATCATTTAACCTTTTTTGTCCTGCGCTTAGCACTCAATAAGTATTTGTTAGTTGAGGAATGAATGAACCCAAGCTTATTGCCAATGGAACTTTCTTGATGGAGAGAGATGGAGGACGTTTTCTCTGTTGATGCTGGGTAATGCCTCACAACATCTGTTTATAGTGCCCTAGGGAGCATTTTGCTTTAACAAGCCCAAGAATTTACATTTCTAAGAAACACATGTGGTTACTAGTGACATGAAACTAGCAGTGAGAAACCTTTTCTGGTTGACAGCCAACTCAGGAAAAACACAAATGTTTATGATCAGCCTTTTAAAATTTAATATAAAAGTATGTATTGAACCCGACGGGGTGGGAAAGTGATGTGGAGTTTTACCTTTGAGATGAAGTACTTTGTTGACCAGATAAATATTAATGAGCCAATGGGTATTTCTATAAAGCCACTAAAATGCTAATATGGGCAGCAATTCATAGGCATCTATAATATAAAGTAATACACATTTGGTCTTTATTTCTAGTTCCTGCCACAGAGCCTCTGTCCAAAACCCTTGGATTTTCTGAGTAATAATGGTGATAGAATCACTTTTTGTTATCCATAATGAGCCTCTATCAACCTCACCTGAATTTGTGCTAACAAGATGTCTCTTGGGGGGCGGGGGGGCCCAGACAGCTTCAGAATTGGAGCTGTTTGCCAGAGAAATTAGTCACATGATTAGAAAGTTAAAACACTTAGCCCTGCCCATGAACATCTGGGAAGGGAAGAAGGGCTGAAATTGAGTACAATCATCAATATCCCATAATATAACTAGTCAGGCCTACATAACGAAATCTTCCTAAAAATCTCTAAACAAAGGAATTTGGAGAGTTCTTGGTTGGTGAACAGACATTACCCGGCCTCAACAGAGAAAACGTCCTCCATCTCTCTCCAACAAGAAAGTTCCGTTGGCAATAAGCTTGGGTTCATTCATTCCTCAACTAACAAATACGTATTGAGTGCTAAGCGCAGGACAAAAAAAGGTTAAATGATTTCTGTGTCCTTGACTTTCATGAACTTTGCACATTAACTGATGTGAAGAACACGAAGAGGTTGTCCTGCCTGGAAAGGACAGGAAGGTCCTTATTCCTCCCCATACGTTGTCCTGTGCATTTCTTCCATTTGACTATTTCTGAGTTGTGTATTTTATAACAAATCAGAAATAGTATTTTCGTGAGTTCTATAAATTATTCTAGCAAATTTTTGAGACTGAGGAGTGTATTGTGGGAACTTTCCTCAGCTTAGAGTCAAAAGTACCAGTGGCCAGCATCTGAAGAAAGGGCAGTCTTGAGGGACTGAGCCTCCAGCTGTGCCATCTGACACCAGCTCTATGTTGATATAAGAACTGAATCCAGCTGAGGTCACTCAGCTAGTGCCTGAGAGTTGAAGTATTACTGGAAATGACACCACTCCTTGGAGTCAGAAGTGCGGTGTAGTAAACCCAGTCTGCCACTTTGTCTTTTCCTACTTAGTGTTAGGCATGTATCACACATCAACAATCATCATCTGGAAAGCAAGATAAACACAGCCCAGAAGCACATGACGTTATTCATTGATTTATAGGACAAAATTTTGGAATTCCTACAAATTTTTGCCTTGTCTTTTAAAAAAGCATAATATTGTTTGAAACTGCTCACAGGAGTCCACCTGTCCAAACAGAGGCTGGATGTGGGAGGTACAGGGGACAGAAACATGAGACTTCGATTATCTTTTTGCAAAAAGAGGTGACTGCCCACACGCAGGTGAAGAAAGCACACCCAAAGAATGGTGGATAGAAATTTTTAAATCCCTAAATTGCAAGTCCCTCCCTCTACCTTTCCCCTTTTGGTGGCAGGATGCACAATCTTCCCAATAAGATCTAAGGTACTGGAGCAGGGTCAAGTCAGTCACTGTGCATGACCTTTATTCCCCCTCCCCCTTTCTCCTGTTTGCCTAGTCACCTTGTCAGGTAAAAGTATGTGAAATTGCAAGATTCGCCATCTTTATCTGAAAAAATGTGTCACTGCTGCTGTTAAGTGGTGCCCACAATATGCAAATATAATACCATATGTAATTTAAAATAAGTAAATATACACACAGCTATATATATTAAAATCTCCTACACATTTTTTGTTGAAAAAATACTAAAAGCTGGTGATGTTATATTCTCAAATGCATTAAATAATTTCATCCTAGAAACAACTGTGAGAAACACTACGATTTCACGTAACAGATGAGATCACTGACGTTTAACAGGGATAACTGAGGCTGAGTGTTGAATACATGGACCTCATGTCACGGAACGGGTTAGGAACACAGCTTATTCTAGAACATGTTCATGCCATTCCATCAGCATCTACTGACTACCTATTTATGTCAGGTCCTCTGGTAGGTGTTGGTGATAAAAAGACAAAATATATCCTTTCCACATAAATCATGCAGACTCTCTTTAGTGACCTACCCACTCCCATTATGGTAAAATCTCTGCTCTGGACAGGGTGTGGGATCTTCAGAAAGACTGAAGCTAACATCAACTTCCTGGGTCCTTTTCTGTTACTCTCCTGCCTTCCTTCCTCAACTTTTTCACGCTTACCTCTCCCCCATCCCTCCCATCCTTCATGGGGAACAAGAATCGAATCTGGGGACTGGTGGTTCTGCCTGAGGTAATTCTAAGGACGTTCTGGAGGTTACTGGGTCCCTCTGCAGCACCTTCCTGCAGAGGAACACCAAGGCTAAGTGGGGTGTGTGAGACAGATGTCCCTCAGGAAGGCCCTGACAGAAAGCACACATAGAATGAGGATTGCATGTCACTGAGCCTGCCTCAGACCACAGGGAGAAGTTCGTAGGTTGCAGGCTAGAGGCAGACTATGTCAGGGACACAAGAGATGGCAGACCCAGTACAGGCAACCAACGCTCATTGCAGGGCTCATAACTCCTGTGGGCTTCCAGAGGAAGTAGGCAGGGACTTATTTACTGACACTAGCAGCGGCAGAAGCTTATGAACCAGGAAGGAAGCAAGAACTCAGTTACTGAAACTAAAACACATGATCACAGAGCATGAGAACAATGTGGGCCTATTAAGTCATCAACCACCCTTCTAGAACAACTGCAAATTCCAGCACCTCAGAACAGAACCATTTCAAGAGCTTGGGGTAAGGTGAAAACTAGAAATAATAGAATAGAAACACAAAAGTATGACAACTTTATTCAGTTGTTAGACACGTGTTTATTGAGAATCTATTATGTGTTCGTCAGAGCACTAGGTACTAGGCACAATAGTAAATAAACAAGCCAGCCAGCAGAGCCCAGCAGAGCTTCCTGTGTCAGGGGAATAGACCAGCAGGAGTTGTACCGAGTGAGAGCGATGACAAGACGTAGTGGGTGCTGAGGAGATGGCCAAGTGATCCAAGGGATTTTGTGAACCTTAACAAGATGAAGACATGGAAGCACATCCAAGCATACTTGGAGTTCATGTGCATTGATTGTCGATGAAAAAGAGCCTAGAAGAACCAGAGGTAGAACAGCCACTGGAAAGAGGTGGAAGACCTCAGAGATCCAGAAAGGGGCAAGATCCTGAGTACACACATTCAACTGAGGCCTACAAGTGTCTTTGTTCAGATTTTATTTTTTTGCTTTGTTTTTTTAAATATTATGATAAAAGAGTAAAATGAGTTTTATTGATTATATTACCTGTATTTGTATCTATTTGGCCCAAGATAATTCCTTTTCACTCAAAAAAATGAGGACCAAAAAACTAGTAGGCTGTAGGCTGGACACACCTGTCTAGAGCCTTTGACTCTGGGGCATTCTGTTTACACGCAGGGGTGACATGTATCTCGAATGTTGTTAGCTTAAGAATGATATGCTTCCAGAAGGATTACGTGAGGACTATGTTGCACTGTCTGATGGAAACTTTGCTATTTGGATGAACTGAGTTTGAGGCTCTGCCTCTTTCCTTGCCAAGTGAGGTTGGGTTAACCATTCAACGTCTTTTAGCGTAGACTTAGATTTCTTTCCCCTAGGACCTCAGAAAGACAGATTCAGTTTAATATAATCCTTGATTTATCAACATACTCTCTTCATTAGTTCGTCATATGGCACAGATTCATTCATGTCATTGTGTGTGAATTCTTTTTTTTAACTGTTATATATCTCATTATGTGAATATGTATATATGGATGTCTGATCTAGTTCCCAGTTGGCAAGACCTATCAGTAGGGAAAGGAAAAACAGTTAAATAGAGCTGGAAAATAAAATAATTATCCATATGGAATAAGATTAAAGGGAATCTCCTGAATGATCCCATATGTAAAAATCAACTCCAGATGAATTAGACCCTTACATGTCATATTGTCATCTCTGGGACCTCACAGACATTCCACTGCTCTGGCTTTTGGGAGTGGGAGGGTTTCAGCCTCAAAAACCCAGTTTATCCCAGCAAAATGATCTCAGCCCCAACATCTAGGCCCACTTGGGGTTGCTCTGCATGGTAGCAGACATGGGTTATGGCATGGAGGAAAATGAAGATTGGCATCCTCAAGAGCAAGGTCAGGCACTTGCCCTCTGAGACCAACTAGGGCATAGCCCCGGAAGAATCCCACCAATGCCAGGACTGAAGACAGGTCCCCATGCAGCTCCCACCTCCTACCCCTTCACCCCTGTGACACACGTGGATGCATACTGTTGACAGAGCTGAGAATGAATACAGTGGTTCCCATTGCTGCCTAGGCCCCCACACTCCTGCTGCTAAAGAGGCTGCGGGATGTTATGGCTTAGATCGGAAAGGTCCACTCAAAAGCCTCATGTGTTTAGCTTCCATTTCAATTCTAGTTCCATCAATGGCTAATCCATTGATTTTCTGTGCTACAACAAGATGGGACTTGATCAGAAAGGAGCGGATCACCAGGGCATGACCAAGAAAGACAGATGACTGGCTAATGATTTGAAAGGATAAAACTCACTTGCTAGCTCTACCCTTCTCCTTCTCCCTGCTTCCTGTCTTACCATGCTATGAACAGGTTTTCTATAGTTAGGCCCTCTGCCATGCCTTTCCACCATGTTGAGATGTCCAAAAATGGACTGAGACTTCCTGAAATTGTGAGCAAAAAAAAAATTCTCCCTTAAGTTGTGGATGTTATTATTGTACGCTAGCAACAAAAAAGTGATTAAGACACAGGATGACCGACACTCAGCCTGCTCCATCTTTACAAAACATTCAGGCATATACTGCTCTCAGTGCTGAGCACAAGTGCCACAAGGTGAGGAGAACACTTGTTTCCTACTGCCTCTCTCCCATCAGTGCCTGGGCTCGCACCAATGCCCAGTACAGGAACAAGTGCTTCAGGTTTCTACCACTGTTGGAGTTAATAGAGCCAAAGGCCTTACTCACAACTGAGCTGTTGAAGAAACCCCCATCACTCAACTGGAGCCATCACTCTGTATAGGAACAGCCACACAGTAAGCAGTCCATATTCACTACTGCCTGCACTACATCTGCCAGAGCCATCAAATATCCTCTGGAATAGATCATGTTTTAGGTCACAAGACAAGCCTTAACAAATACCAAAAAAAAGGGAAATAATAGTCTGTATCTTTCTTTATTATGATGTAATAAATTAGAAATTCACAAAAACATAAAATATAAATATGAAGAGACTAAAAATACACTTAAATGAATGTTGAAAGGAGTCAAAAAGAAATTTTTAATTTTTTTTCAAAATAAGCAAAAATGGAAATGTAAAACCTGAAAATCTGTGGTATACAACAAAAATAATAAGAGGGAAGTTTTTAAAAATAAGCACCTACATCAAGTAAACAGAAAACTTCTAAATAAATAATCCACTGAGGTATGTGAAGGACCTAGGAAAGCAAGAACAAACCAAACCCCAAATTAGTAGAAGGAAATAAACGAGACCAGAAAAGAAATAAAATGGATGCTAAAAATATAAGAATGTTGAAGCAAAGAATTGGGTTTTCTTACTGAAAAGATAATTGAAGCTGATAAACTTCAAGTATTCTGACCAGAACAAAGTCAGAAAACACAAATAAAACTAGAGATGAAAAAAGAGGCATTTCGCAGATACCAGAAAAATACAAGGGTCATGAGGGAATATTATGACCAATTATATACTAACAAACTGGACACTTAAGAAACGAATAAATTTCTGAACGTAGATGATCTACCAAATCATATGGGCTATGAACAGCTTTTCTTAAGAACCTTAGTAGACTAATCACAAAAATAAGATTAAATCAGTAGTAAAACATCTTCAAACACTTGATCTTCACCTTAAGGCCAAGAGGCAATTTAAAAAAAAAAATCTCCCAACAAAGAAAAGTCCAGAACCTGGTGGCATCACTACTGAACTTTAAGAAAAATAATAATTTTAAAAAGAACTCAAAATATCCAAAGAACAGAAAGAACCCAAACTCATTCTGTGAAGCCAGTATTACTCTGATATCAACAACAGACACAAACAAAAGAAAGAAAAACTACAGATCAATATTTTTAATGAACACAGATACAAAAATCCTCAACAAAATACTAGCAAACTGCATCCAAGGATACATAATGAAATGCACGTGGCACTAACAGAAGATATTGAGGAATGTAAAAGATGGGAGGAATGCTGTTTAAATGTTCATACTACTCAATTTACAGATTTAGTGCCGATGTCATCAACATACCAATGACATTCATAAAACTAGAAAAAACTACCCTAAAACTTTGTATAAAAGCACAAAAGATCTCAGCCAAAGCAGACTTGAGCAAGAAGAACAAGCCTGGAAGTACCACAACACCTGATTTCAAACTTACTGCAGAGTCACAGTAAACCAAACAGCATGGGGGCTGGACGGCTGACACAGAGGTTAAAGTGATTGCCTAGCAAGCACAAGACCCTGAGTTTGATTCCTGGGCACTACATAAAGCCAGGCATGGTGGCGCACACCTGCAACCCCAGTGCTTGGGAGGCTAAGGCAATAAGATTTCTATGAGTTCAAGGCCAGCCTGTGCTATATAGCAAGTTCAGGACCAACCTGGACTACAGAGCAAGAGCAAGACCCTTTCTCTAAATAAATAAATAAAACCAGCATGATACTATGCACCAATAGATAACTGTTTTTTGACAAAGTTGCCAAAAATATACAATGGAGGACAGTTTCTTTGATAAATGAAAACTGGATATCCACATGTAGATCTCACAAGTTAAAAAAGTTCAAAACTGATCAACAACCTAAATATAAGATTTGAAACTGAAAATACTAGAAGAAAATATAGGGGAACTACTTCAAGACATTGGCAGAGCCAATAAGTTTTTTAATATGACCATAAAAATCAGAAGAAACAAAAGCAAAAATAGACAAATATAATTAAAGTAAACAATTCTTACACAGCAAAGGAAGCACTCCTCCAAGTGGAGAGACAAAGCACCAGCTATTTTTCTAACAAAGGATTCAAATCCACAGTATATAAGAAGCTCAAAAACTTAAGGAAAATGTAATTCAATTTAAAACGGGTAAATGACGTAAGTAGACACTTCTCAAAAGAAGAAATACAAATAGCCAAGAAAGGTATTTTTAGATGCTTGATATTTATGCGGAAAATGTGAATCAAAACTACAATACAATTCCATCTCACACTGGTTAAAATGATTCCTAGGACAAAAACAAGTAAACAAATAGCAAAATGCTGGCAAGAATGTGGAGGAAATGACACCTTTATACACTATTGGTGGGAATTTAAATTAGTACTGCCATGATGGAGAAGGGTTGTTAACACAACACAGAACAAAACAACATAAAATCTTCAATCTAACCCAGGTATCTCACTTCTGGGTACATAGCCAAAGGAAATGAAATCAGCATAGCAAAGACGTTCCCATATGCCCATGTTTATTGTGGCAGTACATACAACAACTAAGATATGCAGTCAACATAAGGGCACATCAGCAGATGAATAGATAAAGATGTAGTATGCATATGCAACGGAATACTTACTCAGCTCTAAAGAGGAATGAAACCCTGGCATTTCCAAGAACATGGAGCTGGAAGACTTTCATTGTATAAAATAAGCCAGATACAGAAGGACAAGTACTGCATGCTGCACATTCTCTTGTGTGGAGACAAAAAAATAAAAGTCAGCAAGAAGAATAGAGGCTACCAGAGATAGAGAGGGTTGTGGTGGGTAAATACAGACTGGATTTTATTGTGTGCATTGCATGCGGGTGTTAAGACATCTCACTGAGCCCCATTAGTATGTACACTTAATGCATTGTTTACCAAAAATAAAGTAATTCGAAGTCTTACATGTCAAAAAAGAAACTGAAAATTTTAGAGAAAGAAACAGATAATATATATTTTAGACCTTAGGATAGCGAATGATGTTTTAAAGAAGATGAGTAAAACATTGAATATAAACAAAAAGATCGATAAAATTGTATATATTAAAATTAAGAACTTTTTCATCAAAAGATACCCATTTTTTATTTTTAAAATGAAGATAATAATACCCACTTTAAAGGATTCTTTTTTATACATGAATTCCAAATTCTATAACACAGTAGAAACATGGTTTGGGGAATCAATGACCATATTGAGATGATATGAGAACACTTAGTACATACTCTAGCACTTGGAAAATAACAACAACAAACAGTAACTACAATTCCCCAACAATAATACTATTACTTGTCAAATAATATAAATAATAATTATTGAATAAACTGACAAGATGTATTTAAGCCAGGGAAGTATAGGAAGACAAGTATTTAATATCGCTGTAATAGTTTTGAGAAAAATGTTAATGTATACTACCTTTAACAGAGGCTTCTAGCTAGACAGTCAACATATTTACTGAGCATTCACACAAGGCATCAGGCTAGGGCCTGTTAATTTGTATAAGCCACCATAACTTTACAGCTACAATCTAACATGTACAAAACCCTTGCACATTGATTTGTAACCAAAACAGGGAAAAGAACTCTATGTCGTTTGGTAATCTGCACACAGCATTACAGAAGAACTTTCGCACAGTCAGGAACAGAATCTCAGAATTTTCCAGGAAAATAAAGTAAAAGAGATGATCAAAATGGTATATAAATATTTATTCTTTGGTTCTCTTGTTTTGTTTTGTAAATACTAGACAACCTCAAACCAACCTGACCCAATACTAAGAAAGCAAGCTTGGAAGTAGCGCAGTTTTCTGAGACCCACTCATTCTGGGACTCAATAATACCATGAAGGCTGTCTCCCTTTCTCTGCTTTGTGGCTCTGCATGCAGAAGGCCACATACATTTCAATATGGTCTTCTCCTCTTACCTGGATCATGTAAAGCTCTGTGTCAAGAAGTCGAATCTGTCCTAAGAAAGCCTGATTCCAGAGGTGCTGACAAGCGAGCCAAGGTCTGCTCTGCCTCTGTTTTCTAGGACTGCACTACATACATCTAGGGCTTCGCATGTTCATGGGTCTCATCTTTCTCACTGAGTTTTCTCTGACCAGAAGAAGTCAATGAGAAGGTTTTAAAAAAAAAAAGGTGAATTTTGTCAAAGTAGACTTTCATGTAATTTGGCTAATTATGTGCATCTTGTATGGATTTCTTGAGCTCTGAGGTGTCATTTATTTAGCTCTCATAATTAATATTTGCTTGAAAAATCTATCTTTGAGTAGAACAACAGCCTTGGTAAAACTGGAGTTCACATCTAACTAACCTGAACAACCTAAATATCGTTGGAAGTACAATTCCGAAAATCACCCTGATACAATTCACTGCAGCTCTCGAATTTTGACATTGGACTGCAGGAAATAAAGGGAAGACGAAAGTGACTCCCTACTACAACATAGTGAGTCTCTTCTGTCTTTGAAACCAATCTAACAATTTTTGGAATCTTCTTCTTTTCCTAGAAATGTGATACATCCAGTGTGGCCACTAGTACTCTAGGAAAAGTTTTAGACCAGGACTCAAAAATTGTACTTTATAATTCTGAATCTATTTCTTATAAGCTGTGAGAGTCTAGATGAACACTTAATAGCCTCGAGTTTCTGTTTTGGCATTCTTTAAGTCAGATCATAATTTGCCTTCCCCACTTCCCAGGTGTGATTAGAATAACGTTTGTTCAAAGCTTTAAAAGACAGCAGAACTTTATGTTTATTTTCTAGTAGCTCATTAATTCCTTGGGGGCCAGGATCACAACTTAACCATATTTGTATGTCATATCACCTAGCTCAGAGATATCATTGTGTGCTGTCTCAGTTACTTTTCCATTGCTGTGAGCCAATACCTGACATCCACAAATTTAGGGGGAGAGAGGTTTATTTTAGCTCAGTTTCAGAAGCTCACAGTCCTTTCAGGGGTAGCAGTGGAAGTACATGGCAGAGACAGAGGTGGAAGCAGCTTCTCATGACATCACAACGGGAAGGCAAGTTGAGACTAGTTGAGACTAGTAGTTCAAGGACGGCAGGAAGCCGCTTATATATCCTTCCAGGTCTCCTCCCAGTAATTATCCCCTCCTGAATCCAGGTGTGGAAGGTGTAGTAAACCCCCTCTACATGCCATTAATCCTAATTTACACACTGTTAATCCAATTTAAATGCCTGTAGTCCACCCCTCCAGACTAGGCCCCAAATCTCTCAACAGCACATGGTTCCATAAACAATCTATAACATTTAAATACATGAGAATTTTGGGGGACATTCCAGATCTAAACCACAATAGGTGCTCAATAAATAAGGATATTAAATTATAGCTTTCATAAAAAGAGGAAAATAAAAGCCAACAATAAAGTTTGAGGGCCTTCTGGTTTTCATGTGACACTTAACATCTAAAGAAGGATGGTGGTAATTAAAGAGCAAAAAGAATCTCCTCAATGAGATCCTCTGAGCCTGGAAAAGTCAAAATCTAGATTCCTAGCAGGGCATGGTGGCCCACAGAAGCAATTCCAGTACTCTAGGAGACTGAAGCAAGAAGACCACACATTGAGCCCAGCCTGGGCAACTTACTCATTTACAGAAACTCTGTCTCAAATAAATAAATATATATGTAGTTACAAACAAACAAACAAGGGGTGAGGTTATAGCTCAGTGAGAAGGTCCTGGGTTTAATCTCCAGTGCCACAGGACAGAGAAAGACAGGCATAGAGAGAAAGAAAGACAGAGACAAAAACAAAGAGACAGAGAGAACTAGATTCCCTTTCTGGCCAGTTTTACATTTAGATAGGAAAGCAAGTTGACTAGGCAGAGATTAAACAATGGCAAGCTAATAAATTTCAATGGGTTTAGACTAGCTTCCAGGATGAATATTGCCCCTGGTCCTTCTCTACCTAGCTCTTAACCCTTCTCTTGGGAGTTGTTCTTAACAAATGTGCTCCAAGGTTGATCAATTTCAGAAGAATATACTGGGGCTGGCTCATCTCTGCCCCTTCCCTGCTTCCTCCTGGAGTCCCTTTTCAAAGATCTGCAGGATGGGTGGGGGGAACAATGGGAAAGGGAGAAAAGGGAAACTGTATGGGAAGAGCCAATGAAGATGAGGAAAGTCCAATAACCAGGATGACTCATAGCCAATTTTCTCTGGATTTAAGGAGATTATCTGCTGTGTAGTATAACAATTAACCAACATCAATACAAATGATCATTCAGTAAAGTGTGTAACCAATGTCATGACCGTGGGTACATGGTTGCCCTTGGGGAACTGAAGGAAGGAAAGGAATCTGTATCTGTATTTGTAGAAAAAGACATCATGCACAGGGGAAAACCAAGATAAAATCCAGAAAGAATTCTCCAGAAGCAGGAGCATGGAGCTAGAGAAAAAACAGAGCTATACATAACTTTTGGAGACATTTAGAAAATGACGGACTTCCCAAGCAGAAGCTGGAGGTTTTGGTCATCAGGTTGGACTGCCAACAGTTATAGATGGTGGCCCCAAAAGGATGAAGAAATGAGAATCAATATGGTGGACTAGAGATGGAAGAACGCAGAAGAGGAGAGTCTAGAAGAGCCTGTATTATTTTCTCCTGTTTTACAAGTGAAAATGTGAAGCCAAGAAGTTGGCAATGTCTGCTCCTTGGAAAGTAGGAAGAAGGTCCAACCCACGCTTGAAATCAGAAATCAGCTGTCAAACCTTCAAGCAAAGAATGAAGCAGCATCCCAGAAATTTGAGCCGTAGATAAATCATGTGTTGGCATGAGAGATTAATTGTCCCACCTCTGTGTTCCACCTTTGGATTCACAGATCAGAATAGTCCCAAATAAAAGTTAGTCCAAAGCTCTTTCCCTAACTTGAAATAAGGACTGTTTGGTAAGTGGTCACATTTATTATTTTATGTTTAAAAAAATCTCAGTGGCTTGAAAATCTTGACTGATTAAACAGAAACTTAGCTGCATTGTTTATATAATTCCAGGGTGCCTCCCCAGGAAGCCCTTCCCGGTGCTGGGGATAAAAGCTGAACATGGCGGGTTTACCACCAAGAGGTCACAGTCTAGAGGATAAAATCATCATGTGCTGTGGTTTGAACCTGGAATGTCCCCCCAAAAGCCTTATGCATTTGGATGTAGTGGGACACCTATGGGATTGTGTGCTATTGGGAGGTGGGGCCTGGCTGGAAGTGGAGAATGCTTGGGGGTTGACCTGAAGGGATCATGTTAACTTGTTGACATCAGGAAATGCCCAGGGCAGAGCTTTCGGGTGTGTGTGACTGACTTGTGGGCTGCACATGAGGCAGCTGGAGCTAAATAAAAGGAAGGAAGAAGAAACACTGTCACAGCTCTTCCTGGGCGAGCTCTAGTCTTAACTTTAGTCTCCCGGTATCATCTCACTCCTTCGTCACTTGGCTTTCTGCCTGCTATGCCATGAAGAGGTTTTTTTTTTCCCAACTAGACCTCTGCCATATGCTTCCACCATTGCCAGTTACCCATAAGTGGACTGTGTGAGACCTTCTGAAACTCTGAGCTAACATATATCTATGTCCCTTAAGTTGTGGATATCAAGTATTCTGTCCCAGCAACAAATAAGTAACTAAGACATCAGGGGAGTACATCGTTCCCCTAGACAGACACAATGACAGAGGGCAGAGGAGGCAGGCAAACTGCCACTCCCAGCCCAGGCTTCAGACTGTGACTCCTGTCCTCCGACCAATCAGTGGAGTAGACTGGACCTCTTCTCCATCCCCAGTGAAAAATGGGTCAAGCTTCTCTTACCGAGCAGCTTGTTTTAGCCTATCTCATTTCCGCCTGGTTTTGTTCAAATTCCTGCAAGCTTTTCTATCTGGCTAACTTATCTCCTTTTAGCCCTGGGAAGCATCTCCAGTAAGTCTACTGATTGGCGGGGACATACCCCATCCGAGCAGAGCAGAGTCGCTGTGGCACCATGGCCCTCCCCTCAAAGCTCTCTCACCCCGGAGGACCTACTGCCTGCCTTTTCAGGTCAGAAGGAACTTCCCTTACCGGACCTTTTTTCTCCAAGCTTTTTAATTTCTGGCTGCCAGGCTTTCTTTTCTTAATTGCTTTTGAAGTTGCATTTCACACAACAAAACCCAACCCAGTTTTAAGGTGAGTTAAGATTCTATAGGGAATCCCTTCATTTTGATTCCCTCCTTGGAGCAGAGCTTGACTTAACCTATTGTTAATATGAGAATAAAAAGGACTGGTAAGGGTGATGTAGTGGAAACGCTGCTGAAACTTAGGCCCAGGAACTGAACACAGGGCCCAGACCCAACTCTTACCGTGCCACAGGGTCTTAAGAGATCCACCCAACCTTTGGGACTCTAACCCATCCTGCCTCTTACCTTCTGTCTTAGTTGCTTTTTCATTGCTGTGACTCAATATCCAACATCCACAAATTTAGGGGAGGAAAGGTTTATTTTAGCTCAAAGTTTCAGAAGGTCACAGTCCACTCAGGAGCAGCCCACAACAATGGAAGTACTAACAGAGGCGGAGGTGGAGGCAGCTCAAGACATTACAAATAGGAAGCCAAGTCCCATCAAGTTTAACATCCTCTTCAGAGGAGGGTAGCACCATATATTCACTTCCAGGTCCCATCCCAGTGATCCGTCCCTTCTGGTCTAGGGCCTCAGTGTTCTGCCCCTTCCAGGTGTGGAAAGTGTGATAATCCACCACTACACACCCATAATCCAATTTACATGCCTGTAATCCACCCCACCCGACAAGGCCCCAATCTCCTAACAGTGCATGATTCCATAGACAATCCATAACATCCACAATATCTCCCTCAGGACTTCATTGGCAAAACCAAATGCATGAATTATCATAAGCGTGCCTTAGAAACTGTACAGTTCAGTCAACAAAAGATCCATACCCAATCTAAGACTATCAGGACACTGTGTCCTGAATGAACACACAGCCGCACACAGGAGGTAGTCGGGTCAGCTCTTGCTCACTGTTTACTCCAGAGCTTAGAACATTAAGTAATGAAGTAAGCAAGAAGTGAAACCAGGCACCCTGGACGTATGTAAAGTCAGGGACGCCAACGTGTTTGTGGAGGCCATCGCCTGTTGGTGGGGATAAAAATATCACCCGAAATATCACTCCTGTTTTCCTAAATTTGCATTTATGAAGTAAATTCCATTTGTGTGAAAAGTAAAAAAGCTGATCTAGACCAGTGATGGCTTTGATCACAGGATAAGAGCAAAAAGTCCTGACCTGGTATGACTCCATGGAAAATGTCCACGTGCAAGTCAGTGTCACAGTAATGGTTGCTCATATTCATTTGCCGCTTTTTAGCTTATCAAATATAAATTAAATCAGAACCAACTACTTGACCTTGTTCTGATCTTAGAAATGTCATGTAGATAGGGCCTATCATTCCTATTTTCTCAATGAGGAAAATGAGGCTCAGAGGAGTGTATAATGTTATATCACATCCCAACACCTGGAAGTGGTAGAGCTGGGACCTGGGCATGGTTCTCTTGACCCCACAGTCCTTGGGGTGGCCAGCTGTTAGTGAAGACGATAACCAGGATGTTCCCATTGCCAAGCAGACAGCCTTGGTAACCACCAAAACCACTGTGACTTCCTCTTTATTTTGCTAGAACTGCTGTTATCCCAAATTACCATAGAATAATTAGGTCTCCTCATAAAATATGAGCAAAAATATTTTTCAGAAAAGATACAAATTAGTAAATTAAAACGATTTTAAATATTTGACTTTGTTAATAATTAATTTGAAACATTAATGATGTGACATTTTCCCCTCCAAGTTAAAACAACAAAATTAAAATTGATAAGAATGTAGTAAAAATCCACATCTGTGTTCAGTACTAAACAAAGGGCCTCGTGTAAAGTAAAAGCTTTTGACCATACCCATCAAAAGCCATGAAATTGTTCATAGTCTCTGAACCAGAAATGTTTCTCCAGGATATCTACCCTAAAGAAATAAGAAAAAACAGAGAAATATGAAAAAATACCTTCCTGAACCCTGCTTGTCAAATTCTCCCTTGGACAGAAATGAGATATGGTAACTTTTTAATAAATTTCCTTTTTGAGTTTGAGTAGGTTTCTCTTACTGGGCACCAGATCTGTCATGATTAGAAAAACACTCATGCATAACGATAGCTAATACAAATATTAATGTCCTCTCCTTCTCTTTTAAAATTGACTGCAATGGACCTTCCCAGCCTCCTACTCTGGTAACCACCCCTCTGAAATCCCATCAAGCTCAAAGCTCTGATCAAGCTGAATGTCTCTCAGTCTATGAAAAGAATCAGAAATATACATGTTCTTGACTTTCGTGAGCATCAGAATTACCTGGAAAGCTGGTTAAAACACAGTCTGCTGGATAAACACACACACACACACACACACACACACCTACACTCTTGCTTCTTACTGACTTGTCTTGGCAGATCCCGTGTGAGGTCTGACAATGTGTACTTCCAACAAGCTCCAAATCATGTTGACGGTGGAGAACACATCTTAACAACCACTGCTTTAAACATTAACATGGCTCAAATGACTTCCCTTCTAGCAAAAATCTTTCTAGCTGTCAAGGCCAATTCCTCCCTCATTTTCCCAGCTGTCTCCAATCATACCAGGCTGAACTCAATACGTGTCCCCAGTGCTTCTTGGGGGGCAGGATAGCACTGTGACTGCACGACCGTAGAGTAAGAGCTACTGAATCATCAGTGCCAACTTCTGCTAATTGTGAGTATCTGGAGGACTCAGCCCATAGCTTTAGTGCCTCGGTGTCCCCTGAAGCCAGCACAACATTTGGCACACAACAACCACATGCTCACAGAAGACTGAATTAGTTACTGCTTCTTTTTTGCAGGAAGTCGTGGTTGACTCCTGTTCCCACAGGATCTATTAGCATATTGAATAGCTATTTCAAAAAAAAAAGATTAGCCATGATAGCAAAAGAAGAAACATGAGCAGAGCTTATTAGTTTGCCAGGCCAGTAAATATCATCTTGCTTTGCTCTCTCAACTCCCTAATGAAGATAGCAGCTCTCAGCCAGACAAATAAAACATTAGGTTGACAGCACATAGCGCATCACAAGTAGACTCCACTGACTTGCTTACTGCTGAAGGACAATACCTTCCTGGGGTAATCTCCAGAAGTTTTAATAGTTTTTCAATGTTTCATATGTATTTTATTTCAATAACTTTTTAATAACAAAATGCCCGTCTTAAACAAGTGAAAGGTATTTTTCAGTAATTGTCCTAAAAGCCAAATCCTTTTCTGAAAACATCTTTTTGAATCACAAGTGGTGGGGGCTAAACAGTTGTTCTCAGAATATTAAAGTGAGCTTAAGCTATTAAAATGTCATGGTTAACCTTTGTAAAGCCTGATTCAATTAAACTAATAATATGTAGAATAGTTTCACTGGAAGGAAATGCTCTTTCTCAAAGAACCTGTTCCAAGTCCCACAGCTAACACCTTGAAGCCAGAATGCAGACAAAGAGAGCCTGGCTTTGCACCTGCTGTGATTAACTTTTAGTTGTCAGTATTGGAGTTAATTATTGTAGCATGCTGGAGGGCAGGGACAATTTACTTGCCTGGTAACACCTAATAAGATGTATTTGCAGATGCCAGCATCTCCTGGACCTAATCAACAAACTATCAAAACAATCAATGCTGCTAGGCCCCATGTCCTTGTGACTTTTTTTTTTTTTCAAATAAAAATGGTAGCAATCCAAGGTCACAGTGCTAAGGACACAGGCAAGCTGCTCAGAAAGGGCTCAGTTAGCTAGTGCCAGGGTGATCTTCTTTGGTGGTTGGCCAGAACCATCATGAAGGCCTGGTACTCCCTAAGGCCTGATTCTGCTAAGAGCAAAGTTCAATCCAGCTGACTCTAGATGTGAAAAAATGAACATCGGAGAGCTCCAGGGCTTATTGGTAACTGAGTTCTGGAAGCTTCAAATGAGGCCCTGTATGTTTTATCTTGTGAGGAAAAATACTGTCACCCCCCAAGGCACTATGCTGACCTCTTGCTACACCATGAACTTCTGTTCTTTTATTTAATCACCTATGTCTGAATCTTATGAAAAAAGTTTTGAAGAGAAACTCCTTAGGACACAAAATAGCTTGTCAAATTCCACAAGATAGCAGGCTTTACCCTGTTTCCTCATACCACACACTTACTCTAAGAAGGGAAGATTAACATTACGCATGGGAAGACAGAGTAGGAAAGGTACCACCATGACCTGTGGGGAGGGCAAAGGACAGACACGAGCAACAGCACAGCCAGAGAGCCACTATGAAGAGAGTTAAGACTGCGTCACAACTCATTCATCCCAATAATGAAAGCTGACCAGCATTCGGCATGAACACCTAGCTCTCTATGTAGCCTAGTCATACGTTCATTCACGTGAAACATGTGTGTTTGCTGAACCCAGTTTTATGCCATGGTCTGTGCTGAACGTGTTTCTGGTTTCGCTGAACGTGAGCTGTACAATGTTGAGTTCCTGGTAGTTTGCAAAGGACCCATCTTGGACAAAACTACTTTACGGCAACGTTGGGGATCTTCTTGACTGCCCCTATCTGCAGTTTCACCTTCTTGGTTTCAGTTATCCCATGAAATCAATCATGGTCCCAATATAGTAAGTGGGAAATACCCAAAGTAAATAATTTAGACATTTTAAATTGTATGCTGTTCTGAGTAGCACAAAGGACGCTTGCCCTGTCCTGCTTAGTCCTGCCTAAGACAAGAACCAGCTCTCTGTGCAGGGTATCCATGCCGCATACGCTACCCGTCCATTAGTCTCTTTGGAATCATCTCCCATTTTTCAAGTCTGCTGTCACGGCTTTGCAGTGCTTGTGTGCAAGTAACCTTTATATAGTAACCAAACATTGTTACAATGCCAACATCATTCACCACATTTCTCCTCCTTATATAGGCCTTGTACCACCAATAAGATATTTTAAGAGACCACGTTCACATAGCTTTGAATATAGTATAGTGTTATAACACTATCATTATTTTGTTAATTTCTTGTTGACTTAATTTATAAATTAAACTTAGACTTATATGTATGGGGAAAACCTAACATATATATATATATATATATATATATATATATATATATGGTTTGGTGCTATCCACAGATTCAAGCATCCACTGGAGGCCTGAGAGCACATTGCCCCACAGAAAAGGGGTGGGGAGACCTACTTCACTGACACTCCAGAAGTGACACCTATCACATCCATTCACACTCCCCTGGTGGGAACTAGTTATATGACCACACATAATCAATCTCAAGAAAGTCTAGAAAGGGCAATCTCAATTCTCCGCACAGCTAATAAAATTCATGGATTTCATTACCATGTTCAAGAAGAAGAGAACAATATTAAGTGTATCTCATCTTGTTTGATATTTGCTTTTATAACAAAATTCTGATGTCTTAATCTAATGAATCAGGAACTTTGGCCATCCCGATAGGCCAAATGTTTGGAAGGATGGCCAAGAACAAAGAGCCAAGTAGGCAGGTTCTTCAACTGAAATCAAATTCTATTTCAAAGTTTCAAAGTTAGCAGTCCCAGGGCCCCAAAGGACGAACAGGTCAATGAGATCAGCATCACTACATATGAAAATGTCAGAGACAGGTCGTGGTCTTCTTTAGACATATGTGGACCTTTTAAAAGTTTGAAAATAAGGCAATCCTAAATAAGACACTCCTTGATTTACATTTTCCTAGTAGAATACTTTGTGATATCCATAAGGAAAAACTTTTCTGGGGCCCTCTTAGATTCAGTGACGGGGAATAAACTAAACTGACAAAAGACAGGGCAAAATTTTACTCACATCCATACTCTGGAACTCACAAAGAAAAGTAGCTCCAAGAAGCAGTTAGAATTTGGTGTTTATATATCATCTTACATTTGGCAGGGGCTAGGACCTCAAGGGACATTAAATGGTCAGAAGTGACTGAGAAATACAGGTGGAAACACGTGGAAGGTCAGTGAAATGATGCATTTGATTCATCAACTACAATGAGTCACAGGGTAACAGACAACTGGTTAAACATTATTTCTGGTTGTATCATAGCAGACGTGCCTTAGTCTGATTTCTGTTGCTATAACAGAACACCTGAATAATACCTGGGAGTGGGTAATACTTATGGAAAAGCAATGTATCTTGATTATGGTTTTATAAAGATGGGAAGTTCAAGACTAGGGAGCTGCATATGTTGAGGTCATTGTTTCTGATGGGACCTCTCAGCAGAGTCCCAAGCAATGCAGGTTATAACAGACCCACCCTCAAGATAACCTGTTAATCTATCCATTTATGAATTAATTGATCAATTCACGAGGGTAGAGATTGCATGGCTGATTACCTCTTAAATGTTTCGCCTTTTCCTCACACTTAATATCTCACAACAGGAATTAAATTTCAGGATAAGTTTTGGGTGTGGACATAGCAAATCAGTGGACTGAGGAAAGTAAATTGCCTTTCCCTAAGTGGGAAGACATTATGCATTCAACTGGGGTGTGAACTCAACAAAAAGGCAAAGAAATAATTTGATCTATCTTATACCTTGAGCTAAACATTCAACTCCTGCCATGAGCTAGGACTTACACCTTCGCCTTTCAGAGCGCTCAGGCATTCTCACTCAGATCAGAACCTCTACCATCAGTTGTTCTGGTTCTTGGGCCATTGGACTCAGACTAAAACTACGTTACCACCTCTCCCAGGTCTCCAGTTTACAAATCATGAGACTTCTTAGCCTCTGTGGGCATGTGAATCAATTCATCATAACACAGTGAGGCTTAGCTTAGTGAACATTGTTATGTATTCAGCACTAAATTCTAATCTCTGATGAAAAAGTCGTTCTTTTCCCTGGAACAGGAGTTCTCTCCTAAGGGAGCTATCTGATAGTGGAGTTCTTCTAGAAGGTCTTCTTTGGGAAGGTAAAGATGCCCAGGAAAATGCCCCTCTTGCATTTGTTGACTCTCCAATGCTTGCAGCTCAAACAGTCTATATGTCATGGTAGCAGACTCTGACCCCTTTACTGGCCACATCCAAATTTCCTGAACTCAATTATTTCAAAAGAAGAAAACTCAAAAGGAAGAGACTGGTTGTGATAAATATATTTTTCAGGTGACGTCTGAATTTTTAAATTTTTATTACATGTACAATCCCAAAATTCAATGCATCATTCTTAACAGTACATGGGGAAAGGCTTAAATTACATTCTAAATTTAACCGGTAGCATTTTGCGTTCTTTGCGAGCCATTCTCTGCTTGTTGTGTACTTGCCTTTAATGTATTTTCAGTCTTGAATAACATGCAGAGATTTTTTGCCTAGTATTGTACAAGGCTCCTCACGTCTGGGAATGTATTGAAGAAAACCTTGAGGAAGACAGTAAGCCAGAAATAAAAGCACGACAGTGGAAGAGGTGATTTTATTACACATGAGGCGTCATTTGTCAACCACTATATTAATAGTCAGGCATCAGGAGGGGATATTTTACGCATTTTACATCCTAGTATAGGAGTCTTTTCATTAGGGATAGGCATCTTACTATGCTTCAGCTATGTTTTAGGAAATTGGTTCGGGATTTGGGGTTGATGTGTAATACACTATGATTTTTCCCATTTAAAGTAATAGGAAATAGGCTCCAGTTACCATTTGCTGCAGAACCTTTGATTTTTAGAAGTGGATTACTGATGTTAAGTAGGAGGCGCCTGTACAGGCCATGAAGTCTGCTGTATCCCTCACTCCGCATGCAGTCAGCAGGCACTATGCACTATAGAGCGCCAGGCATCATGCCTAGTGCCATGGGTACCATTATGGGGAGCAGCCAGCAACCCCGTCCCAAAACACCCGGTCTAGTGGATGAAACAGGGGGAGTGATGGCTGTGGACTGAACCCTAATCCAGCTGCAGGAGCCAAGGAAACATGAATGAGCACTATGAGGAGGTAAAGAGGGTGAGGAAAGGATGCTAGGCAGACAGGACAGCCTGAGGAGAAGCCCAGAGAGAAGGAATAAGGCAGCCGAATCCAGGGACACTGCCGAGCCACAGAGGAGGAGCAGCGCAAGGCTGTCCACTTCTAATGCCCCCACTGGGCACGTGAAAGGAGCCAAAAACCCCATTCCTTTCCCCTTGGCTCTGTGTATGCAGCTCTAAGTTAGTTCGGGGACAAAATTGTGAATGGACTCTAAGTCTTTGTTTCCTTATCTATAAAATTGGATGATAAAGTCTCATCTCACTTACATGACATGGTTAAAGTGCTTTTAGCAAGTGCCTGGTGCGTTTGCAGCACTGCAAATTAGCATTACTAAGTTAAGCATATTACAGTGAAAGCAGAGAGTTCCAGTTGGGAATAATAATACCCAGGTTCTGTCTCCCCACCACCACCTAAGTTCATCCTAATATACCTGGGCCATAGTGCTCTTTAGTCTCATTCATTCTTCTCTCTCTCTCTCTCTCTCTCTCTCTCTCTCTCTCTCTCTCTCCCCTACCCAGGTAAACCAAATACATACTTTTTGAGGCCACTCATTGGTGCACTAAACCCTTTGTTCTACATACATTTAACTTAATTCAAGAATATCCAGCTAGCAGCAGGAGATGAGAAGAAGAATTTCCTAGCAAGAGCAAGGCCCTGAGTTCAATTCCCCTACACCACATAAAGCCAGGTATGGTGGTACATGCCTGTAACACCAGCACTCTATAGGCTGAGACAGAAGGCTTGCCCTGAGTCCAAGGCTAACCTAGGCTACGTAGTAAGTTCAGGACCAGACTACGCTATGGAACAACACCCTATCTCAAATAAATAAATAAGAATTCACCTGCCGCCAGCACTCCCCAGCTATCTCTCACAGAGCGCAGGCCCCAAAATGAGTTAGCAGAGGCAGTATAGACGGTCCCCATCAGTGACACTACTTTCTTAGCCTCCACCATCTAAGTCTAAGCAGCTTGAAGCAGACTTTGCTAGTGAGCTAGGAGATTTGCAAGACTAATGTGGATTACATGCAAATTCTCACTCCTCCCCGCTAACTTTAGAACCCACTTTTGCTTAAAAAAAAAGAGAGAGAGAGAGAGAGAGAGAGAGAGATCTAATACCTCCATCATTTTAAGGGTCAAGCAAACTCTAATCAAATTAGAAATTTTCAAGACTTTCTGAAAGCTGGACTTGACTTTCAACAATTTAATTCATCTCTGAGCTTACCTGGAGAATAGAATCAAAACCTTCCAGACACAAGAGAGAAAAAAAAAGAGAGGCCTGTGAGTTAGTTATTCCCCTAAGCCACAGCCATTTCAGCCTCCCCACGTCATCCACAAGCTAAAACTCTGCTTCCTTCCTGATTACAGAAGGGCTAAAAGAGATCCCCAGTCCTGAGACTTGTCACGTGGGAGCACAGGAAGGGCAGGCACAGAGCTTGGAAAATAGATGTTCTCCGCTGACAAGTCCACCAGCCCACTGCCTCTCTCTGAGCCCAGGCATGTACATTCACCCCGCTGGGTTTAATTTCAAAATCCAGCGCAATCACTGAAAAACGAGAGCGATTTGCTCTTTCGGCTATGCACAATTTTCATCAGCAGTCTCCGGTGGCTACACTTCCAGGCAGTCTTTTACTACCTTTCCTCGTCCTCCCCACATGGACACGCATTCTAGAGAAATGGTTTGTGTAATGGACTGATGTGGTCCGCCTGTGTTTTGGGGCATTGTCTGAGCCCCAAGCCCAGTAGACAGGATTCCTTTTTCCCAGTCAAACATCACAAGGGAGCTGCAATCTCGAATTTCAGCTTGCCTCTGTCTTCCTTCTCACTGCTGAAATCTGATCATCCTTTTTGTCTTTCAACCACAGTTATATGTTGAAAGATAAACATGACGAGGCCATAGCATGCATGGATGTGGTAAGCAGAGGGTGAGAGGGTCTAATTATAGCTGAAAGAACCCTTCTAGGAAGAAGAAAAGGAAAGGGGAGAAAGATTCTTTATAAAATATTCTTAGCTTTATTTTTAGCTTGGTGCACACATCTCCCTTTCTAACACACCTTGACAAAGTGCACGCTCACTACACACGGAGCTATCCATGTGTATGGGTGCATGCAAGCTCCCACAAGCAGCAGAGAAAGATTTTAGAGATCTTTAGTCTAGTTTTATTCTTTTCAGCAAGTGAACAATTAACCTCAATATTCAAATGAACATCAGAAGTGAAGGATTTTCCCCCTTAACTGCTGTTGCTAAATACAAGGGCAGAGACTAGCAAACCAGCATGAAACCTGAGCCAGCCCACGCAGGAGGACTCAGGAGACTGGGATCCACTCAGCTGCAGCAGTCTCCGAATCTCATCACTTAAATCGTGATTCCAAAAGGGAAATCCCCCATGGCCCAGCAGACACATACAATCAACTTTCCACAGTATTTATGTAAAAAAAAAAAAAAAAATCTGCCCTGTTGAATATTCTAGAGGTAGAAGTGACAGCTTCAAAATGAGATTTGCCAACATACATCCTCTCTGTGTCCCCAGATGGTAAGACTCAGCAGAACATCCCTATCCGTCCTCTCAATTTATTCATCAAAAGCCAGTGGGCAAAGGACCTCAGCTAAGGGACAGCCCGAGCTGCCCACAGCTAAAACCTAATCCCAGCCGAAGGAAAACGAGAGCAGAGTTGGAACTGGGGTCTCTTAACCCAGTGGGCAAACTCAGCAGAGTCTCTGGGGGTTCTAGCTAGAGAAGGCAAAGGGAGATCAGAGGGAAAGAGGTGGGTCTAATGTGGTGTCCATGCGGTGGGGCCTTGGAGGTGCTACTGGTCTTCTAAGCCAGAGGCCCCTGGTCTACACTACCAGTCTATGATAGACTTTGAGGGCCTTGCTTTAGAAAGCAGGAGCGCAATGGATTTTATATGAATTCTACAGTGCGAACCAGAACCACCTTTCCAATTTCCTGCGGGCTTCCAAAAGGGATTCTTTCTCATTAAGCATAAAGTGAGGCCTCAGCCACACACAATACCCTTCCCCAGCATGCTGCTCACCCTTTGCACCTCCAACCTACAAGATCAGGGAATGGCTTCCTTGAGATTATCTGAAAACTACCTTCTTGCTCTGTGTTCACTGGCCCATCCCACCCTTTCCTAGACAGAGAAGAGCATTGGGCTTGCGTTCTATTTGGGAGGCACTCTTGGAAGGCTGGTGTGGGTCAGGAAGAAGCCTAGGGAAGGAAGCAGTGAGCTGACTGATGGGGACTGCTCTCTGGCTGAGTCCTCAGGAAAAGTAGCAGAGTAAGTTACTTAGATTTCTACACTACCAGCCCAGCTCCTAGGGGCAAGAGAGGAGACAAAGTCAGACGACCTACTAGAAGATTCCAGTGCCTACCAGAAAAGCTCAGTGGCTCTGAGGAACAAGTTGTACAAGCCAAGCTCAAGCCAAGGAATCCCTAACATCAACAGAGCCCAGGAGTCCAGGAAGCCCCTAACATACTAGCAGCTGTCATTATCTTAGAATGCTCAGAAAGCCAAGTGAGCAGAGCCCTGCCTGAGCATCATGGTCTCCTATTCTCTGTCAAGTGTTGCCTCTGGCTGTTTCTCCTATCAAAAACATGGCATTCAAAAGAAAAGAAAGCACCAAATGAAAGCTGCATGCAAGGAAGGCCCTGCAGCGGGGCACAAAAATTATCCAGACACAATCATCCGTCTGAGACCAAGTAGTGGATGAAAAGGGTATGGATTTTGAAGCCACCCTCATCTTGGTTCTGTCATCTATAAATTGTGAGGCCTTGTCCAAATCACTGCTTGTCTCTAACCATATATCTTACCTGTAAGATATTTACCTGTAAAATATTTACCACTGAGTATTTCTGAACGGATTAGAGGCAATGCACTTACAGCACTTCTGCCTGGGGCAGCACGGTAGACCTTCGTAAATAGTATCTCAGCATCGTTAGCTGCACAGAACCTTAGACTCGCCTCCAGCAATGGAGACAGGAGAAGATACACAAAGAAGCGCAGGGGCCTGATGCCACAGCCAAGGAAGCTGAATGCCAACGAGCCAAGCACAGCATGAAACAGTGCATCAGGGAGAAGCTGGCTCTAGTGGCTTTCCTGGATGCTACCACCAGTTATCCACCTCTGCCATGGAAAGAGAGACAGGCAGGACTCCCCTTTGGGGCCAACCTCTCAGGCATCTGACCAGCGCACTCACTCAGGGGCTACTTTTTGGAGAGCTGGTGATTAATCTGTTATCATTAGTCAAAATTCTTAAGAACTCTCAACAAGGTACTCAGTATTATCATTTTTAAATGGGCCTCACATAATTATGTAGCCTGATATGCACTCACTTAATGATATTTGAAGGACTTTGTTAATTACCTGCCCCCTCTAAGATAATCTGCCTGATTCTCCAAGGCCTTTTAAGTGGGTGAGAGCCAGGTGGCCCCCCACCCACTCCCCCCCATACCTATCTCTGGGCGCACTAAGCAAGCTAGGCTTTCCTTCTCTATCTCCAGTCTTACTAATCTGGGAAGTTCCTCCCAGATTCTCTGCAGTGACCAAGTGGTAACTAAACTACATCAATTCGTCCCTTTCAATATCGATGGAAGGCTTCCCTCCATGACAATCATTTCTAGAATTCAGGAATTCTACCTGGCAAAGACCATTCCTCCTGGCACCCCTGTATACCTTTCCTCCAGCCATTTTCTGCATACACACTATGTACCTTAGAACTCAGTTGGACTAGATTGACCTCTGTCTTCCTGACCTCAGGCAAGTCCAGCTAGAACTGGCAGGCATTTGACTAAAGGAACAATGCCCCCTCCAGAAGCTCTGAGATAAATCTCAGAGCAACTTGACCCAAGAAACATTTGCCTGGAAAATAGAAGAAATCTGGGGAGTATAGGTAAAAATGTGACGGCAGGGCAAAAATGCTGCATGCTCTGGTTTCAGCAACTGGGGCAAGGCAGCTGAACAAGACACTGCCGAGCCCGTCAGGTCACCCTGCTCACTATTTGTACATCTCCTGCCTCCCCTGTGTTTCATTACTGCTGTCTGCTGTGTAGCCACAGGCACCATCCTCTGAGACATCAGCACCATAGGATGTAGTAGAGGGAAAGTCTGCCACTGTCTTTGTTACTTTTCATTGCTGGGACACACTACCCAACATCTCCAACTTAAAGGAGGACAGGATTATTTTAATTCATGGTATAAGGAGGCCTCAGTCCATTCATGGATGGCCGGCAACGGTGAGAAGAGTCTGGCAGAGAACAGTTGCTCAAGACATTGAATAAGGAAGGAATCAAAGTCTTGGGAAGAAGCCAAGGTGAGAGTATGTATCCCTCCAGGCCACATGCTCAGTAACCTGCCCCTCCTGAGTAAGCCCCACCTCCTAACAGCACATGAAATCAATAGATAATCTACACCATCTAAACACACAAGACTTTGGAGGATATTCCAGATCCAAACCATGAAAGCCTCCTTTGACCTTGGCTCACTTTCCCCGAAGAGTCTGGGGCCCTCAAGAGCCCTGTGCGTTTTCAGGCAGGAGGCTGCCAGCACGTGAGGATGTTTCAAAGGAATTCACTGGCTGAACAATGGAAGGGAGCCCAGCAAAGAGATGCTGGCTCCTATGACGAACCTCGCTTCTCTTTCTGAGCCGCAATCTGTGAGCGGCGAGAGACTTGAAGGAAAGATGGTCCAGAAGTTGATCTATAGGATATGCCAAGAAAAGATTCCCCATTGTTCAGAATCAGTGAACTGTGAGAGTAAAAATAGCTACATCCATCTCAGGAAGAAGCAAGAACAGAAATAGGGGAAAGTTCTTTTCAAATAAGCTCGAAGCAAAGGGGTGCTGACATTAAAAAAAAAAAATCCATGTTCCTTCGTGATAAATGCAAAAATCTCTCATGTCTCTCATGCTCTTTTAGGGTTGTATGCATTTTAAGTAAATTAGGCATGTTGACTTCTATTAAATAAAAGGTATAATGACAATCTAAGGGTATACTTTTTGAGCAAAACTTGCTACTTTTCCCAATTTTCCTGTAATGATTGGGTATGTGGATAGAGGAATGGACACACGCATAGATGGACAGATGAACGTAAGAAATATCAGGTAAATTTAATTCTGTGCTATGACCCTAGAGCCCAGGGGCCATGATCTAGAAGCCAATAAGAAGCATGGACCATTCTAGAGAATAGGCACATCCCCCAAAGGAAACAGACAAGCCTTTTCCAAACCAGTTGTTTCCTATTTCTCGGGAATAACCAGCTTTTAGGGCCAGAGCATTCCAAGGTAGGCAAAGCCACAAGTACTCCCTAGACACGAGGCAGACTAGACTGTGGAAAAAATCCTTCGGGAAGGCTTAGAAAACTAACCTCCACATGCGAGAGAGCTCATTCTCCTGGACTGAAGAGAGAAGACCAGACCACAGCTCCTATGGAGACTTAAAATTATATCCAAACAGGAAGGAATCTAGGATTGTATTCAGTGATTGATAATGGAAGAAAATGGGAATATTGAACTTGAAAAAAAAAGGTGCAAGAGGACAGGTGGAAACTGCATAGCAGCTATCTTTGGAAATTGGGACAGTTGTATGTTGAAAGTCAACAGTTTAGAGATCGGAGCAGTAGTATGGAAAAGGGGCAGCACATTAAAGTTTGGACAAGGAAAGGGTTTCTAACTCCAAAGGCTGGCCCACAGAGGAATATTCAAGGTTCTTATTAAAAGGTGTATGAGTTATTTTCCCACAGATGGAAAGATTGAAACCAAAGCTGCACAATCTCCTGAGGAAGACATGTGGTGGAAAGAAGCAGGGCCACGTGATCCAAGGACTTGTCCAGCATTTATGTGTTCAGAGAGGCACGTAGGCCATCCATGTCCCTCACTTCACTTACCTCCCAAGACTCAAAAATCCCACTTTACCTGAAGACTACTAACCCAATTCCCCATTGATGATCAATTCAAATGCATGGGCTTATTAACGGAAACTTCTCCTGGCGTCTTCCCCGTGCATGTGCAGGCATGAATGGGAGCTAATTCCTTTCTTCCTGAACGAGACACTCACCAAAGGATGGTGGAAAGCTTCACTTGAGATGTTCTCAAGCTCCGCCGTGCGGTTTCTCTGCTTCCCTCTTTTCCGCTCCTCCTCCCACACGTGCACACACCAGAAAGTGCCTTGGAAAGGTTCTTACTATGGTTCCTGTGCTGCACTCCACCCTAATAGAACAATTAAGCATTCTTTCAACTCCACTGAGGAAGATAACCCACGCTAGCATCCCAGCCTCTGGGACTAATGGATCTGCAAGGCTCTTCTCTAGCCAGCACTACTAGGAAGCCTTCTGAGAAAGGCTCCTTCTGTCGCTGAACGGATATTCTAAACTCTGCCTCTCCTCCTACGACATGTCAAGCCCTACACAGGACACCGGCCCAGTGCAAGTGTCCCACGTTACCTGTGCCAGTTGCCACCACAACCCAACAAAGTATTGCAGCATTGAACCCCTCCCCTCTCAGGTATTTCAATCAGTTCATCCTGCTGTAACAATCTACTCGACGCAGCGTGATTTATTAAAAACAGTAATTTATTTCTCACTGTTCTAGAGGCTGGATAACCTAAGATCAAGGTTCTGGCTGGTAGGCACACTCCCTTTTTGCTTCCTGTTATCCTGTTGCTACGTCCTCTAGAGAAGAGGAGTGCTGTGTTCCCACATGTCTAAGGCAGAAAGGAAAGAGAGCAGAACACTCGAAGAAGGCCAGTTTGTAAGCTCCCCGATCTCATTCACAAGGTAGAAACTCATACAGCCCCATTCCCTATTAAGGTCCCACCTATGAATTTTGGAAGGGATAGATTCAACCATAGTATCTGATATATACAAAATAAACTGTTTTAAAATGTTTTAATTTCTTTTTATGCACCTCTACTTACACTGAACACAACATCAGTTAAAACTAGGTGCCAAGACTGTCCAGAAATCCCAAAGTCCACTTCTAAGCTAAACCCTGAAATTGACCCCTAGGTTGCTGCTACATTCTGGATCTTGGTGATCTCCCCAAGGCCCATGTATTAGAGGCTTGATCCCCAAGGTGGCACATTCAGGAAGCGTTAGAACCTTCAAGAGGTGAGGCATAGTCGAAGGTCCTTAGGTCACAGGAAGCATACCCTCAAAGTGAACAGCCCGACCTTGGCACCTTCCTCATTCACTTTCTGGCTATGAGGTAAGCAGGTTGCTCTGCCACACAGGCTCAACATGATGGGCCTTTCTACAGGAAGGAAATGCCAGCCAGGAAGGCCGGAGGCTCCAAAACCATGAACCCAAACAAAACTTTTCTCTAAGTTTATCATTTCAGGTATTCTTGTTATGGTGATGGAAGCTAACACAGTTATCAAAATCATCCAAGCTTAAAGTGTCTGAACACGCCACAACTGTCAGGTACTCAGTGAGCAAGCATGAGGATGGCTACATTGCTAAGGGAGTGGCTCTAAGCACAGACCTGAAAATGATACATGACTCTGGGCCCCATTTCTTCAGCCATCAACGAGGAGTTGGTCTTGATGTTTCTAGAGCTTTGCCATCTCTAAAATGATGCAACTCTACAGTGAAAATAGCTATTTCCCCAGCCTTTCCTATTCAGGTGAAGAAATCAATCATGATATGATGACTTGGCCAGCTCACCTGGTTTGTAGAACGTGCTCTTCTACCTCCTGAGTCCTGTCTCTGTGACCCATTCCAGGTTGCCTCTCGTTAGCCCTGGGAGCTGGATGCTCTGAATTTTAGGGAAAGGAGTTGAAGAGAATGTATAGCAAACAATAAATGAAACACCCACTCCACAAGTCCCTTTGGCACCAGGCAGAATTGTTAAGGTGCAGTCCTCACATAGATACCAACTCTTTGCAGCTCTTCCTTCTGCCACAGACCTGAGTCAGAGCTGGGAAGTGCAGCCCTTGGCCAGATCGCTCCAGCAGGTTCTGCTTGGGACTGAGTTCAGATTTGAGTCAATAAACCTCAGGAGCACTTCCTTCTAATGCAGTGTTGCTGTCATCCCCAACTAAACATGTGTGTATGTTTGGGGACAGACACTGTGAAACTGACCAGGACCCCTAGCAGAGGTCAGGCATGCACTTACCAAATGTTTCTCAAAAAGCTCTCATAAACCCTGTTGTCCAGCTTAGAATTGATTGCCTTGCTATGCTAACAAGGTGAAGGCAGATCTCAGTTCCAGCTTAAATTCTACACACCCAGTAGCTTAGCTTAATAATATTTCCTAAGGAACTCATGACTACTTGATAATGGACATGTGATATAGTTCTCACAAATGCTGCTAATTTTTAAGGACAGAAAGGGCATCACTGGATGGCCAGGGCAATCACTCTGGATAACTACACTACAAGAGCTCTTTACTCTGGGAGAAAGCCCTTTCTTTTGCAGGGCTGTTTCTGCTATTAACTTTGATGATCTAATTCATCTTCAGTTTTTCCATGACTCAAGCCAGAACTGAAAATAATATAATCACACGCAACTCTTTTCTAGAAACAAATAATTTGGAACACAGCCTGCCTCCTGAATATCCTGCAATTTTTCTACGTGTAAAACATCTTGCGAAACTTTAAAATATCTGCCTAAGTGTGGACAAGTACCAAGTCAGGCTGACATAAGCAACTAGATAGGCCCACTTTCCAGAAACTCAGCACCCTGAAGGGTCTGCCTGGTTCAACAAGTCACAAAGATTTGTGTATATGATATACTATAGTGGTAACACTCCTCAGTGCTTACACCTGGAAAGACGGAGAGGTTGCTAGGGTGGATCAATGAACTCCTATGGTCAGAGGCAAGGTCTGAGCAGAGGGAACCAAGCTTTGAAGGCCTTGGAAGATGCTGTACTTGATTCTCCAAGGACCAAAGCAGTTCCTTTTGTTACCCAAGCCTGTGTTTGCTGAATATGCAAAAGTTTAGCAAGTATAGATCTTTAAGAATGTATTAAAAAGAGCAAACCTCCAATAGAGAAAACGTACCATAATCTTAAAAGTTCTCTGCATTTTTTATATCTTCTCCTCTCCAGTGAAACATGACTCCATGGTTTTGTTTATTTTAGCATATTACAGGCTTGATAAGGACCCAGATCCTTACATCAAATATATTCTTCAATGTCAAAAGGGCATGCAAAGAAATGTTTCCTAATGAAAGATTTATCTTTTATCTGACAGTGATGATTTAGCTGGTGCTGATCTCTTCATCCTCTTTTCCATTAAAAAAAAAAAAGGTTGAACAAAATTACCTTTCTTGGAATAACAGCCCCTTTAAAAACCTGACTGCTTTGCCATTACCTCTGTAATCTCCCTTGGAGATCATGGGCTATTCATTTTCTCCCTGACTCCAATTTGCCTTTTGATATTTTTCTTTGGTCTGTTCAAACAGTCGCCCGATTGCCCAGCTCATCAGAGCAAGGCCTGAGCACGAGCCGAAGCCCACTGACACGGCGGGTCACCCCACGCTCCACCAGGGCTGGGGCCCCTCCGTGTGCCGTGGCCTGGCTTTGAAAACCTATCTAAGCTCTTCTCGTTAAAGTTTCGCCAGCTCTTATCCCTGTGACATCTTTTATCTTCATACTGTGTCAAAGGCTGCAGCTCGACAATCATTTAAAAAAAAATAAAATAAAGGAGGGGGGTAGCTACTGAGCCTTTAAAAAGGGGAAAAATACAAGAAAAGAAATATCTGAAAATGTGAGCAAATTACATGTGGAGGCTCCGGGCTCCATGTACAACCGGGCAGGGAATCCTGCTTAAAACCTGGGGGCCTGGGATTCAGCTCGCGGAAGGCTGCATGCCCCAGAGAGGACCCCTTCTCCCAGGTTGCAGCGGTAGGCCATGTGGGCCGGCAGCAGCCCCAGTCTCAGTGGCCTGTTTCTTTGGAACGTCACACTGGGCCAGCGACGGAAATTCTCTTAGTACTTTTTCTGGTGTGTCTGGTTGTTACTGTTGTCTTCTCTGGTTATTTCGTTTCATCCCGTCTCTGTGATTTCACCACTGGTGGCCCACGGTAGCTTGCAGCCCATGGCACGGGCGTGGTTCAGAGGCAGTACGGGCAAGATACCTCACACATATCCCTGCCTCTCTGCTCACTCGGCCCCTCCAAAAGAAAGGTCTTTCTGTGTTTGACCAGCAGTGTGGATCCAAGCGCACTCACTTAGTCCTTACTGGATTTCGAATGCACAACCACATCCAACTCATTAGGGACAAGAATGCCGCACCATGAGGCATGGCTCGCACTCCAGGAGCGAGTTGGTGTGGCTGCACGATTCAAGATCCACACGCCAGCTGAGCTCGCTTTTTCTTTTCTCTTAAGCTTTATTGATTTCAAAAAGAACTGAAAGCCTGTTGAAAAAGTGTGGGAGTCAGCTCAACATACTAATGTATGTATTATTTATGGACTTACAGAAGCCTAGACCCCCAGCCATAAGAAAAATGAATGAAAACCGTAGAACTGCCATTATAGTCAAATCTTACATTTGGAGCACTCTGCGCAGGGACTAGGAACTCTCAGGACAGAAGGGGGGTGGGGGAGATGGAGGAATCAATGGAGGAGGTGCAGTCAAGAGACCTGCTTCTAATTCCGCCTCCATAGTAAGACCAAAGGCAAACTGTCCTGTCTCCTGGGGCTGGGGTTTTCTGGTGTCCAAAATGGAGAGAAGCCTCTGTGCAAAGGGTCAGCCTGAGAATTAAACAAGGAAAGGAGGATTTGGATTTCAAAATGGTTACAAATTCCTGACTGTAAGTATCTGGTGTGAGGAAGAACACGTGCCCACTCCTTGATTTCTTGTGACAGAACAATTCCCTTTTCTAACCAAAGGCCTAGCAGGAAGAGGCCATGTTACCACATTAAACTCTCCCATCTTTCCTGCCGCAAGACACAGAGCAAAGGCCTGCTTTATTAAATTGGGACGCAGATACTTTTTCTTTCTTTCCCTTTCTCTCCTAAAATAGTAATTTAAGACTGAGCTCAACCATCCACTTTCCTTAGTGCAAGAAGTCCAGCACTTTCCTAAAAATGGTAGCCTCCCCCCCAAGGGATGGCCAACCTGCCTTCCACATTCAGCAAAGAGCACTAGTCTTTGGACAGTCCAATTCTGTCCTGGTTTCTTGCTGCCTGCCACCGAAGTGGCTTCTGAAATCTGATTGGTCCTATCTGAAATGATCCATCCTCCCTGGGTTGGTCCCATGTCCTTGAGAAAGGATGGAGGATTCCAATGTCCAATTCAGCAAAAGATGCCAGAGCCCAACTGGGTTTGGAGGTTGGGGGCTCTCAACTGATGTTCCCTCTCCCCCTCCCCAGTCACCACTCAGACATCAGAACAAGGCCTCTAGTTTTGAGCTAAGAACCCAGAGCGCTCAGAACCTCTGTTATTTGGCAATCTATACCCTTACCTCTTTCCTCAAGAAAATAATCAATTTTTCTTTTAGAATTTAAAGTCTATAGGATCTCTTAACAATAGGGTTGTTTCTCAAATGATGGCATTATGGTTTGAATCTGAAATATCCCCCAAAAGTCTTAGGAGTTTAACAGTGACTAGACCATGGGTGTTAATTGGGCCAAGTGGATTTAATCTCCCGGTGATTTCACGCTCTTAGGAGGTAAAGCCTTGTTGAGAAGGATGAGTCAATGGGGTTGGCCTGGAAGGGGACATTCTCGCCCCTGCATTTTGCTCTCTGCTTCCTGGCCACGTTGGGACCAGCAGCTATGCTTTGCAAGGCTAGTCTCATATGCCCTTGAACCACTGCCAGCCAACTACACCAGACTGAGACTTCTGCAGTGTGAGCCAAAACAAAGCTCTCTTCTTTGAAGTTGTGGGTTTGGGGGTTTTGTGCCCCAGCAACAACAAAATAACAAAGGCAGGTGGTTATCTTCATTATTTTTGGAGGAGCCCGTTTCCTCCTTCGCCTACTCCACCAGCTCCCCTCCCCCCCATTCCTGCACCCTTACTTGCTCCATCTCACATCCATTCCCCCTTCCTCGTGCCTTCTCCGTCTTTCTTCCTTTCTAACCCTCCCACAAGGACAGAGCTTCTGTCTTGGTTTCATCACAGTGATTTCGTCTCTCATGTAAAACACAATTTAAGTCTTTAGTGAGACATTTTACTACAAATAGAGTATGTGTTGAAATCACACGTGTAACAAGCACTGTTTCCTACTTTACATCCTTCATCTTACTTAATTCTCAGAAGCCCTTGGTATAGGTATTATCTCCCTTTCACAAATGAGAAACTGAGACTCTAAGAGACTTAGTGACTCATAAAGGACCACACAGCTTGTAAGTAGCTGAGTGTGTATTTGAACCACTATCTACAAGATTTCAGTACTCCTTACAGCCTCATCCACTTGACAGTCACATCGACAATGCAATTCTACGTTCTTGATAAGCACTTATTATGCCAGAAATTTGTAGCAGTTCTTAGCACGTGTCACAAAATAACTTGCTTCATTTTCAGATACACTTATGAGGTAGCTACTACTATTATCCCCATTTCACAGGTGCAAAAACTGAGACACAGTGAATTTAGATAACCCAAATCTCATGGGTGAAAAGTGGTCTGAGATGCAAGCCCAGGGGGTCTGAAGCCCATTAGGCTCTATGGCTCCTACCCAGCTGAGCTCCTGTCATAAGGGATTTCTCTTCCTCCCAAAACCCAACTCTGAGCAAAGGGCTGGCAGTAGGGGTCAGTGGGACAGGGAATACGCACCTATACAGTCTGAGAATGAGGTTTCCTCCGATACCCTGCCCAAGGAGATGGAAGCTGTGGGGTGAAAACCACCTGCTTAAGTGGCTCCTTAAGCCTGTGCCACATACGTCACCCCATCCTCTGAACTTTCAAAGTGCCCCAGACTCACCTTGCAGAGTCATTCTTTCAAGCGAAGTGAACTTTTCTTAATTGTGTCACCTCTTAAAACGCAAACACCCCTAGGAATTGTTCTTTCAAATGTCAGTGCAAGAGAAACGATCACGTGTACAGCCACACAGCCTTCTTCCACCACTTTCCTCTCTGCTGCCCCATTATGCGGAGCCCAGGAATGACCTTCTTTGAGCACCGGGGTTGGGCAGCTTTAAATCTAAGAGAAGAACTCGGTGCTCAGGAGAAGCTAACCTCCAATTCATGGCTGACATGCTAAGGTCAGAAACAGTTAGATAGGAACAGGCAAGTTCCCTAGGGGTGGACTGTGGGCTGGGATTACAGAAACCCCCTCCCAGGCTTCATGCAAGCATCTCCTCCCAGTCCAGCACATGCGCACACCCATAGTGGACACTCAGACTGCTCATTCTTCCTCACTTCGTTTCCATGTGACAAGACAAACACTTCCTACTGGGAGCCCGACATCTAAGGGACAGATGACTCTCTTTCTGATCTTGGGGACTACTCAGTTGACACATGCAGGAAGTTAGAAGGGCCAGGTAGTTACAGGTGCAGTATTGGTGAATCAGTCACCTCACTGGAGTACCTCTGGGAGTCCTGCATTGCCTTCCAATATCCTCCCACAAGATTGAGATCCAGGTGCCTTCAGTGGCGACTGGTTTCTGTTCACCCCCCTCTAACTTATTCTTGTCTCCCTTCTCCACTCCTCTCCTGATGGTTCCCAAGGACAGATATCCCATATAACTTACATGCAATCAAACTCTTGTTTTGCAATCTTCTTTGGAGATCCTAGCAATTACTCTGGTTCTTCATTTTACTCTGAATTTTCCAGGATAAATTTTGTTTGCTTTTGTTACAATTTAGATCTACAATATCCCCTGCAAGTCTCATATATTCTGAGGTGGGACTTTTGGAAGGTGATTGGATGATGAAGAGACAGCCGCACTAAACAGTGGATTTGCCCATTGATGACCATGTGGTTGAGGAGCCTTTGGAACTGGTTTGTGAAAGGAGATAGGAAAGCTTTGGAGATGCAAGCTAGGCAGCTCTAGAATGATGTAAAAAGAAGCGGATGGAAGATTCTGACTGGGGCTCAAAAGACCAGAATGTCAATAGGAACACAGACAGTAAAGGCCAGGCTCAGGAGGTGTGTTGAGAAGTAGGGATCCACTGACAATTGGAAGGCGTGTGTGCTACTTTCTGGCAAAAAGTTTGGCCACGTCCTGAGGCTGAAATTAAGCACAGTAGGCCAATGAGTCTGGAAGAAGAAATTTCAAGCTTATCTAACATTCAGGCTGGGTCCTGCTGTCTGCTTTTAGCCAGACTTATAATCAGAATCAGAAGCAAATAGTTGAGCCAAAAGATTTTTAAGGTGTGTAATTTCATAATAAAGAAAGCACTGCAAAGTTGAGGTCAAGGAGAGTATGGTTGCTGGAAAGATTAATATTAAAAAAGAAGCCAAGTGCTTTCATCAAAACAATAGGAAATGTAACTTGAGGGCATCTCAAGAAATGGCCATACATAACTCACCTCAAGTTCATAGACTTTGCTTTGAGAAGAGACGTTCATGGCCACCACGAGAAGTGTTTCCCTCAGGCCAGCCATCCAGGAACACAGAGGTCTCTGAAACTATGGCCCAAAAGGCCCAGGATAATAGCACAAGTGGAGGATTCACCACTATTCGAGCCAAGGGACCTAGATCCCTGTCCACAGCACCATCATGTGAGCCCACATGGGGCGGGGGGGGTGGGGGGGGTGGGCAACAGACCCTATATTATAATCTTGTCTGCTCCCTCTGAAGCCAAAGTTCCTGAACACAAGTTCTGGAACCATCACTCATGCCTGAAACTTTGGAAATATCTGCCTGTTATCAAAGATTTAACTCCTGACCCTCCATACTCAGTGGAGCCACTAGAAGGACTCAAACTTCTATTCAAGAAGAAGCCATTAATTGCTACTTCATATAGGTAACCCAATGGCTCCAGGTAACTTGTTAGGTTTTTCAAGATAAGATCATTCTTTCTGATATTAACATTCTCTTGCATGGCCACAAGAGCCTCAGCATGGACAAACAATGAATCCAACCTAGTGAGAGAAGTTATTCTCCAAAATCAGATGGCTTCAACAATTACCCAACTACCCAATCATAATTCTGATAATATCTCTTATGTGCTCTTGGAATTAAACCAACAAGTTAATGCTATGTCAGAATTTAACACATCATTGGAAACCTTATTCTAGAATTGGTTTTTGTCATGTACTGGCTATAAGAACCTTTTAGTTATAGGGACTATTATCTTTGTGATAGTGTAGTTTAGGCTTTTTCTAACAAACTGCTTGTTATTATTCATTTCCCCTAGACTACAAGCCATCAAACTATAGATGCCTGTCTACAATGAAATCCATCAAAGCAAGCCTCCTGGCTTCTACTAGGAACCCTCAAATTGCCCATCTTTGGGGTGAACCACTGACTGCCAACACAACACCCCGTCCATCTTGAAGAAGCCAGAGCTGTCACCATTCCGATCCCTAACGGCAGTTAGGGTCAAACACTCCAAGGGGCGACTGTGAGAGGAGAGTAAGGTTGTAGGCAGTGAGGGATATGGGATCCTCCAGAAACGGGGAATTCACTGGAAAGCAGGATTACAGAAAAAGCAGCTGGCTATAACCGGTGACAATCTGTGACCACTCCCGAGAACTACTTAATGGGCACACATTAGTAGTTAAAAGACAGTAGAGTAAAAGATCTGAATGTGCCACTTAAGGGTGGGCTTCAGCAGTAGTTTGAGGGAGGAAAACCTAGCAACCAGCCCTAGGAACCCAGCTGCTTAGCACAGGACAGCCACTTACCGAGCTGAACTGTAAAAACTCTAGACTGTGACCCACATGGGCTACCCACATTTCCAGTGCCCCTTCTGACGAGCAGAAGCTTTATGTTCCTTCTTTCCTCTTCTATAATTTTCCCAATAAAGTTTCCTCTTCCAAACCTGCCTAAAAAAAAAAAAAGATGAAGGCTTCTGCTTGTGCTGGTAGCAGAACTTGGCATCGTCTACATGATGCTGGCTTTCAGGCATGAAGAATGCAAAACTTGTGAGGTTACAGAGACTTTCACCCAGATTTCAAAGGAAGGCCTGGAGTCCAGGCAATTTCCCTCTGAAGAGTGATATGCAATGCTCTAAGAGTGATACCAAAAGTTTAATGGAGACCTCAGAAAGATGAAGATGCCAGGAAATTGGACCATCTGTTGAGAAAAGTGAGCAGAACCAGTTAAAGACAGAGACCAAGTAGACTCTGTTGCAGTCTTCAAGTAGGAAGGCCACAGGGGCAGGTGCCTCAAGCTCTTAGGAGGGCACATCTGGCCACAACCTGCCCCAGGTGCAAAACATGGAACTATGAATGAGTTTGCCCTCTACTTTTTGTTCTTGCTTTGTTCTGATTCTAGTCCCTTCTTCTCCTCTTTCAGAATAGAAATATTTACCCTGTGCCATTGTTATGGTGGAAGTATTACCTGTCTTTTTTACTTGTGAAAGGGCTGTAGCTAAGAGTTTGCTTTGGGACTGGAGCTCTTCAGCAATGCCAAAACTGTTAAGATGTTGATAGTTTCAGAAATGTATTAAGTATGTATTAAGATGGATATGAGCCTTTTTGGTGCCAAGAACAGAATATCATAGTTTTAATCTAAAATGTCACCCCAAAGTCTCAGGTATTCAGGGGTGATTGCACATTGCTGAAACGTTCACCCAAGCATAGGTGATGCCTTATGGAAGTGGCCTGCTGCTTCTCTGCTTGGTCAGCTACTGCTTTTTTTCAAAGGACCCACTAACCTTGAAAGAGATGTGTCACTAAAGAAGCAAATAATAATGTATGAGTGTGTTTAGAATAAAAAATAGAACTAATATTCTGGTAATAAATTAACAAAGGTTTGTGGCTAGGTTGGTGTGGGAGGAAGTTAGTGCAAGTTAAGTTTTGGGAGGTGGATACAGAGACCGAATAGCTTCAGAATTGGTCACAAGAATATAAATTTAAGAATCTATTTTCAAATATGAAGTGTAGCCACTAGTAAAATAGGAGGTGAAACTTGATGAGTAGAAAATAGAGGATTATAAATGCAAAACGACAGAAAAAAAACAAAGTAAAATCCACAGTAAATTCGTGGTGGTGATTTTCTGGAGGTGGAAGTTGAGGGGTGAGAATAAAGGTAGGGAATGAAGTTCACAGAGATAATAAATGAAGTCATTAATTCTACATAGGAGGAATATGGAATTTCAAATTTTTTCTGTATTATTTACTAAAAGAAAGTTTTAAAAACAAACAAAAAATAATATGTTGAAACTTTGGAACCATTTAAGGACAATCTGGAGGCAATCAAAGGCCTGAGCTAAGGACACATAGACTGGCCATCTGGAGAGCAAGAGCCAGGTGCTTTGGTTGTTGTGTAACAGGTGATAGTAGGTGCACAATAACTGCTTGTAGGCACAGGTTGGAATCTGAACACTCGGATGCTTTCTTTCCTGGGAATTTCAACCTCTTCTAAAAGCTATTCTCTAGGATCACTCTATAAATTCTCTGCTGTTGCTTCTCTTTTTCTATTTCTCCCACGGTTCTTACCCAGCCTAACTTGCTATGATTCTAGTTCCTTCACCTCGTGTCAAAATATTTGGCCCTTAAGTATTTTCGAGTCATCTGGCCCACTGAAACTTATAAACTCTGATATTAAAGAATATTGCACAAAGTCCTGGGTAAATTGTGGAACACACCACTAACACTCTTTTTTATTTTGGCTGACCTACGCCTGGCATGTAAGTGTACATCGCTTACCTCACCTACTGAGGGTGAGCTACCCTGCTTTCCTGGGAGCAGCCTTTGTGGAAACACAGTTATCCCTTCTCTGTGACTCTAACAGAACTGTCACTGATGGAGAAATAATATTCTACCACTTAGAGGTGTCCCAGAAAAGAAATGGGATAACAGAAGGAGAGGGCTCCAGGTCATTGGAAAAGGTCAAGCTGGGAGGCAACTGGCAGAGACATGGTTGCCAGTTGTAATCTACAGTCTAGTTAACTGAGATTGAAACTATCCTAATCAAAACATTGGGAGGGTAGCTGCTTTGAAAGGCCCCACTCAAGACTACTCTCCAGAGGGGACTCTTAAAATCCCGGCCATGCTACTATCTAAGACCACACAGAAAACATGACCATTAGCATAATGACATAGAACTGTATTTTCATTATTGAAATCATCAGTTTCCAAGCTAGGAAAAGGGTTAAACTGTACAGGCATTTGCTCTCCTTCTGCATGAATGGTCTATGGAATTAGGCTAGCCCAGCAGCTTCATTTCCTGCAGAAAAATGGGCTTTTGACCTGTGTTCTACCATTAAATAGGGGATGCTATCACTTGATTCAGTGAAAAAGCCAGCTGAACCTGCTTCTAAATACTGTCATATCTGTCTCTATACAGTGTTTTATGTAAGACATTGGTAGAAATCCTACAGGGTGCAGAAATAGAATTTCACTGATCTTATAAAACGAGGCATGGCTTGTGACTTCTGCCTGTTTACCCAAAAACCTGTGACTGAGGCAAAATTCAGTCTGAGACTTGATTTCATTATAACATCCTACCTGGTGGTAGTTTGTGCAAAGAGACTCACTCACCACTGACCGCTGAAGGCCACCAAAACCTAGTGAAAAAATGATGTGCTTAGGTTAGTTCTTAAAAACTGGGTAACACATTCTGAGTTCAGAGTATTTCAGCATGGTATCCCTTGCCTTCTGGCATCTACTAATGAAGAGAACTCAGCTGTCAGTCCAATTGCCATTACCTTGTAGTTAATTCTGGAGTATTTTTGGAGTTTTACATTCTGTCATTCTAACACAGTGGAATCCACTGAAGAATTTTTTTTCAATTCTTCTTGGTATTCTGGCTTTTTATTTCTAGCATCTTACATCTTCATATTTAGAAAGTACTCAGCTATCATTTCTTCAGATGTTGGCCTGTCATTACTATTGCTATTCTTTGCTTGCACAGTTCTTGTTAGATTAAGCAGGAGTTTCTCGTCCTCTCCTCCCTGCTCCACAACTTCCGTCATATTTCTATCTCATGACCTATCTGTTCTACATAAGGAAAACTGTCAGTTCTTTCAAACCACTAATTCTCTCTTTATCTGCATCTAATTATACCTCAATCTATCTATTAAGCTTTTTAGGCTCATGACTATCTCTGATTTTTTAAGATTTCCATTTGCTTCTTTTTAATTTGACTGAATAAGTTAGGGGGTTTGGATGTTTTTATGTGGTTGGGATTAGGATAAAGCCTTCTTACTGTGTTCAAGCTGATCTTTTACTTTGGAAGTTGTCACCTTAATTCTTCAGTGTAACTGGCCCTTGGTCTTGAGGCATTTGTGTATGCCTGTAATCCCAGCTACATAAGGCTAAGGAAAGAAGATCACGAATTAGAGGCCAGTCTGGGTAACTTATTATAACATGACTGTATCTAAAGAAAAAATATTTACGGGAGTCTGGGGATGAAGTTTGGTGGTAGAGAGCTTGCCTAGTATGGGTTGTACTTTCAGTACCATTAAAATAATAATAATAATAATTTTTAAAGTATTTATTTATGCAAAACAGGAGAAAGATACCCAGAATCTGTTTGTTGTTAGAAAAAACAATTCCATAAGAGGAGCAATAGCAAAGTAGGAATTTGAAAGATTTCATGTACATAGAGAGACCATTTTTCAGCTACTTTACAATTATGCAATGCTTTCTGATCACAGCTTTTCAGCATCGGGGTACTGTTTGGCTTTGTGACTCCAAACTCCTCAGAGAAACTATGACAAAAAATAGAGGTTTTTGATCCTCTGCTGAGATTGTTATTAAGGGACTATTGGATGCAAATAAATCAGCACACACTAAGCCGTGGGCTACAGGATGCCAAGGCCAGTGGGAGACGCAGGAGGCCATCGGCAGGAAGACGCTAATTGAAAATGGACAGTCCTGGGGAGCTGGGCAGGCCTGGGACAGCAAGCTGCTTGTGGGATTTTTTTGTTTTTTGTTTTGTTTTGTTTCTGCTTTGAGATGGAATTGAAGAAAGAACGAGGAACCTTTTAGTTGGTCAGAAGTGCCAAGAAGATTAAATGGGAACGACCTTCTCAGTAGCTAAGAGGCAATAAAGAAAGAAGCTACAGTCTGATGGAGATGTGACAGAGGGCTCCAAGGCCGGAAGCCTTGCCACTCTAAAGGCAAAAACAAAAACCCAAACTGCTATAAGTTCTAAGATGAACTAACGCCTTCAGGATGAACAGGTTAATGCTAGTGGAAAGCAGTTAACCCCTTAGTGCCTGTTCTCCCCAAAGTCCCCTGGAGCAAGTCCTGCCATGCGGGTGCACAGGCTTCCCACAGGCTACACTGACTCAGCAGGTCTAGAATGTGCCTGTGAACCTGCATGGTACAGCACCTAGATTATTCTGACATGAATACTCAAAAGAACCAACGCTGAGAAACATCTGGGTCAACCCATGGGTGAACTACACCTAGATGATGGAAGATGCCTCAATTTAGTGTTACAATGTGAGTCCGCTTTTAAATAAAATAGTACTGACAAGTGGAGTTTTGTACTTAGATATTAGGATCAAATTTCTTTCACTAAAACAAACGAATAGATAAAATAGGGAAGTAGTCTAAGTGGAATTTCCAAATACCCACACCCATGGAAAGGGCATTATCTAACCAACCCTCTCCGACTGCTTATTTGGTCTTTTAAGGCACTTATTAAAAATACTAGTGCCTGGACTCTATCCCAAACCAATTATATCAAAGCACTGAGGTGGAGCCCTGATATCAGCAATTTTTAAAGTGAGCCAAACAATTCTCAAGGCAATCAAGGTCAAGAACCACTGGCTTTAATGAGAACCAGGAGGCCAGTCCTGCAAACCAACTCTGGGAATAGAGCACAAATATTACTTCCTGTTTTTCAGATGACCCAGGCCAGATCTAAGAAATAAGTAGGCATGGGATGAAAAGGCTAAAATTTCAGAATTACCCACAAAGCAAACTGTTTAGGAATTCACAAACATGGGTTTTGTAGGTAGGACCTCTATCTGAAATAACCTCAGACAGATAGATGCCTTTAGTTTTAACCTCCATGGCTGATAAGCAGGAAAATCAGCTCTCTTCTCAATCAAATGTTGGCTGCAGGTGAAAATTAGCTCAGTCGTCATTATTGATCAAGCTGTAATTTTCAAAGTCTCTATTCATCAGGAAAGGGTTCCCACTCCACAGATTAACAGATTATTTTAATGATTAGCTAGTGGTTTTCAGCAGGTTAGCAAAATGCTTTATAGAGGGCGCTCAGTCAAGCAGAAGCTCTAGATATTGACAAAAGTCTCCCAGCACCTTTTCTCCTCCCATGTCGGATCCTCACGGTTCAGAGAATCATCTAGTTGCCTTAGTCCACTCCAGCCACTCACCTCTCCTACACTCATAAGCAGACAGTATATTCTGAATTGCACTTGACCACAATATTCAGAATTTCCTTCTCATTTTGTCTTTTCTAAATAAAACAAATGCCATATCTTGAACCCTTTTTTTTCACACAGTGCCCTGGGACTGTTGAGGTATTTTTATAGGCTTCCTCTGTACTCTCTGTCTTTCTCACATCTCTTAAATAACAGTTTCAGCAAAGCAGTGCCAAGCAAGCCACCATCCAGATGATGGCGTGCCTTGGGCAGATGCCTCAGGAAGGTGGGTGGTTGACAGCAAAGGGATCAGGCTGCCACCACTCTCACCTTAAATTCTCCAGCACCAGCTCCCTAATCCCCTTGCAACTTTGTGGAAACAGCCTTGCCAAAAGGTCCATTTCTCACAGCCCTTCACAACTTTTCTGCAAGAAAGAACTTGGTGTCAGGAGCGGAGGACACAAAGCCCAGGAACCTAGAGGTAGCAAATCTTATGACAGCATCTTTTATAACTGGAAGACTCAACCTCTCTAAGCTTCTGTTCTGTTTCCTCTTCTGTATAATGGAAATAAAAATATCCACTGTGCCTTCCTTAATAGGTTATTGTGAGAACACAGTGAGGTGACAAGTGTGGAAGGACTCTCTGTAAAGTGGAAAGCCTGACATAACTTCGAAGTTTTGTCGTTAGACTGTGTGATCCAGGCACCCTGAATTCTACTCTTCATGACAAAGAAAGCTGTCAACATCAAATGCACAATTGAAGGGTCCCTCTGGGAACACGCGGCAAGTGCTTCTCCCTATTGTCTGAATTGCTGATGGGGATAGACATTCCCAAGGCACATAAAACGCGGCTGGCCTGGGTCCCCCGAGAGCTGTCAAGGAAATATGACAAGGAAGCCCTGAGAAAGAAAAAGGGATTAAGGGGCTTCAAAGAAAGGAGTTTTGTTTTAGCAAAGAGGGTTTCCATAGAAGTCTGTAGAGCAGTACAGGCTGTCCACTCACCCTTGATGGGCTATGTGGTGGCCCTGCCTGAAGTCCCCAGACAGCTGGAACAACTTCTATCAAAGCACACTTTCTGAAAGAGTCTAAACATAAGCAAGACAATCAGACTTTCAGTTTTTCACATTGTACTGAGTCAGCCAAAACCCACCAGACAAAGAAAATTTTCCACCCTGAAAAACAGAATCACGCACATGTTTTCCAGGGCACATTAACAGCAAATAAAATCTGAATTCATCTGGCACGAAGAAGAGTGACCAGAGGAGTTAGGCCTGGCCAAAACTAGCCAGCGTGCAGTCCAACAGGATGAAGCTGTGTCCCTAGGCGTGAATATCACAGCAAGCACGGGAGATCCAGTGTGGAAATGCATATGGTACAAATACAGTTTTAAAATATTAACAGAATGAAGGGTGCAGTGGCTGTTCCGGCCTCCAAGGCAATTCTCCTAAGAAGCTTGATATTTAGTGACATCTAGTGGTGTCAGGTCTGAAAGCCTTCCTGGGGATTTTTAGGGTAACAAAACAAGCAATGCAGCAAATTTGCTTATCGGTCAGAGTTGATTTGGGGAAGTTTTATGTCCACCTGCCCATTTCCCATGGACCAGACTTGAGAAATCTCATCCAGTGTCCAAACATGGTGAGACACAGCATAGACCACCTGGGCCTCCTCTGTCATGTTTCTTTAAATCAGTGTTTGCCATAAGCCTACATCCTTAAAATACAGTATATGAGTGTAGCTTCAAGAGCAATACAATTGTAGGCCTACAATTGTTCTACAGTGTAGAACAAGCACCTGGCGTGGCCTCACTAAGTAGGGAGAATATTAAAAAAACAGAGACACTATAGAATTACGTTGTTCAAGAAAGGAACGGCAAACTCCCTTTTGAATAATGAACACATTTCTAAATGTTTTTATGCAAAAACAGTAGCTATTCTTCCTTTTACCCAAAGAACTCCCTGGTTTTTGTTTGCTGGCTTGTTTTAAAATCCAGATGATTTCAGGCCTTTTGTAATTTTACTTTGAGACAGGGTCTCACTAAGTTACCCAGACTAGACTCAAATTTGCAATATTCCTGTCTCAGCCTCCTGAGTAGGTGGGATTACAGGTGTGCGCCTCTGTGCCCGGCTTCACTGTTTTTTTCATGTCATCACCACAACCTAGCTAGCACAAACTCATCTTGCTACATAACACATCATGTAGCAAGGTAATACCCTTCAACATGCCTCAGAAAGCTCAGAGGGCTTCAGTAGCCACTGGCCCCTGTTTGGAGTTGCTCTACTGCCTGGCCTTTGTTATCAGGAAGCTGGTAAAAAGTCTCAGCACAAATCGACAGTTTCAGGATCCCAAGTCATTTCCTATAGACAGAATAAGGCTCAAGAGGAAATTGCCCTCGAGTTATAGGGGACAACACTTGTTTTATTTCCCATTCCTTCTCTTTTTTTTAAATTCTGAGATTTTTTAAAGTACTGATTTGTTCATTCAACAAGTAGTTCAGAAGCAAGACTAGTCAACAGTAAAGAAATAAGGCTTCTACGATCCTTTCTCGTCCTAGTCCCTGCATATACCACAGGAGGTGATTTTTGAGCCCAAATTAGAAATATCACTTGAACTTAAGCTATATGTGGGCTGGAGGAATGGCTCGCGCTTGAGCAAGCGCTAAGCCAAGCGCTAAGTACCGGAGTTCGATTCCCCAGCACCACATAAGCTGGGCACGGTGGCGCATGCCCGTAATCCCAGCACTCAGGAGGCTGAGACAGGAGGATTGCCGGTGAATTCAGGACCCGCCTGGACCACAGAGCGAGACCCTGTCTCAAAAAAAAAACAAAAACAAAAACAAAAACAAGCTATATGAAGCTTCAAACTCCTGAATCACATTCCTACAAGAAATCCCCCTCAGAGGACCCGGTCTCTTCCAGCATCCAAGCTGACTTGGGTGCTCAGGAGAGCCCCCTGGCGGTCAGGAGCTGTGTCTGCACCGAGTGGGGCTCCAGCTCCCGCGTTCCTGCTGCAGCCCAGCGCTGAGAAAGGCCTGGAAAGCTCTGCAGCTGCGCTGGGAATATAACGGAGAAGCGCTGGTAGCAGGAGGCCGGCACCCTCACATCAAGGCCCGCAGCTTCCCATCCCGAAGACTTCGAGGCGAGGCTATCTCTCGGCTGGTCAGTAAGCACCTTGCTCCCCAGCTCTGTAGCTGCTGGGGAGAACCTCGGGGAAGCAGCCAGCTGCTTACGCGAAGCGTTTGTGTGGCTTACATTCCTTCGCCAGAAGCCCTTCCGGACCATACATGGCAAATACCTCACCCTGTCTTGCTCACCCCAGAGCCCCTTCCGAACCTCCAGACTCCCGGGTGTTGCCGCTGGAAGGGGCTCCTAGCCGTGCTGCAAGCGCCCAACGCTGAGCTCATCGCGGTTCCCCAGGCCTGCCCCTCCCGCTCCTGGGATCCCTGTCACTGACACTTCACAGTCTAGACTGGGCTCATCCCATCCCCCATCCCTCAATCTCCACCCGCCCCACCCACACCCAGGGAGTCAGCAGGCCCCACCAATCCCCTCTCTAGATCTCCGGGTCCTCCTGTCCTGCCTCAGTCTAGCTCTCGTTTCTTACTTCTCACGTGGCTGCGGAAGCGACCTCCGTGCCTTCACACGGGCCGCCTCCAAGTCGTGCTCCGCACCGAGCCACCACAGCCTTTCCAGTCCTGCATGGTGCCCTCCTCCTGCCTACCACCCTCTCCTCCCCGCCAAGGATGGCTACGTGGAGTCCCAGTCTCCCCCAAGCTGGGTCCTAAAGCTCGGCTCGCATCCCCCACGGGCTCCCGTGTGCACACGTGCACACGGCACAGCTTTTAGAGTATTCTCTCCCTTCCGTGCCCGCGTGCCCTTCCACGTACCGCTCCCTGGGCTGGGGTGCCCTTCTCCGTCTCCCCAAGTGTCTGCTCAGCCTCTTTCCAAACATATGCAGTTGCTCCTCCCTCTGAATTGTTATAAAACTTTGCTTTAACTCTTTTCAATGACTTTCTCATATATTTGCATAATAATTTTGCTCACCTGTACGTCTCCTCCTCTGAACTGCAAAATCCTCAAAAGATAGATCAGTATTTTATTGTTCCTTTAATCTCTAGCATGTGGCACAGTACAAAAGATGGAGTTGATAACTCAGTAAATGCTGAATGGATAAAAATGGTCAGTCCCCGGTTACATCAACTGTTCTGAGAACTATGAAGGGACTTGTGGCCACCCTGGCACCATCCCATAGTCTTAATTTATTTCATTATTCCATCCTGCTTATTTTTCTCTTGTGAACCCGGGTTTCCTTCAGAAAATTGCCTTTCTCCATGTGGTCCACTGGGAGAGCTCCCAGTTCCAGAATGCTCCAAAAGTAATGGCATCCCTCTCCCTTTCCAACAATTGGTTTCAGAAAGGCATGTGACTAAATGTGGACCTGACAAAGTATTTTCCGAGGGTTCCCCATGCCCCCAAAAATGTCTTTTTCTGGACATTGCCAGAGGCAGACATACAGACACACTTCAACCCAACCATAAGCCAGCAGCCCAGGAGCATCTCAGGAACTCTGAGGTTAAGTGAGCACTAAAAAACCCCCTTTCTCTGTGCTTGCAATCACATGTGCCTGGTAACCCCCTTTCTCTTTAAACCTGGTCAAGTTTCTGTTTTGTTTTTGCAGTAGGAGGGATTGAACCTAGGAAGGCATCCTACCACTAAGTGACATCCCTGTCATTTTTATTTATTGAGACAAGATCTCACCAAGTTTCCCAGGCTAGTCTCAAACTTCCAACCCCCCGCCTTACCTTTGCCTGAAATCGTAGGCATGTACCACTCTGCTCAATTTGAGTTCTTGGTGCTGTTATTTACTTGTAATCAAAATTCTCTCTCCTGAAATATTACTCAAAAGAATATATGTACATTTCAAAATGTCACTTAATCTCTCATGCCCAGCTGAATTCTCTAAAATAACCTATCTTACTATTAACCATACCCTTTGTCTTTGAAATATAATATAGATACCCAAGTCTGGGCCCCCGTGGGATGGTCAGAATTGCTGGCTGCAGCAAACAAGGCCCTGGGGGTGTCCTGAGAGGAGGCAAGGAGTAAAGCAGGGACTTGATTCTAGACGTGGCAGAGGGAGAACACGAGTGGAAGGGCATGGTGGCTGAAGGAGCACACCAAGGGGGTTATTCGCCAAGACCAGGACACAGCTGCCGAAGGGAGATGGGAAGGCAGCAGCACCCCACATCCCCATAAATCACTCCTCACGGACACATCAAAAAGTCCATATATGGGAGGAAATCTGAACCACCGCTGTGGTCTGCATCTTGAGTGTCCCCCAAAAGCCTCATGTATTTGGAACTGCATGTCACTGGGGGGTGGGGAGATGCAGATGCTTGGGGCTTGAACAGAAGGGATTGTGTCAACTTGTTGTCACCGGCAAAGGCCCCGGGTGAGTAGAGTAGCTTTCAGGTGTGTGTTTACTTGAGGGCCAGAAAGCAGGGGAGGGTCACCCACCTTAGGTGGGGGTGCCCAGGGTTGAAATAGACAAAAGGACGGAAGAGGAAACATTGTTACAGTTTCCTCCTGGGAAACCACTAGCCTTGCTAGTCTGCCGACTTCCCCTGGCTCGTGGCCCACTTGGCTTGTGTCTGCAACGCGGTGAGCAGCTCTCCAGCCTCTGCCACGTGCCTTCACCTTGCCGGCTTCCCCATGAATGAACTGTGTGAGACCTTCTAAAACTGTGAGCTAAAATAAATCTTTTCTCCTTTGCATTGTAGATGTCAGATATTCCGTGATAGCAGCGAAAGTAACTAACACAGTAACTTAGTTTAAAGAAAGAAGAGAACTCCAAGAATTCAAAGGACCAGCAGGGAAGTTGGAACCTCAAAGAGGCTGCAGAGACTACAGACAACGCAGAAAGGAGAGCCTAGAAGAGCAGCCCGGAAGGGGCTGGTGGCCACAGACACAAGGTAAGCCTAGAGGTCCAGGTGTCACTGAAGTAGATAACATGTGGCCTCCAGGAGAAGCCAATAGATGTTGCAAGTTGCACACAGAATGTGGAGCTTCTCCATAGCTGAGCCTCCTTTGGCTTGGAAGCCAGTACACAAGAGGCAATTCTTGACAGTGTCAGTTAGGGAACGGCATAACCAGGAGCCGTCAAAGAAAAAGCTTCAGTTTGAACTCTGGGTGAGACTCACCTCAGAGACTTTGGGGACACTCTTGGCTGGTGACTGAGAGGGAGCTGCCACAGGACCACCGCTGAGGAAAGGGGACAACAAACAGGTCACAGATCTCCTGCAAGGCTTGGGCCCAATCAGAGCAGATTACAGAAGGTGGAGTGCTTCTGTCTGCTGGAGAGAACAGCTGTGAGTGGATTGCCAAGGGGGCTGAGTGAAGGGTGCCAGGTTGGAGTCCAACAGATTGCTAGGCTTCAATGCTGCCTGCTCCCAGCACAGAATTCAGTACCTCCACCCCACTTTTATGTGCATTTGGAGAAAAACCTCGGCTTGGCTACTAGAGTGAACGCCCTCAGGCAAGAGGCACATTTCTATGGATTCAACCACAGGAAGGGCAGAGGGGCAGGTTTCATCAGTGGACAGTCACAGTGAGTGAGCAGGAAACCACAGTAGACTGCAGTTGGATTGCAACTATCCTCCTCCCTGTGTCTGGTAGACAGTGGACACGAAACCATGAGACCTGGAAAAAGACTACTTATCCAAACAAGGTAGAAAAGATTTTGGACTTGGGACTCACCTCAGTTGATCTCTCAGTGAACTCTGAATTTGTACTTCTATTGAATTAATTTTTTGTTTCAAGTTGTTCTTTTGCCCCGTTAAAATAGACTTTCTATAGACTGTTGTGTTAGTCTTTTTTTTCCCTCTTGTTCTTTCTTTGTGTTATTTTTACCTAATTCCATTTACTTGCTTCTAGTCTTAATTGAAATTTAATCCCATTTTTCTGTATTCCTTCTGCTTAGTTATTTATTCGTTCCTGGGACAGAATCCCCAGCAACCACAGATTAAGGGAGGAAAACTTATTTTATTTCACAAGTTCAGAAGGTCTCAGTCCCTTCATGAGCAGCCAGCAACAGTGTAAGCACATAATGGAGCTCTAGTCAGAGAAAAGCTCTTCATGGCATAGCAGACGGAAAGCCAAGTGAGGAAGGAGTAAGTTGGTATCTGGAGACTAAAACAGTCTGGAGCTTTCCCCGGAAAAGCTTTAACAATCTTTCTTCTTCCTTTTACTTAGTTCAAGCTGCCAGTTGGGCCACCTACACCCAAAATGGATGTTCTCTCATTTCCTGGCACACCAAGCACACACACCTGAAAGCTCTGCCCCTGGGTGTTTCCTAAAGTCAACAAGTTGACATAATCCTTCCATGTCAAACACCAAGCATCCGCCCCTTCCAGAAAGGCCCCACCTCCTAACAGTACACAGTTCCCTAGGGATCTCGCTACATCCAAACACGTGGAACCCTTCTGTTCTTTTTTTTTTCTTTCTTCTCTAAAACTAACCCTTTTCCTCAATCCTCCTTTTCCCTACCTTCACCATTCTTATTAATAGCACTATTAAGCATTAATAATTTATAGCTATCTAGGTTAGCTTATTAAGAGTTAACAACTCTTTGCTATTTAGTTATGCATAAGACATTAATGCAGATTTCTATTATTAACAATGGTATAATGTTGCCTTCAGTAGATCCTTTTTACTATTCGGATTGTCTAGATATTAGTAGTATAGATCAAATTTCTCTTGTTCCAAATGGAATAACTAGTATTTAATAGGTGGTTACAGTACGACAATAATTGGTTTCTCAGATTGTATCATTACTGCTGATCCCTTTCCTACTGATAAGGTGTCATAGTGAATAGAGCCTATTAAGAGTTAATAACTTCTATTTGATTTAGCCTAGCCAATTAACAGAGTTCTTCTTTATTGTTAATGGTGACACAATGTTGCCCTTAGTACGCCCTTCTAATTAGTCAATATTTGGTTTCTTTAGGTAGTTAAATTAATAGTGTAGAATGCATTTCTAATGTTACAGGTAAAATAGTTGTAATATTTAACAGACTATTGTGACATTCTAATAATTGCCTTACTAAATTATAACATTACTGCAGATTTCATTCTTACGGTTAGTGGTGGCATCGTAGTTGATCTTCATCACTTGTCACTGTGTGCCTACAGCTGACTTGTCTTTGGATCACTGACATCACTGTGATTCATTTTTACCTCGTTGAAATTTATAGAGTCAGGAAATCAGTAGAAGCTACCCACTAAATAGACCTTCAATCTTACAACTAAGAAGGTTGAAAATGGGCATAAATAGCAAAAATACAAACAAACTCAATGCAACACCAAAGAAAGATAGAATCTAACTAAAGAAATTCTCAGAGTAGGGACAAAGTTTTTCTACCCTTACATATCTGCAGCCCTCAATAGAACCATGAGGAAACAAGGCAGTCAGATGTTTATAAAAATGTCTACCTGCTCAAAAGCTGATATCATGGGCCTTGAAATACTGGAAATTATGGAAAAGGAATTCACAAAACAAAAGGCCCTAATGCTCAAACAGCTTAAAGAAGACATGTTCCAACAAATTCTTAAGATATTTAATGAGCTTAAAGAGGAATTTTCTAATCACACAGTAGGTTTAATTTTTCTAAAAAATCTATATAGTTTCTAGAAGTTACCAACAAAAAGCTGTCTGAGGCAAACCAGTCAATCTAAAATCTGAAGGAATACTTTGGTAAAGAAGTATAAAATCTGAAAAACAAATCAAGCTGAAATTCCAAATATAAAAAGTTCAATTGAAATAATGAAAACCCAGCTCAAGCAACATGAGAACAAATTGTTGTAACTGGAAGGTGAGGTTAGTAACTGGAAGGTGAGGTTAGTGAATTAAACAATGTGCCCAGTGATACCCTAAAAAGAAGACAAGGTAGCTAGATACAGCAGCTGCCAGATGACTCAAAGAGAACCTCAGATTTATGGAATTGATAGAAAAATTAAGGGAAAGCACACACACACACACACACACACACACACACACACACACATATTTCCCAAAATCATAGCAGAAAATTTCATAGTAGAAATTAGAAATCTAGGAAAAGAAATTAATACTTAAGTACGGGACATACAAAGAACACCAGAACGGAACCTGTCTATAAAACACCATAATCAAATCCCCAAAATTCAACAAAATAAATACTAAAAGCTGTAAGAGAAAAACAGAACTTACCCTACGGAGGCACATGACTACAGAATAACTATCGATTTATCAGCACAAATCTTAAAGGCAAAAAGAGTATGAAACAAATTCTTTCAGATTCAAAACCAAAAAAAAAAAAAAAAAAGCAAGCATCAACTCAGGCTATTGTTTAAAAAAAAAAAAACTTTATAAAACTGAGGGAAAAGTAAAAAGAAATCCTAAAGAAATTTGTGATCACTGGACCAGTTATTGCATAAAATATTTAAGGGAATGTTAAACAGAGACAGGGAGAAGACAGTACTAAAGAATCAGAAGGAAAGAAAACACCAAAAGGGGGAGAATAGTTTTAACAAAAGTAAAATATTAAAAAAACAACCACACTGAAAAAATCAATGTCAGGATCTGTGGGCAAAAAAAAACCTCAACAATTCATTGCCTGCAGGAGACATATTCCACCCATACTAAAACACAGAGACTGAAAATAAAAGAAAATTAATACTCCATGGTACTGGGGCTTAGAAACAAAGAGGAGTAGCTATACTATTCTCAGACACAACTTATGTTGAGCCAAAACAGATAAGAATCAAAGATGAACCCTACATACTGGTTAAGGAAACAATCCAACAGGAAGAGTTCATAATCAAGAATATATACACACTCAATATTGGCCTACCCAATTTTATAAAACAAAAGCTACTGGACATCAAAGGTCAAATGTACCCAAAGACATTCTCAGTAGGAGACTCCATAACCCTGCTGTCGCAAATAGATCAACCAGACAAAAAGTTAGTGAAAAAATATAAAAGCTAAATCCTACCATGGAACAAGACTTAACTGATATCCACAGAGTATTCCACCCAACATCAACAGAATACATCCTTTTCTTAACAGCACACAGAACTTTTTCCAAAACAGATAATGTCCTAGATCATAGGTATGTATAGATAAATACAAAAATTGAAATAATTTTCTGCTATAATTTCAGATTATACCAGAATAAAACTAGAAATCAATAGCAAAATAAATTACAGAAACTATACAAGTACATGAAAATTAAGTAATACACTATTGAACAGGTAATAGGTCACAGAAGAAATGGGAGGGAGAAGTCAAAATTTCCCAGAGTTAAATGACAATAGAAGTATACTATATCAGAATCTATGGGACACAGTGAAAGCAGTACTAAGAGGGAAATTTATAGCTATGAATGCCCATATTTTAAAAATAGAGTAATCTCAGATAAATAATCTAATGATATACCTCAAGATCCTGGAGAATCAAAAACAATCCAAACCCAAAAGTAGTAGGAGAGAAATTATAAGAAACAGAGCAGAAATTAATGAGAGAGTTAAAACAATACAAAGGATTATTGAATCAAAGAGTTATTCTTTGAAAGGATAAAATTGATGAACCCCCTAGACAAACTCATCAAAAGAAGGATAGAAACAACCTAAATCAATGCAATTAGAGATAATATAGCTGAAATCATATCAGACACTACTAAAATCCAGACAGTTATAAGAAATTATTTTGAAAATTTATGTTCCAATAAACTGGAGAACCTGAAAAAATAGATAAATTCCCAGACACATATGAGATACCAAAATTGAACCAGTATAATATAGAATCTGAATAAACCTATAACCTGTTATTAAAATGAAGCAGCAATAAAGTCTCTACCAGCATAGAAAAGCCCAGGACCTGACAGATTCACAGAATTTTACCAGAACTTCAGAAAAGAGTTAACATTAAAACTTCTCATACTTTTCCATGAAATAAAAAGAGAAAGAACACTGTCAAACTCCTTCCAAGGAGGCAGCACATTACTCTGATAACAAAACCAGGCAAAGATTTAATTAAAAAGAAGAAGAAAGAAAACCACAGCCTACTTTCCCTAACAAAAATAAGTGTAAAAATCTTCAACAGGATACCTGCAAACAGACTGACACATATTATTAAACAGATCATATACCAAGTTGGCTTCACCCTGGAGTGCAAGGATGGTTCAACATATGTAAATTAATTAATTAGTACACTACATAATTAAGAGCAAGGACAAAAAAATCGCATTACCTCAAAAGAGGCAGAGAGGCAAAAGCCTTTGACAAAATCTAGCATCCTTTTACGATAAAAAAAAAAAAACTCTGGTAAAAATAGGTATAGAAGGACCTTACCACAAGCTGATGAAAGGAATTTATAACAAACCTAGTGCCACATTATACTAACTGGGAAAAAGTTGAAAACATTTCCCCTAATGTCAGAAACAAGACAAAGGTATCTATTCTCACTATTTCTCTTCAATATAGTATTCAAAATTGTAGGCACAGAAATCAGGCAAAAGAATGAAATAATGGTGATATGTATAGGAGGCAAAACTAAACTATTGTTACTGGCAGACAGCATGAGATTCTACGTAGAGTACCAAAAACTCCACCAGAAGACTCTTAGAACTAACCAATAAATACAGCCAATTTGCAGGATAGAAAATCAAAATACAAAAATCAATAGCATTTCTGTACACAAATAATAAAATTATTGAGAAGGACAGGAAAAAAACTCCTATTCTTAATAGCCTCAAAAAATAAATACATGGAAATCAGTTTAATCAAAGAAATGAAAGACCTCTACAATGAAAACAGTAGTAGACTAAAGTTAGAAAATGGGAAGATAGCACTTATTTCTGGACAGAACCAGTATTATCAAAATGGCCACACTACCACATTCCTACAAAACTAATATGCAGATTCAATGCAACTTCAATCCAAATACCAAGAACATTTTTCATAGACTACAAAAAATTATAAAATTTATATGGAACCAGAAAACACCCAGAGTAGCCAAATCAATTCTAAGTAATAACACAAAAGCAGGAGGCATCACAATCCTAGACATCAAGTTACATTACAAAGCCAACAGTGATAAAAATCACATGGCATTGGCACAAAAAACAGACAGATGGAACTACAGAATAGAACTGAAGACTCAGAGACAACCTTAGCACCTGCAGCCATCTGGTCTTTGACAAAGGAGCCAAAACCACATGCTGAGGGAAAAAAAGACTCTTTCACAAAGGGTGCTGGGAAAACTGGTTATTCACGTACAGAAGAACGAGCCTAGACCCACATCTTTCATCCAGTACTAAAAGCAAATGAAAATGAACCAAAGATCGAGATGTTAAAACAGAAACATTGACCTTAGAGCCTGGGCAGCTGGGCCTAACTGGCACCCGTAGCTGTGGCAGCCCGGAAGAATCCAGGTAGACACACACAGACCCACCTCAGATCTCACACACCTGGGCCTAATGGGCATTTGTTGCTGCTGCAGCCTGAGACATCCAGGTAGCCATGCCAAGAGACCCCTGTAGGCGCCATGGGACTCACACAGCTGCGCCTAATCAAAACCTGTCACTGTTGTAACCCAGACCCCCCCCCCCCAACTGCACCTCAGAGCCCGTGCAGCTGGGCCTCACCAGCACCTGTCACTATGGCAGCACGGAGGCATCTGGGTAGCTGTACCCAGACCCCCAGTCGCCCACCAGCACTTTGGAGCCCACATGGCTGGGCCTAATTGGCACCTGTAGCTGTGGCAGCCCTGAGGCATCCAGGTAACCACACCCAGACCCTCACCAGAACTTCGGAGCCCGCATGGCACCCACAGCTGCAGCAGCCCAGAGGCATCCAGGTAGACATGCCCAGACCCCTGCCAGCACCTCAGAGCCTAGGCAGCTGGGTCTAATTAACACTCTTCTAGAGGCTCCAGGTAGCCATGCTCAGATCCCCACCTGCACCTTGGAGTCCACATGGGGAGTGCATAATCAGCACCCATCACTGCAGCAACCCAGAGGCATCCAGACAGTCAAACCCAGACCTCGGCCAGCACCTAAGAGCCCATGCAGCTGGGACTAATTGGCACCCATCACTGCTGTGCATCAGAAGCACCAGGTAGCTGTGTCCATGCCTCCACCATCAACACAGCCTACGGTCTGGGCCTAACCGGCATCCATTACTGGTGCCACTGGAGGTTCAAGTAGCTGTTTGTCATCACTGCTGACACCATCACTGGGGACAGAGCCTAGACCCCCACCCAAGAGGGCTTGACTCACGCATGGCACTACTAATACATATGGCTTATGGAGGGAGCACCCAGTAGAAACCACTAGAGCTGGCTGGAAACAATGCTCGACCATTAAAAAATTCTCCAGGAAAAGGGACTGCATAGAATGCTATCAGATTAAAAGATCTAATGCCCAGAGCCTGATTCATATTAAAACACACACACACACACACACACACACACACACACACAGAGTACCACTGCTCTGTATTCTCCATCTGCACCATCCCTAACCCTGCAGGACCCACCTGACAGTGAGAGGGTGTCAAGACTGACAGCTTCACCCACAGCAGAAAAACCTCTCTAAGGTGGACCAAGTAGCAACAGTCAGGTCTGAAAGTGAGAAATAGGTGAGCTGTAACAAGGAATCTCATCTCAGTAACACAGTCAGCATATTGCACAGAAAAGAATAACGCTCTCCACTATCAGAATACAGACACTGCTTAAAGGCTACCACAGCAACTCAAAGGAACACTCAACAGCAAGATGAGAAAACAAGGGGGCAAGATGTTGCAAAAAGCCCTCAGCTCACCAAGAGAGACCCAGATACAACCAGAAGATCCAAAATTCCTGAACTTTGAAAAAAAATTAATCTCTTAGAAGAATACAAGATAGGTTTAGACACCAAGTTACACAAGATACTTAAAGAATGTTAAAAAAAAAAGATTTAGCTAAAGAAATTAAGAAACAAATGCAAAACTAACAGAGCTACAGAAGTCAATACAGGAAAAGAATGAGAAATTCACTAAAGAATTCCAAAAATATGAAAAGATAAAGGAAGAATATCAGGAGATGAAAACTCCATGGAAAATTCACAGAACAGAATGACCCTAAATGAAGGGAGAACTTCTGATTTAGAAGACAAGACTGAAATAATGGTCCAGACTGTTAATGACCATGAAATAATTCAACATCAAGAAGGAAATGGAATACAATGTATTTAGAAGACTCAAAGAAACTTAATCTCAGAATAAGAAGACTACAAGAAAAAATGGAAATCCATACTAAAGAACTAAGAAATCTATTTGCTGAAATCCTATGAGAAAACTTCCCATACACAGAAAATAAAACTGATACATTACAGAGGCATACCCTACACCCATGGGATATGACTAAATCAGAAACTCCCTAGCCATATTATAATAAAACTCACTGAGATAGGATGCAAAGAGAGAATTCTAAAAACTATAAGAGAAAAGGAAAAAAGTAAATGACATATCAAGGCAAACCTATTAGGCTAATAGCAGACTCCTTAACACAAATTCTAAAAGCCAGAAGAGCCTGAAGCCCACAAAGCCCTAAAAGAGAGTAACTGTCAACCAAGACTCCTGTACCCAGCAAAAAATGTCACTTAGAATCAACAAATGAAATAAAAACCTTCCATAACAAAGAAACCTTGGAGACATTTATGACAGGTAAATCAGCACTACAAAAAAAATTTCACAAATCTGCTGGATAGGGAAACAGGGAACAACCACAACAAAGAACATAGTGGTAGGTTTATCTTTAATAGAGAGAACATCTGAAAAAAATAAGTAAACAAAGAATTCTATGTTCATAAGGTGACAAAATGGCAGGACCCAAGACTCACACATCAATTATAACCCTAAATGCTAACAGCCTCAACTCACCAATCAAAAGACATAGATTGGATAAATGGATTTAAAAATACAATCCAACCTTATGTTGCTTGCAAGAGACACATTTCAAACATGGAGATAAACGCAGACTCGAAAGGCTGGAGTTCTAATATCCCACTCAACTGAGGGACAAAAAAAAAAGAAAAAAAGCAGGGGACTTTGCTAACAAAGTGGACTTTAAACCAAAACTGGTCCAAAAAGACAAAGGTCACTTCATTATTGTAAAGGGAACAATGCAGCAAGAAGAACTGACAATTATAAATATTTGTGCTCCAAACAATGGTGCACCTAACTATGTAAAACAAAAGCTACTGAACTTCAAAAAACAGATAAACTCCAACTCTATAATAGTGGAAAACTTTAATACTCTCTCCCAAAAAGACAGGTTGACACACAAAATCAATAAAGACATGTTAAATCTGAACTACATCATAGAAGAAATGGATCTGAGAGACATATGCAGAGTTTTTAATCCATCAAAAAATAAAATACACATTCTTCTCAGCTGCCCAAGGAACAGTCTCCACAAAAGACCACATTCTAGGCCACAAAACAAGCTTAAACAGATACAAAAAAATTGATACAATCCCACATACCCTGTCATATTATAGTGGAATAAAATTTAAAATCAACTATAACACAAAACAAAAGATACAACTCAAACAAATGAAGACTGAACAGTACTCTCCTAAATAAGCATTGGGTTACAGAAGAAATCAAGAAATAAATAAAAAGTTCACAAAGACAACACAAAGCAACCTCTGGGACACAGTGAAGGCAGTGTTAAGAGGGAAATTCATTTCCATAAATGCACACATAAAAATAGCTAAGCAAGCCCAAATAAAAAAAAAATCTAACTTCACAACTCAGGACCCAAGAGAAACAAGAACAAGCCAACCCCAAAGCTAACAGAAGGAAAGATATTATAAAAATCAGAGCAGAAATTAATGAAATAAAAAAACAAAAATATATTAAAAATCAATGAAACAAAAAGTTGGTCTTTTGAAAAGATAAACAAGATTGATAAACCCCTTGCTAAACTCACAAAAAAAGAAAGAGAGAAAACCTACATCAATACAATTAGGAATGAAAAAGGTGAAATTACAATAGATAACATGGAAATCCAAAGGATTATATGAAGTTACTTTGAAATTTTATACTCCAATAAATTCAAAAGTCTAAAAGAGAGATATTAGTTCCTAAATACATATTAACCACCAAAACTGAAAGAAGAAACTAAACATCTGAATAGGTCAATATCCACTCATGAAATTGAGGAAGTAATAAAAAACACCTCCAACCAAGAAGAGCTATGGACCTGATGGACTCTCAGCAAAATTCTATACAAATATTCAGAAAAGTGTTAATACCGATGCTCACCAAACTTTCTCAAGAAATTGAGAGGAAAGGAAAATTTCCCAAATCACTTCTCTAAGCAAGCATAACTTTAATTCCAAAACCAGACAAAGACCCAACAAAAGAGAAAACTACAGGCCAATATCCCTAATGAATATTGATGCAAAAATACTTAATAAAATCATTGGTAATAGAATGCAGCAAATCAAAGAAGATTATGCAACATGACCAAGTGGGCTTTGTTCCAAACATCCAGGAATGATTCAACACACACAAATCAATAAACATAATATACTACATTAATAGATGCAAAGACAAAAATTGTATGAGTATCTCCATAGATACAGAAAAGGCACTTGACAAAATCCAACACCCATTTATAAAAAAGACTCTGAAGAAAACAGGAATAGAGGGACTCTACCTCCCTACCTCAGGAGGATGAGGCAGGTAGATGGTCCTGAGTCCAAAACTACACCAGTGAGTTCAGGACCAGCCTGGGCTACAGAACGAGACTGTCTCAAAAAAAAAAAAAGGCACAAATGTTGGTAACAGTTTTATTCATAATTGTCAAAATTTGGAAATAACTTACATGACTTGCAATAGATAAATGGATTAGCAGATGGGTACATCCTTACAGCTGATCTCATTTAGTGATAAGGAGAAATGAACTATGTCATGCAACAAAAAAGAGGACTCTTAAATGCATCTTTGGAAGCCAGCCAATCTGAAGAGACTCCCTACTGTATGATTCCAAGTATATGAGATGAGAACACTATAGATGGAACATTTTACCCTTCCATTAGCAGTGTTTTGAGAGTTTCAGTTACTCCACATCATTGTCAGTACTTAGTATAGTTAAATTTTTGTTAAGCTGTTTTATTATTTTAAAGAATGTTGCTAAATCCCATTGTAGTTTTACAGTACTCGTATTTTCGGCTAATTATATTGACCACAGTTTCATGTGCTTGTTGGCATTTCGTGTGTCTTCTACCAAAATTTTTGCTCATTTTCATACTGGGTTGTTTGCCTGACCACTGATAATACAAGTTCTTCAACTATTCTTATATCCAAGATTGTGGAGGGTTTGAAAGAGGTGGTACCTAAGTGGGGCAGTCTCCAGCCTAGTACCCGGAGGAGGCTCCATCCAGAAAGGTGTCTAGCTCTGTCCCCCTCTGTGGTCAGGAGGACACAGCCCAGCAGCACTTTTAGAAAGACAGCTCCATATAGGCTGTGGAATTCTGCATAAGAAAAAGGGTTTCCCTGTAACGTGGCATTCAGAAGCTATAGTCAAGGTCTCTTGTACCATGGTTGGACTCTCCTACCTCCTTCCCCTGACCCCAAGGTCTCAGCATTACAGGCCTAAAACTTGAGCAGGACCTGTGGAAGACTTTGTGCTTGGGGGAAACATCTCCCCGGGCTGTGACTAAGGGCTGTGATCATGTAAAGCCGTGTTCTCGGCCACATGCACCTGTGTCCCCGAGAACTTGTTAGGACGCAGGTCTGCTTCAGGAATCTTGGGGAAAGACAAAGAGTGAATTTCTAACGAGGTCCTGATGCAGCTGTCCCAGGGCCACAGATTAGTAGGAGGGTCTAGAGCAGAGGCCTCGAGGAATGAGCCACCCATCAACAGCAGTAACTGACCCTGGGAACCAGCTAGACCTGCCTGACCCCAGATGTATTGAAACAAGAGGTACAGAGGTGGTCCCAGAAGCACATGATTCAGCAAGCCCCCTGGGTAATTCTCACGTACATGAGCACCAGGGAAACACTCGGCTAGAGGATGAAGCAAACTACTGGCTGGCTGCCCCCCAAAATGGGCATCTAACCGCTCTCTTTTCTTTATGGATTTCCTCACTGTCCAAACAATGTCCCCTGCCTCCATTACTGGCCGTCAGGGCTGAATGCAGAATGTGCCTCCCCCATGTCACGTTGGTGCTGCCCACGTGGGTGGAGCGTACCCTTGTCCTCTACCCTCTACTCCAACCTCACCCACTTGCCTCTCATGCGGGACACAGGGAATTTGTGAGGCTTCCTTTATCACCTTTTAGTCGGTCATTTGTTTTTTTTTCCCATAACCCCACTTTTATTGACTTTCCTTGGAATCAGGGAACCCTTATCCCATTTATTTTTTCTACCTTAGGGACCTCAGAAGCGGTCCTCCATGTAGCCACACCAACGGCAAAAAGCCTGGCTACCGCCCTCCGAGCATGTGAGATCCCTACTCTGCTTCCCTCCGCTTCTACCCAGTTTTATCTTGGGAATCTCAAGGAAGCAGGGAAGCACGCGCCGAGAGCAGGTGAAGCCTCTGTCCCTGTGTAGGCCACCGCCTAGACCAGGTCTCCCAAGACCAGGTCTCCCGCCCTATTGAGCATTCAGCCTCCTCTTGAGTTTTGTAAGGCAGTTACTTGCTAGCAAATACCTCTGATTCTGAGCCTCTTTGTCCTCTGTATCTCTGTATTAGAAGTTTCTGGGGGGCCAAAACCTAGTCTCCTTTTGACTGGATTGATTCGGTTTAATCGGGTTCTTGCTTGTTGGTTTGTGTTGTTTCCAATGAAAAGCAAGCTTACCCTCAGGGCTGTGCTCTTCCAAAGAGGCTAGTGTGTTTTCTTATTTTGTTTTATTTTAATGTTTCAGGTTCGAAGTGAAGTGAGGTGGGACACGGCAGTGCCCAAGGTTTAGAACATGGTAAGAGAGTTACCTCTGATCACTAATCCTTAGCAGACAGTGGGGGGCTGGGAAGGGGGACAGGGAGAAATGATTTCTAATTACTTTTAATACATTTTTACAAAAAAATATTAAAACTAAACCCACTGCTTCTGCACATGTCTAAATACATTTTCCAAGTGAGCAGGATTGTGATTTTTCTGATGGAGGGCCTTTTCATATATAGATTAGAGTGGCATCACCTGGACTAATATGTTTCCCATGGTTTTCTTACGTTGTGTTACTAATGTAACTTTTTTTATGTCCTTCCTTTCCTATGGAGATAAAAATGATTTTCCAAAAAAAAGAAAGAAAAGAAAAAACGAACGGAAGGAAAGAAAACACACTGGAGGTCATGGGTGGGGGTATTTACTTACTCATTCTCTGCTCCCAGAGTTCCCTTCTGAAGGACGGCCGTATAAGTGAGAGGTATCAGAAAAAGAGTCTCCGGTCCCCCGTTTCCTGCCTATCTGTGCCTCTTTTCACTCCTGCCCATCACAGCCTTTCCTGCTTCCTGGAATGCCCGGGGGAGAGTAGAAGGACCTTGGCTTCCAGATGGACCGCGCATGCTCGCTCCCGTATTTCCAGGCCTGCTCTCTCCACCCTTCAGAAGTACCACTACCGGGGCCCTCCACTGCAGCCATTTACCTGTCTGCCCTACCAACTGCAGGTTCACAGACTTACAATACACACCTTGCCCCTCCCCAGTGTTTCACACAGTGCACAGCAGTATGTTTGTTGCATGAATAAATGGAAAAGAACCATGGGAGAAAGCAGCCATAGAAGGGAAATGGGCCTGAGTTTCAGCCCGACAGCCCAGTCCACAACTGTACAGATAAGAAAGCTTGAAGAAGGCAGCATTGCCATTGCTGTCCCCTCAGTTCCCCACTCAGAAATAGACCAACAGTAGACACAAATCCCCTGGAAAATTACGCAAAGCCCAGTAGGCCTTTTTGCTTTAATTAAACTGCAGCTCTGCCGCCTTCAGCCTCCTCCCAACCGCCACGGAGGCCTGAGCCCGGGACCCACGCTGTAGCTCTGTCCCCAAGCGTCGCCTGAGTAGGCATCCCGCCTCTCCTTGCCACCCTGTCACACCTATCTGCTTTAATTCTCCAAACTCCTTCCCAGCCTGAAACACAAACAGAGACTTTGTATGATCGACAGTGATACGTTGTGTTTGCACACTTCCAACACAGAGAACGGCACGTAATTCTAAAACACAAAACAACAAACGGGCAAGCACTTACCAAGCAGGGGACTCCTCGGGCCCCAGGACGGGAGGAGTACAGAGAATCGACGTGCTCACACCTACTTCGGAGAAAGCGTTTTTGTGCCTTGACTTTGCACAGTTCAGCTGTCACCAATGCTGATACCCATCCAGGCATTAAATGGATTTGGGGCCTTTAAAACTAAAGCCTCCTGCCACCTCCCCCATAATACCTCGAAACCAAACACAAAGAAGAGGTTAATAAATACTTGTCGTGGACAATGATGAATGCAACTGAATAGCCATGGGACAGCTGGGTTGAGTCCCCCCTGCTTGCCGGCCCTGCCTGGCCCCGCGGGCCTCTGGGGAGGGGAGAAAGCCCACGGTGCGGTGCAGGCGGTAGGGGCTGATTAGCAATTACTGTTTGCTGCTTCTGCACCTGCCGGAGAGACAAGCGAGGTCAGGTGTGCCAGAGCCTCGTGCCCTGCCGAGTCCCAGACCGCCGGCGGGATTTACACAAACTCTTGAGAGTTCGGGGTGAGACCTTTTGATGCAACTATCAAAATTATGGCAAATTCAGCTCATCTAGTCATAAATTTTTTCACTTAAAAAATCCTGAGGCATAAATCATGTTCATAACGGAGAATTCAAAGGAGAAAGGAAGGGCTATTTTCTGAGTCGCGACGAATAGTACCGGGGGCTGTCAGGGCTGAGAGCAGTGGCGGCTTGCAGCGCACCTCTGTGACATCTCGGTGAACCAAACACAAACTACTGAAAGCCCTGACTTCTACGAACGTCGAATACCTGTTACCCAGTCGCTAGACAGAGAGATGCGTCACGGTTTGTGCCCTCTGGAATTCTCAGCTGAACTTGATCTAGGTCTCAGGGGCTCATCGGGCTGCAGCGCTACACCTGCCCCACAGAGAAACGCTCAGGGAAACAAACAGAAACAAGCTGGTGCACGTGGGGGTGCTGTTTCACGATGGAGAAATAGATTTACATTTCACCAGCTACGTGAAGATCCCTGAGCTCATTGGTGTTTTTCCTTTTTTTCCAGTTTCCAGCACCTTTGATAGACCATTGGCGTGGCATGGATGACCTTTAATCTGCTTCTCATCAACTTCACTTTTCCCAGAAATGAGAGACACGTGCAGGACGAGATGCTCAATGAGGGATCCAAGCAGAGAGAGAGAGGGTGCGCCCATATTCTCTGGTGGGTTTGGGGGAGCTAGCCGAGACGTTCTGGAGCGTCCACGGTCACCCCCTGGCCTGCTATGCTCAGGACTGATGACCAGCCCACGTATACTAACACAGCTCTGCCAGCTGCTGCCTCTGTATCGATTCATCAGAACTCCATCTGACTGGTTGAGGCGGCATGAAAGCTCTTACATGCTTTTGTGTAACCCCTACTGTTCCATTTCCTTCAGTATTTGGCTGTTCGCTAACACTTGGAAACCAGTCGAAATTTCAAGAGCTCTGATATGAGCATAAGAAAAAAGATGACCCCCCCAAAAGGTCTGCTGTGGACTGAATGTATCTGCAAGAATATATTCGATGTGCCGAGTCATATCCGTAATTTTCCCCTAGGGAGAAATTAAAAGGCCTTCAGATTTGTTTCTCCTTGAGACAATTGGCAACTCCTATTCATCAAATCTGGTCTTTTCTGGTCCTTCTAAAATTTGTCAAAGTCAGTCCTCTGCTCCATAGCAAATGACTGTGTTTCGTACCTTTTTTATTCTCAAAAGATAAGGAAGGAAACAGGAAAGCCTGTAACAGGAGCGTGTGGCCCTGTCTATCTCCTTCCTCGGATGCTTTGTTCTCACAGCACTTCCATTTGAAGATTTTCAAAGCCATTTGAATGATTTGTACAGGTGATGCATTAACAACTGGGCCCTACTGTCAAAGCCCCTCACCTGTGGCAGGCACAATGAACCTGACAGGCCACATAGACAGGATGAACCTGGGCACAGCTCACACTCCTCCCTGTAATCCTGGGGTGCTGGGTTAGCTCTGAACCACACTTGCCCTTCCAGCCCGAGTCTGGGCAATGGCAAACAATGCCACTCCTCTAGCTTGAAATGTGCCACACACAATCTGTTTCATCCTGGCTCCCTTCCGTCACAAGCCTGCTGGTGACAGACCACTTTACAGGAAGGACTTTGAACTGATACTAAAGGGACAAGTCGCTCCCCAGCTCTCACAGCTGCAGGGAGCCACGGTAAACTCACTCTTGTCATTATGACATGCAGACCCCAGAGCCTGAAAGAGTCAGCGACCCTCCACCCAAAAGAGTCAATCAAGTAATGGATCGAAATTTCCCTGAGAAGCAAGGTATCACTGGGGCCCACAACTCATAAGGAAAGTGGTGTACAGAACACACTGCGTTGTGTTAAAATATGCTAACTTTGTCTTGATCTTTTCAAATGATGGTCAAGAATTTAACACCGTAAGAAAACCACATAGGCAAATTACTACTACAGGTGACCCCCTCCAGAGTCAAAACTCTAGGGAGAATTTCTGACTCCTCAAAAATTTTACTAATAGCCTGCTGTTGATCAGAAGCCTTACTGGCAGCAAAAAGTCAATATGTGACTTACGTGTTATTTGTATTATATTTGAGAACTAAGCAAGGACAATAAGAAATCACTTTTACTAGAATTGCAGTTTACTAGAGAGACATAATAAGTAGAAGTGATCAATGTCACTGTCTTAGTTACTTTTTCATCACTGTGACTCTACCGGACATGCACAACTTTAGGAAGGAAAGATTTATTTTAGCTTACAGTTTGAGAAAGTCACAGTCCATTTATGGGTGGGCAGCTGGAAAATGGTGAAATCACTTGATGGGCCACAGCTAGAGCCAGAGATCCTCACGTCATCATGGTAGAACCAAGACTAGTCCAGGAGGAAGGGCAGAACCAGCACATGCCCCTCCAGGTCAAGCTCTAAGCATCCACCCCTTCCAGCCAGGCCCCCATCTCCCAACAGTACATAGTATCCTTAGGAACATGAGGATTTTGAGGGACACTCCAGATCCAACCACGAGAGTCACTCTGCCTTTTAAGTGGATACTGGCACCATTGAGCTCACTGCAGAAGCAACAGGAGACTGCTACAAAATCATGATATTCACACAGTTCTACCACTTAATTTCATGTAGTTACAATTTAATAGCACATCTTTACACGTGCTTGTGTTGCTCTTGACTGCATATGGTGCTGCTTTCTGTCAGTGTCTGTGTATGTTAGCTTTGATAAAATGTAATGTTTTACAATAGATTCATGTATAGTTTACAGTATTAAATGATAAAATAGACTATTATCTACATATTTTATGTGTTTGTGACATATTTTTAATTTTTTCAATATTTCTAAGCTATAGAGTTGTTTTCAAATTATCACACAAATCTATAAACAAAAAATTCATGTATAAGTGAATTCATGTAGATTAAACCTGCCTTGTTGAAGGGTCATCTATACTTCCACACCAACAAGGTAGGTCACTCTGCCTTCCTAGAACTTATTTCCTAGCTTCTGAAAAATAGCAAAACACCATGGGATCAAAAAAAAAGAAAGAAAGAAAGAAAGAAAGAAAGAAAGAAAGAAAGAAAGAAACTTTAAAAGCTTTCCTGGTGCAGACATACTCTCCCTATTTGGGAAGGAGAGTGAGCAGTAAGCAAGCGAGACAAGGAGCAGGTGCTGTAGCAAGGGGCAATGTGGGCTTCCTGGGGGGAGGGTGAGCATCCTGGTCTGGCTGATGAAGGAGAGGCAATGAGGCAACGTGGAACTGGCTTAGTCTAACTTAAAGTGGATCTAATCCATGCAGGTAAGGTGTAGGTCAACACCATTTTAGGAAAACACTCATCTAAGAAATATATACTAATAGTCTAAATGTGGTATAATGTCCAATCTACTAATCACCAGAAATACATGACAATTTTTTACAATAAAAATAAAGGTGGTACATCCTGTAATTTTAAAGTATTAACTTGCAATAATAGCACATGCCAAAACTGTTTCCTTCTTTTTCCCCCTACTGCTTTGACCCCCACCTGAGCAACTGGAGTTGAAGCTAATAATGGTGATGGCTGGTCAACGGTCTAAAGAGAAAAGCAGCAGCTTACTCAGGCAATTTATCTAAGCAAGTCACCAGCTGAGCCCCACAGAAATCTAACTCATTATTTTTCAGATATTTCTTACAGTTTTTGCTGAAAATAAATTGTTGTTACAAATGAATAGTTTCCAATAACTACATTCCAACTTGCATGCTATGATACAGTCTTTGAAATTTGATTTAAAATAATGCAAACCCCTATTTTAACTAGATACAAATATATATTGTATTTAAAATGAATGTGGAGCGGTCTATCTCAGCAGTGAGGAATATTTTATCACTGACATTCTTTAGAATTCCAGTGCTAGTGATAATAAAAAGCACACTGACATTGAGTCAGTTTTATTATAGGTCTTACAATTCTCCATGGCTTGTCCCTGGGGTGGGCGGCTCCCTATTGGGTGGTGTGCCACAGCCGTAGCAACTGCCTCAAATCCTTTCCAGAGTCAGGCAGGTGTACAGAAGAGAATGCAAATATCCATAAGGATTAAATATACCTAGGAAGTATATTTAGAAACCCAGATTAGCATTGCCTGTTGGGAATCATATTTAAACTGTTACACATCTACAACTGTTACCAATCATTGCTTAATCTTCTATCTCTCTATTTTGCTTTAGAAAGATGGAACTCTTCTCTCAACCAAGATCCAACAGTAGGCTTATCTGAGAATTTCTGGCGGAGTCCAGTTGCAGCCTTTCCCACACAAGCTTCCTGTGAACTTATTTCACACTGTGGCAGATTGCCCCAGCCCTGCCCCAGGCAACTCCAGGCTGCAAACTCCCGATTGTGGCACAGCTTTTAACCCAAAAGAAGATACCAAGAATCTTTCCAACTTCTTAAACCCAGCCTTTGTTGAGGATTGGGAACTCTGGTGCGCACGAGCAGGGCAAGTCATACGAATGAGGTGAACAATCAGGTAATGGACAGACCATGGCAAACTGGAGACTGGAAAGGCTCTGTGGTCAAAGCTGTTCTTGCCCTGCTTGGGACCACAGGACATGTGTGGTGTGGCTCAAGGGTGGTGTCTCTTGTTGCTCTGTCTTTGGTTGGTTGGTTGGTTGGTTGGTTGGTGGGGTGTTCTATTTTGTGCTGTTTCTTTGTAGTTTGCTTGACTTTTGGAAATTAAGTTTTGTTTTACTTTGTTTTCACACTGAAGTAAGTAATGTGGTTTTAATTAATGGGAGAAAGGGAAATTTTTATCCTCAAAAGGTAGGTATATTTAGAAACCCCAGAGTACCCTTCCTCCTTATATAAGAAATCTTATATAAGCCATTCTAAGAATGATTGTTCTAGTATTTTCTTAAGAATATTCAGAGAAAATATGCCATAATTTTATAAATTGAACACTCTAATTAAGGGTGAAATGAGGCTCTAAAATGATGCTTATTTATCCCATCAGTACTTGTAGCTTTTTTCACCAGTGGAACTCAAAAGCCATTTGAAGAAGGATTTTATAATTCCTGCAATTAATTGGTCTTTCTACTAATTGGTGGTTTTGGAAAAATATACTTTTCTTTTAGATTTATTTGAGGTACAATTTAATAATGACTTCATAAATGGTGAAAAATATTTACTCTCATTTTCACAAACCTAATTTTGTATACAGATATGTTGCCAAATTTTAATTTTACAATGACATTGATAAATATGTCAAAATAGCCCTTATTATTGGTGTTTATGTGAGAGGAGACAGTGGGGTTGTAGGCAATTAGGTGATACAGAGTCCCCAAGAAATGGAGAATCTACTGGGAAGCAGAATTATAGAAAAGGCAGCCGGCTATAATTTGTAAATCTGTAGCTGACCACTCTCCAGAACTACTTAATGGACAAGCATTAAGTACTCAAGAGTGGGCTTCAGCAGCAGCTTAAGGGTGGAGAACCTAGCAACCAGCCTTAGCGACTAAGCTGCTTTAGCATAGGACAGCCCCTTACCCAGCTCCGCTACAAAAATGTGTAGATAGTGAGCCACAGGAGCACCCACATTTCCAGGTCCCCCTTATGACTAGAAGAAGCTTTACCCTCTTTCTTTTTTTCCCCTTCTGTAATTTTCCCAACAAAATGTTCTCTTCACAACCGGCCTCCCATCTTCCACGACTTATTCCTCAAGCCTGTGGAGCCATAAACTCAGCGCAGAAGCCCAAATGAACTGGGGCCTGCCACCGCCACCGCAAACATTTAGATTCTCATTCTACTTCCAACAGTAATCAATTTGTATATTTTAAAATGCTACTATTTTAATGTATAAAAGGTCATGGAAATTGTATATTTTTGCCTTTTTTATTCTACAAACATAAAACGTTCCATAATCTCATTTATTTTTTTCACAGAATAAATTTTACTTAATCATATTTACATTCCTCCTTTCTTATTTCATCTCTTGGTCATTTTATACCATGCCTTTTCAATTCGACCATTCACCTCTCTTTGTTTTAGGTCAACTATTTTTCAATAGCATCAGATTGGATTCTGCTTGATTTTTGTTTATTTTTTGGTTTCTTGGATTTTTTTTGGGGGGGGAGGGGGTTGGTTTGGATTTGGCTTATAATATAAGAATCAAGAATCAACTTGAACTCGAGGAGACTGAGGAAGCATTACAAATTCAAGGCCAGCCTGGGCAACTTAGTGAATTACCAATATCCTATCTCAAAATCAAACCCCAAAAATGGGCTGGAATGTAGCTCAGTATGAAGGCTCAGAATTTAATCCCCAGTACCTTACACACACACACACACACACACACACACACACACAATCAACTTGAGACAGGAGACCTGGTGGCACAGGCCTATACTCCCAGCACTCTGACAGGAGGATCACAACTTGAAGCCCACCTTGACCAACCTGGCAACTTAGCAAAATCAAACCTAAAAACTGAACTGCAGATGTAGCTCAGCATAAAGGCCTTGAGCTCAAGCCACATAAAAAACAAAAACAGAATCTACTTCTTTAGGCAAAAGTGTTTTATTTCATATTCTGTGCTTCTTTCTTAACGTTAATTTAGTTTTGTTTTCCTGTTTGGAATCTTTTTTCTTTTTTCTGTACTGGAGATTGAAGCCAGGAACTAAGAATCAAGACATGGCTCCATGTTATTTTTTTCCTCTTCCTTGAATAGAGCATCGCCTAAACTCAGAGTTTGCCAACAGACTGTACGTTATGTCAGTCTCCCAGGCTACTTAGCTTCATGTGAGCTTTCATCCAATGCCCTCTTGATTTAATGCAGCAGCAATTCTCTGGTTTCTCTTCAGACCTTACAAGTATTTGGTATTTTACTGAAGATTTAATGCAAAGATATCTACTTCATACATCTTCTTTGGTCCCTTATAGTAAGCGCTGGAGTGTTTGAGAAACTCCCATCATGTACTGCCTCCGGGTCTTTATGTCTCATCTCCTAGCCTGGAGCTGTACTCATGGAGATGACATCTCTCAAAATATATAGTACCACTGTGCACATATGTGCGTGCAGGGAAAGAGAGAGAGAAAGGAGAGAGAAATGTTTTATGCTTGTGTAATATCTGAAATTTTTAGTCTTTGCCTTAATGTAGAAAGATGGTAAAGAAGTCATCTGAGAAAAAGAATGCACTCTTTTAGTCTCTAAGAGGGGTTCCCAGGAGGTGTACTGATCATTTCAAGTCACATGGAACATAAGACCTTCTAGTAGAGGACAGATGGTAGGGAGGTATATTATCACTTGACTTTTTCTTTTCAGGAATTCTGCTTTAGAAAAAACCTAGGCCTGAGCAGATTTTTTTTTCTCCTGCAGTTCCCTCTGCTTTATAATGATAGTTAGTCCTTCCCAGATTCGGTCATTTATAATGGGCTAAATGTTTATATTCCCACCACACAATTTACATGTTGAAATCCTGATCCTCAAGAAGATGGCATGATAAGGCAGGAACTTAGAAAGGCAGTTAATTAACTTGGACAGAGCTTTCATTTGTAGAACTAGTACTCTGGTGAAAGAGGTCCCCCAACCCCCATCAAAAAAAAAACCCTTTGCACCTTTTGCTATGTGAAGATCCAGTGAGAAGTATCTCTCTAGGGATCAGGAAACAGGCTCTACTCAGATCTCAAACCTGCCAGCACTTTAATCATGACTTCTCAATTAAAATTTATTTTAAATTAAATTAAAATAAAATTCTGCTGTGTGTAAGCCAACCCAATATTGTATTCTGTTATAGCAACCTGGACGGGTTTAGACAGTCTAATTTGGAGTGACCACAGGAATGATCACATTGTCCTAGGTCTTTGCAGGTATTCTAGTAAGGAACACACCAGAAGACATTTTAACTATTTATTGGCTTTTCTCCCAGCCCCGGTTCCTGAAAAGCTATGGGAGCTGTTCTCCACACACACACACACACACACACACACACACACACACACACACACACACACACACACACACACACACTGCTCATTATAGTTTATTGCTGCCAGCAAACAGATTTAAGATTCCTTTCTCTCTAATTTTCATATCAATGATACTTTTAAAACTTTCAAAATTAATCAAAAAACTTTTACCCAAAAAATTTCAGGAAATCAATCCAACAAATTTCCACCATCCAGTTATTATAAGTTATTATGTGTCATGTATTATGGTTTAAATCTAGAGTATCCCTCCAAATCCTCCTATATTCGGATGTAGTGGGACAACTGTGGAACTGGTGCCCAGGGCAGAGATTTCAGGTTTGTTATTGGCTCATGGGCCAGGAAATAAGGGATGGGCACCCTTCCTGGATGTGGGGGTATAATGGGCAGCTTGAACTAAGTAAAAGAAAGAAGAAAAAAATTGTTACTACTCTTCCTGGGAAAGCTCTGGCCTTTGCCTAAGTGTCCAGAGACCAACTCTTTCCTTGTTCACTTGGTTTTCTGTCTGCAATGTCTTGAGCAGCTCTCCTGCGTCTGTCATGTGCCTTTGTTGTGGTCAGCTGTCTGTGGATAGACTGTGTGAGACCTTCTGCAGCTGAGCTAAAATAAATCTTTCCTCCATTAAGCTGTGGATGCCAGGTATTCTGTCACAGCAACAAGAAAATAACTAAGACACATAGTAGTCACTTATATTTTGGGAAGTTCACAAGGTGATTGAACTCAGTCTAAGTCCATCAGCCCAAGAAATATAGTCTAGACTTGCCTGCTGTGTCATATCCTGTTCCATCCCTTCTCCAAGAGAATGCATCCTTACAGATGGTCTTTTTCACAGGCCACTTAATGGTTTTTGGGTTTTTTGTTGTTAGTTGCTTTGGTTTTTTCCAGTGTTGGGAATTGAAGCCAAGGCCTCACACATACTAGGCAAATATTCTATCTACACATCTACATCTCCAGCTCCAAATAATTGTCTACCAGTGGCTTAGCAAATGGTGATAAAATCCTGATAGTTGAAAGAAATGCATGTTTGTGCTGCTAATATCTTAATCGTTCCAGAAACTATTACCTGCCCCTGAGAGCACAGAGGAAAGGCAAATCTACTAGATTAGAATACACCAGCAACATCATTTGACCTTCTGATTGAGGGAAGAAGGGGCACATCTGAGGAGCGTACCCCAACCCAAGACGTCAGCTACGGAAGTCCAAATAATCCTGAGCTCTACGTGCATGAGCTTAGAAAGAACTCAAATCAGGAGAAATGGAGACTGAACCCCAAAGCAAACCTAAGCTCAATATCCTTCCTAGGACCTATCTAGTCATCTCAGGAGCCCCTGTCTCAGTGGCCAACCTTAGGGACAGCTTCTCTTCCATCTCTGGGCCCACTGGTTCTGCCTCCCTCTCAAGAATCAAGTGCTAGAAAGGCCCAGCCTGGGGCTTCAAACCATTTCTGCCAGACTTGACCAACTCTTTGTTCCTTCCTTTTCCCTTTCCTCTTCCTTCCTTCCTTTTTTTTCTTTATCATCTTTTTTCTTTTTTAGAAAAATAAATGTCAAACTTTTTAGCCAACTAAAGAGTCACTGCAAATGTTTAAATATTACTAATATAACAGAATCTAAACAATTACAGTCTTCAAATGGCAAGTATGTTAAACTGCCTGGACATTATTTGTACCCATCCTATTAGAGAACAGGGGAGGAAAGGATTAAATTATCATCTTTGTCACCAATGAAAAAAGAGGAAAAACTGTTCCCTGTGTGTTGATGACTAAACCTCAGCTCAGAGATCCATAATTCTCCCACAGTTGTTCACGATCAATGGGCTGGCCATGACCAAAGAGTTTTGAGGGGAGTTGATACTCAGGTGGGAATAAAAGATAGTTTACATTAATGTGAACAATGAGATTATAACTCTTTACTACCTGATGGAACTGCTAAAATGAGATCAGACCAAAAGATCTTTCCTGATCACTCAGCCAGAGGAAGAATTCACAACACTCAGAGTAAAAATAGTTTGTGCAGAGTATCAGAAGGTTTAATGATTTGAAATACTATGGAAAACATTATCTCCTGGATTTCTTTAGCAATGATTGTATCCCCCTGTGATGGTTCTTGGCTACTGGCTGTATGGGAGAGTACTCCGTGGTATGTCCAGTGTCCTAATAGCTTCATAGACAGTTACTGGCGTTACTGCAGTTGTTAATGGCACCATTCTCCCTCACATCCTGATAGTGTAAGAGAAGAAAGCAGTAGAACTGATTCTGCAAGAATTTCAAGAAAGCATAGGTACTCCCAAGGGAGGATATCCCATGAAATGAGGAGAAAAATCTTACTAATTTTAAAGTTCTCACCAATCTCTCCCTCCCTAACCACATAATCATTTCAATACACATGATCTTTGTATTGATCATCTTTTCCATCTCTAGGATAAAATACCTACTACCCACAAGTCAAAGGAAAAGAGGCTTCTATGTAGCTCATTCTTTCAGGGCATTCAGTCAGCTAGCTGCAGGTAGGAACATCAGGATGGAAAGGAGTGAAACAGCAAAGATTCTCAGTTCATGGCAGCCAGGAAGAAAAGCAGGGGAACAGGGCAAAGAGAAAAGAGCCAGGAGCCTAATAGAGGACCCAAGGTCATGACCCCATGTGTCACCCAAAAATATGCTTTACTAATCTGGGAATTTTTTGTAATTCCGTCAAGTTCACATACCACAATTGATGGTCATAATCACACCTTGTCAACTTGACAACCAGACACATCTTCTTAAACCATACTTAGTCACCAAATAAAAGACAATAGTAAACTCACAATTCTACCTAACATCAACTGTCCTATCCTGAACACAACCAAAACAGCATTAATTTCTTCTACAAAGTCTCAAAAGATTCCGCATTTTTTAAAAGTCAAAGTCTCTTCTGAGATTCAAGGCACTTAGCTGTGAACTTCCGTAAAAATCAAAAACAAGCTATACAGTCCCAAGGTATAGAAAGAATAATGGGATAGAAAATAATAGGGTGAAAGCAAGATCAAAATCCAGGTGAGAAAACATTAAGCCCTGTAGTTCCACACCTAGCGTTTAGAACTTAGAGTAGTAAAAAGTGATTTTCAGAGGGCAAAGGTAGCTCACCCCTGTGGCCTTTCTGACTGCAACCCACATGCTCTCTCTGTTAGGCTGTGTCTACTCTTGGCCTGAAACTTGCCCCGGTAGACACTCTGTGTTCCTATCTTCTCCAACTTCCTGGAGTCTCTACTAAACCTTTGGATTAATTTCCAAAGCATCATGTATTGCCCTTTTTTAAAAGACTTCTTGTCTGGCTTTCCAGGCCCTCAAAATTTTAAAGATGTCTGAGTGAAAGCCTGCTGACCCCACAACTCTTAACAGCTTGAACAGTAGGCAGACCTTATTGGACCATAGCTACAGTGGCCTATGGATGCCTAAATGGCAGAGCACAGAGTAATAAATCTCAAGAACTAATTCCCTGCTCTTTTTGATAAGGAGGTCCAGGGGCTCTCTTCTCAAATGAAAGATTAACATTTTTTCACCCTAGGGTTTTCAGTGGTTGAGGTCTTACTGATTTCTCAGATGACCTCAAGACATCTTTCTTATTCTTGATGTCTTTTAACGGCACAAATCTCGTCAGCAAATACCCTTTGGGCTGAAGTTTAAATTTTTCAAATCTTTTGCTCTGGCTTTACACCTAAATTTTACTATCAGTCTGACTAGAAGTAGCCTACAGCCTGAATGTTAGGCTGTCCTGAATTTTCTCCACTAGATAAATTACTTTTAACACTTCTGTTGAGATCAGTCTCCTGTAAAGTCTCAGTACATGGGGAAAATGTAGGCAAATTTCCTGCCACGGTGTAACAAACATGGTGTTCAGTCCACTTGCTAGTGAAGTTCTCCTTCCCAATTGAGATCTTCCGAGCCTGACCTTTACTGTCCACATCCCTATTCATTCTGATTTTCTGAGCATCAACCAGAATCACCCACTGAGAAGCTCCCAGGAAACAGCCTCCCTTTCAATGAGCCTCCTACAGATTGACTCTTTGGATTCCCAAAGACCTGTGGAGAGGAGGGGGTGTTCTCACAGCCATATTGTGAGAAGCTATCTTGGCCCTTCTCGTGACCACATCTGTTGTCCTTCCTCCTTGCATCTGATTTAACATCCTGTGATTAATCCTTTAATGTGTAACTTTCCTGTGTTAACTAAGTCTTTTTAAAGTGTAAAGCAAAACCTCTAGCTTTCTACCAACCTGAGAGCTAAGTATGTCCTTAGGTAACACATAAGGCCTATAACAGAAGTTTCCCCACTTCAGGGTGACCTACCTACCTGATCCTTCCTCCAAAGTCCTCAAAACATGCTTTGATTTATGACTTTCTTCTGTTCTGTAATTTTAAATACTGTACGTAACTGCTGCTTCTTGGAACGTGTCATTTAGGAAATCCTTAATGCATGTTCTGGGGCCTCAGTCACTCATATTTGAGTTCAGAATAAACCGTGTCTTAAACTTAAAGACAAAAGTAATGCTTTTGTGTCAGCAGGTTCTGCTTATAGTACTTTAGGGTTTTAAACCTGTATATCCAAACCTTTCCAAAGACCTCCTACAAACCAGTTCCAAAGGTTTCCAAACCACATGAGCAGGTACAGTCACAGCAGCGATCCTGGCACCAAATTTTGTATTAGCTATCATTCCCATTGCTGAGACCAAATGCCTGACACCCACAACTTAAAGAAAAAAGGGGTCATAGACATATATAACACCCAAGGTCATGTTTCCATAACACCCAAAAGTATACAATATACTCAACTAATTTCCTGGGCATTTCTCTTTCTCTTCCCTTTCCCATCTCTCCCTCTCCCTCCCTTTCTCTTTTGTCTCCCTCCCTCCCTTCCCTCTCTCTTTCATCTCTGCCATGCACACAACATGCTTTATATTCATGTAAATGATATCAGACATATTCAATCAGACATGTTCAGAATAATCAGTGTACAAATTTTTATATGAAAAAAATACAGCACTTAGAATTGATGAAGCATTTTGGCCTGTGTTAGTTAACAAGTTTTAATATATCTGACCTTATTAGTAATTTTTTCTAATTTTCGGGAATGTTCATTTAAGGAATCATAATAGCTATATATAATCTAAAAATGAAAACAGGCTGCCTTCTTGGTGTAACAGAAGAAGCCTTGTACAGGAAGCCAAAAGACTTAGTTTCTGCTTCTGGTTTTGCCACTAAATATTTATATGATCCTGTGTGTTATTGTGACTTCTGGAGCCATTATTTTTCTCATTAGTGACTTTTACCTTTGGGGTCAAGGACCCCTCTGAAAATTTGATGAAGCCTACAGACCAGGCATATCCAACATACGGCCTATCAAGCTTTTTTGACTTTTGGGTGTAATAATAAAAATTTGAAAAATGTATATGCATTAAGTATACTACATATTTTATATGCAGCCCAAGACAGTTTCTCTTCACTCAAGAAAGATAAAAAAATATGAAGGGGGGAAAAAAAAAAACACCAGCAGGCCACAGATTGTGTACACCTCCTATTGTGGTTTGGATCTGGAATGTCCCCTCAAAATCTCATGTATTTGGATGTTATGGATTGTTTATGGGACTGTATGTTATTGGGAGATGGGGGCCTCATCTGGAGGGATGGATGCAGGCATGTAGGTTGGATTACAGTCATGGGCTGGGGGCTTATCACACCTTCCACACCTGGAAGGGTGAAACACTGAGGCTGACCCAGAGGTGGATCACTGGGATAGGTCTGGAAGGATAGATAAGCTGCTTCCTGCCTTCCTTATGAGAGAAGACTCAGCGTGCCTTGACGTGGCTTCCTGTTAGCAGTGCTGTGAGGAACTGCCTCTCCACCTCTGTCTGTGCCGTGTACTTCCACTGTTGCTGGCTGCCCCGAATACACTGTGACATTCTGAAAGTGGGAGCTAAAGTAAACTTTTTCTCCCCTAACTTGTGGCTGTCCGGTCCTGAGTTGTAGCAATGAAAAAATAACTAAGACACCTCCTATTGGAGAAACGCACATAAACAAAGACTCTTACACCTAATAAGTCAAGAATCCCTAAACAAAAGGATCTCTGCAGCTTCTTCAAGCTGTAATATGCCACAACTTTGTGAACCCAAAAACAGGAGAGAATGCTGAAGGGCTAAGTTTAGGAAAAAGGCAAAGTGTAAAGAAGAGAGAAATAAAAGGGAATAAAAATGGAAAAGAAAACAAAGGTTCTGTTTCTAGCAATATGAAAACCACAGATATCATTAGGGTTGAGAGTATAGCTCAGTGGTAAGGATTGCCTAATATATATAAGGCCCTGGGCTCCCCAGAATCACTGAAACATAAACAAATAAACAAACACTCAAGCTTTAAATGAACATTTAAGTGAATTAAATACAATAAAATTGAATTTCACGTAATAAAAAATTCCATGTAAATTTTAAACTCATTTTAAAGTAATAGCTCCCCTCTTGGTAACAATAAAATAATCTCTACTCAATAAAGAAAGGAAAATAGAAGCAACGAAGCATTTACCATAACTAAGTAATTATCTCAAAATGTGATTAAATACTAGGAATTCTGTGATAATTGAATTATTTTTTTTCATTTTTAATCTTCTGGTTTCCATGACTGAACTCTAATATCTTCTGGGGAAATAAACTTAATGTGCAAATTTTCAGTTCTATGAGAACACATCGCTACTCTCATAGTTTTAAATATAATTTTAGCGACTTAGTATAGCTATTCAATGTAAAAGATTTAATTCACTTTAGATGAGTCTGGAACCAAGTCATGGGAGTAACTGAGCCATACCAGCCACAGATGGTTCCTGGGCTCTAGCGGTAACACCCTAAGAGATCTGCTTGCCCTGACTAGGACTCAGCTGCCCTCTCTGCAAAATAAAGGTGTTGAAACAAATTATCAAGGAAATGCCCTCCTGTTCTGTTTTTAAGTAAGAAAAGTGTAGGTAAAATGTAATTTACTTTAGAATAATTCCCCATATAGGCTTTCTATACTAGTTAGCTGTTACTATAGCAACTTCTTTTTGAAATTTTGGCTCCTAGTTTGGCAGACACTGATCCATGATTAGTTGTTCCTGTTGCTTTTGGCCTATGGTAAAGCAGCATATCATGGAGCCAACATGAGGCAGGGAAAACCCCACCTCTTCATGGCCAGAAAGCTGAGAAAAAGAGATGGGACGGGTGTGTCACAGTTCTCTTTAAGGGTGTGCCACCAATGACCTAAGGACCTCTCATAAGGCCATACCGCCTTGAAGAATAAGCCTTTAACACATGGATGACTCAAAGAGATAATTGCTGTTTTTTTTAGAAGATAGAGAAAAATGAGGGGTGGGGAAAAGGGTGTGTGTCAGCATACTTGAATATTATCCACTAGTAATTGTTAGTGGCTAATTTTTCCTTAACATTTTGCTAGAAGAAAATGAATAGTTTTCTGATTCTAAGAATCTGAAATCTAAAGGAGACAACAAAGTAGAAAAATATAGGTATGTTTATTTTAAGCAAACTTATACAAGAGATCGCACACCTGAAGGAGCCAGGTTAGTGACACGGAGGTACAAATTAATTCTGGTGTATAGGGAGGAACATGGGTCATAGAAAGATAAGACGTTTTGTTAGCCAGGCTGACATGTCTACACATGAAAACTGATGCAAAAACTGAACCCAATTTGCCCCTGTGTCTCAAGGCTCAGAGAACTTCTTGAAGCTGTCTAGATAGTTAAAACCAAATAAGAACTCAAAGTAAGACCTTTGAATTTCTAGACCAGTAATTTCTCTTTAACAAAGGTCAGAAAAATCTGATCACAAGAGATGTAGGATCATTCTCTCCTGTCGCTCTTACTGCTCTCCCTCAGACCATACACCACACCGCCATTAGGTTGTCTAAAATACCACTTTTATTATGTCACTTCCTTGCTCAAGAAGCAAAAGAGCCCCCACCTGCCTTGTGGTGCTATTGAGGACATCTCTAATCAGGCCCACTTAACCCAAATGGAACTACCTTGGGCCACAGTGGGTAGAGTCCTTGCCCCCAGTCAACCTAATCATTTATAATACCCACCACATTCTTCTAGAAATTTCACCCACTCATAGTCCAAATTCTTTGCGAACAATAAAGAAACTCTGTATCAGCCTCCATTTCTTCATTCTATAATGAGAAACATGGTATTGTGAAAGAGCTTCCTCAAACTCTCTTACTTCCTTTTCTTGACCTGGGATGATGCTAACTTAAAGAGGGACTTCTCTTCCCTCACATTTCCCTAAAGGGCTCAGGGACAGAATAACCAGGGAACTCAAAGAGGAGACAGGGTTCTACTGCAGAAGGACTCTGTTCATGAATAGGGGAGAAGTTGCTCATGTAGATACACAGTGTCCCCTGAGAGGATGGCATAAACTCATTTCTCTGACTCATGCATCAATGTCCTCTGAAGGTTGGTGATACCAGCGACATGGTCCTCCCGGAAGAGGAAGAAACAAGTCACTAGGTTTACTGTGAAAGCACTCTCCCATCTTGCGATCCTGCCTCCCTAGAGTGGGTACAGGAAAGAGGCTCAGAAGAAAGCCAGGATGCTGAAAGAGAAGTGGCATCTGGTGTCACTTTTGAAAAGGCACCGAAGCATCTCCGACATGCTTCATGCTTTAACATCCAGAGCACCATGTGGCTGTTAACACTCAAGGTTTATTTTCCTTTTTATTGCTTATATTTTATGGCATTTAATTTCTCCAATTTTCAGGCTGGCTCAGGTACAATAATGAAATTCTAGGTCACAGGCAATTTTTACACATGAACAGTGCCTTTTCAGAAAAGAATCGTTCACCTGAAGTAATTAGCCAACAGCTCCTTGTCTGCTTTCCCATTACAACATATCTCTTCCTGCCAAAACACCCCGATCTGGACCCGCACCTGGGCATGGCTCCCATTTGTGGGTCTTGGGATGAGCAGAGGGGCCATCGCCTTTCATTGGCCATGAATGAGGCTCAGTGGTTGGACTGAGGCTTTCATCAGCCAGCCCTGCTGGAAACCTTTCTGTGTGGCACAAGCCTGCCAGACATTCATATCAAAAATCCACAGGCTTTATTTAACTCTCCCTGGAAGGAGGGATAAAGGTTACAGCATAATGAGGAATAGCTCTGTCGAGCAAGACCCCAAGAGTCACGACTTCTTTGTTAAAACTGACAAAAAGAATTGGAAGATGAACTCCATGAAGTGCAGAATTGGGGCTACTTACCCCACCAAAGGGGAAGCAGGGAGGGAACAAAATCACAGGATCCACGCATATGCAGGAAGGTTACAGTAGAGGATGCTGAGCAGCTGCTTCCTGATTCCTCCGAGGACAGGTAAGAAACAGGCTATGAGAGCAGCAGAAGCATTTGCAGGCATTGAGTACCTTGGAAAGAATGAGCGTTAAGACTCAGGAAATGTGAGTTCTGATCCCTTGCCCTCTCTTGGCCAGCTGAATCGCCTCTGTGCCCATTCTCTTGGAAATTAAAATGAAACCGGAGCCACCTTTGTAGTGCCATGGGATTCCATGAGAATAAAAGATAGCAGTAGGCACAGAGCTGCACTTAAAAAGTTAAGAGGATCTGTGGATACAGCTCGTGGTAGAGTGCCTGCCTAGAGAACATGTTCAAGGCCTCGCAATAATGTTGTGTAGCACCAGTGTTGTGGCTTGGATCTGGAGTGTCCCCCCAGATCTTCATGTACCTAGGGATACTGCAGACTGGTGGGAGGTGGGGCCTGGCTGGAAGGGCAAATGCTTGCAGCTTAACCTGGAGGGGCGTGTGGTAGTTCTGCCCTTCCTCTCAGATTTAGTTAGCTCTGTTCTGCCATGCTATGAGGAGCTCTGTCTTCAGCTCTGGGCCCACCAGGTGACTCCACCTTTTTCCTGCCACCCACTTGGAAATGGACAGAGATCTTCTGAAACTGTGAGAGAAAACAAATCTTTTCCCTAAGTTACAGATGTTGGGTATTCTGTCCCAACAACAAGAAAGTAACTTAGACAACCAGCAAGAAAAATTTTTATGAAATGAAATGTGTTAAAAGAATTATCTCGGCTTTGGCAAATAATATAGTGAGGAGTTTGGTATCAGTTCTAAAAATACTGCATTAATTTACCTCATTGAAAATAATACATTTAGCTTATAGATACATCTATTTCTCAAAAGCAAATCAGAAGATTGTGTGTATTGCACACATCTGCACACACGCATGTGTGTTTGAAGACACAAAGGTTTATTGCTATGTTCTGAATATATGTATCTCTCCATATTCCCTATGTTGAAACCTAATATCCAACATAATATTCTGAGGAGGTAGGGCCTCTGGGAGGTGCTCTGATCCTGGTGACAGAGCCCTTATGAATGGGATTACTGCCCTTATAAACAGGCCCTAGAATGTTGTCATGTGAGGACACATCTAAAAAGCACTATGCATGAACCAGGGAAGAGGTTGTCACCAGATACGCAAGCCATCAGAACCTTCCTCCTGGGCATCTCAGCCTTCAAAATTGTGAGCAACAAATTTCCTCCTCCCTTAAGCCACCAGTTTCTGTTATTTTTTTACAGTGGCCCAAAAGAACTAAGATAGTGATGATAAAGTCATATTTTAAACTTCCTTTTTTAAAAGACTGGATTAGGCCTAAAACCAAAGTAACACAGAAAATATGAAAGCACATGAGAGAATAACTTTTAATGGCTTCATTGATTAAGTCTATCAAATGTTTCAAGGAGTAACACTAATCTTTCTCAACTAATTTAACTTTAAAAAAGGACAAATTAAAGGAAAAAGATGGGATGGAGATCTGAGGAAAAGGAGATTGGAGGACAGAAAGGGAAAAGCAATTAAAAATGATTAAGGTGTATATGTATATGTACCAATTCCCCAAGCTGAATGCAATTACTTTGTATCACAATACATATTAATAAAAAAATTTGAGGGGCAAATTCTTTACACATAGAAAATCAAAGAAATAATAGGTGAAAACTTTATTATTCCACAATCTTTAACATAATAGAACAACTTCACAGAAAATCAAAGAAAAATAAAAGCCAGGCATGGTGGCACAGACCTGTAACTCCTGCACTGTGGGAAGCTGAGACAGAGGATCACAAGATCAATTCTAGCCTGGCCAATTTACGGACTCAGTCAATCTCTGTCTCAAAAAAATTATGAAGGGCTGGGGATATGTCAATGTGAAGGCCCATTTGGTCTCAATGTCATAATAAATAAAGAAATAAAGGAAGTAAATAGCTAGAACAACACAATAAACCAATAGATTTAACTGATCACTATTAAATACTCTACTCAGAAAGAAAAATACACATTTTTTCCAGTTCATATGAGAACATTCTTAATGACAATCTACATATTAAGCCACAAAACAAGTTCTAGGATAGTAAAAAGATTGAAATCATACACAATATGTTCTCCAACTACAATGGAATGAATTTGGTAATCAATTACAGAAGAAAATTTGAAAAAAACATATAAATATGTGGAAATTAAGAACACTTTCCTAAATAACCAACCAGTTAAAATACAAATCTCTAGGGGTTAGGGGCATAGCTCAGCATCTAAAGTGCTTGCCTAGCAATCACTAGATCCTGGGTTCCATTCCCCAGCACCACATAAACCAGGTGCGGTGGTGCACACTTGTCATCCAGTCACTTGGGAAGCTGAGGCAGGAGGATGGCCATTAGGCTGAGGCCACGCTAAAATATAGAGACCCTATATATTTTTTAAAAAGTAAAAAAATAAATAAATAAAAAGTATATGTGTACACACTCACACACATACACACAGATATGCTTACATACATATCAAGAAAAAATGTGCACTAAAATGATTGAAAACAATAGAGCATACCGAAATCTATGGGATGAGTTAAAAGCAGTGTGATTCATGGCCTTAAAAGCTTACATTTTAAAAGAATAATGATCTCAGATGAATTAGTCTCTTGCCTTAAGAGACTATTAAAAAAGAAAAATAAACCAAATAATGAAGATTAAATCAGGCAAAAACAAAATAAAGAATCAAAGAGCAATAGAGAATGGCAGACAGCCTGGCAATGTAGCCCAACAATAATAGGGTACTTGCCTGGCCCCAAGTTCAGTCAGTCCTCAGCTCTGCAGTGGTGAAGGCACCAGGAAGTATGAAAGTAATGTAGCAAAATTTTTAAATTTTTTAAATAAATAGAAAAATCAATGGCTGAAAGCTTGTGTTTCGAAAAAAATCAAAAAATTGAAAAACTTTTGAAAGAAAAATGAACTCAAATTAGTAAAACAAAAAACAGGAAATCAAGAAGATACATCATAATCAGCCTATTAAAAATATTATTATAAGACTATTATAAATAATTGCATGTTACCAAATTGGACAAAGTAAATGAAATGAAAAAAAATTCCTAGACATTATCAAAGTGCCAAAAGTAACTCAAGAAAAAACAAAAACCATGAATAGATCTATAACAAGTAAAGAGATACCGTCAGTAGTCAAAGTCCATTCAACATGCACAGGACCGGATGGCTTCACTGGTTAATTCTACCCAATGTTCAAAGAATTGGCACCAATCTTTCTCAAACTCTTACAGAAAAAATAAAATAGAAGAGCTTGGAATATATCCTAACTCATCTATGAGACCAGCAATACCAATATCAAGTATCACACAAAAACAGGTAAAAACAAAACCAGAGAAGAAAACTGGGCTCTCGTGGTGGCAGTCGGGGTGGCCCTCCCTCCTGCATTTGCCCTCCTCCCTTCCCCACCTCTGTGAGTCCCAGGAGTCCCGGGTGTGCAGGGGATCCGCTCGCTATTCCAAAACTCCATTCTCTCAAGAGGCAGGTACAGAGAGAAACACCACTTCCTATAGAAGGCTCCGATACCCCATGAACAAGACAACAGGAAGCCACTGGGGTTGCTGCCGGACTCCAGAACCAGATTGAAGGCTCAGAAAGGGGCAACAAATGGGTGGTACAAGAGAAAATACACTCACAAGCACCAAGGAAAATTGGAGCCCATTTTAGGGGCATCTATTTGTGATTCCCATCATCAAAAGAGCAGTGAGGAACAGGATTGCAGCGTCGGCCCTTTGCAGGAGGAGAATGAGGGGTTAATGGGCATGCTACGGGGAGAATGGAAGTTTGTCTGGAAGTCATAGAAGAGCCGGTGGTGAGCAATCCCTCATGATGTACTGCCAACTGGCTCAAGCACAATGACTTCCTGACACGTGAACACAGGCCAGCTTCCTGTGCCTTCTTTCCAAGCCTGTTTAAGAGCATTTCAGAATACACACAGAGACACGCCACATGTGGACACACCTCCTGATGCTGTGTGTGCTTCCTGGGCCTGGGGATCTTCTGCATGCTCCATCTAAACATCTCCTTTGTGGCTCGTCTCCAGAAGAAGGGGCCCTTTGAATTGTTTTCCTGGGGAGCTGTTTCCTGACTCATTTTCACGGTTCCTCCATACAACCTACCACCCTCAGAAGGGGTCCCCTGTTCTTCTCTACTCTGGGTGGCATTGCTCTTGTGATGATAGATGTTTTGTTCCTCGGCTTTAGTATTCTTTCTACTGTATTCCACAGCCTTGCTTCTTCTACTTCATTGTCGCCTGTGTGCTGGCATTGCAGCCATTAGAGTCACCCAGTGGGACATGTTTGCCGCCCTTCAGTATCTGGGAGTAAGAGGAGGAATGTTTGCCAGGTGAGTCCTAAGTGGTAGCGATCCCACCTCTCACTATGTCATCACGGAAGGTTGCTGAAGGCTGCCACAGTAGGGCAGATAGGCTGCCCAGTGCTCACTGCCAGCCCCCATATCACAGGAGCTGCCCTTGATGCCACCCAAATCTCTGAGCAGTTCTTTCCTGGCCATGTAACATCTAGTTTTATGCTCACCAGCTGTTCCACATCTTTGTGGCTGCTGGAGCTTTCTTCCATATTCATGAAGTCTCAAACCTGCAGCAGTTCCGTTTCATGCAGCAAATGCAGTGAAGAGGATGCTTTGGGACACCTGCCAGGATCTGGGCCTGGGACCCTCAGCATGAGCCTGCAGCAGGAGCAGGCCTCCCTACTGGCCACCCAGGCCAGTACCAGAGGAGCCCCCAAACTGACCTCTTCATGGTGCTTTGTGATGGTTCCAGGGCTCCACACAGTCCACAATTGAGAAGAGAAAAAGCGAAAATAAAATTGAACTCAAGGAAACAAAGGAAACTATAGGCCAATATTGCTTATAAATTTTTATGTAAAAATTTTGTAAAATACTAGAAAGCTGAATTCAACATCATTTTTAAAGAATTATATAAAGTGGTCGAGTGGAATTTATCCCAAGAATAAAAGTTGGCTCAACATCCACTATCTAATTTCTATTAATAAATTTCTATTAATTCATTAAGGTATGCTGATGGGATATATTACACTATCTATCCAATCAACTGAATAAAAAACAAAACTTATATAATCATATCAAGATTCAGAAAAAAAGCTTTTGTAAAAATCTAAACAACTTCATGATTAAAAAAGAAAAATACTGGAGTGAGACGGTGCTTTAATCCAGTGTGACTGGAGTTCTGCCAGAAGAAGAGAGGTACAAGGAAAATGCCACGTAAAGGCAGAGGCTGTGCTGCCAAGAACAGCAAGGATGCCCGCCACGCCAGGGGCCCAGGGGCCCTCAGCATCCCCAGGAAGGAATCCGTCCTTCCAGCTCTTGATTCCAGCCTCCGAGCTTTCAGAACTGAGGGGAATAAATGTCCATAGTACTAAGACACAAGATCGTGCTAGTTTGTTATGGCAATTCTCAAAAATGAGTACATATCTGATTCCGTGGATTTCCTTCAAAGTAATCGGAAGTGGAAAGGGATTGGAGAGGCATGTAAATGAGATAAGTCGGAGTTGATCCATGCTGAAGCTGGTGGATAGACATGGAGCATTAACAATACGTTCTCCCTACATTTGATTGTGCTTTAAATTTTCTGTAGTAAACTAATTTAACAAATAATACTTCATATGTGCTCAGTGAGTCCCACTGCTTTGAACTACTTATCTAACACATTATTGGTTAGAAAACATTGTGTTTGCCTCCATGGGCTTTCACTATCGTACCTTGACTACTGCTGATTCCTGCTTCTCAGGCACAGACAGGGAGAACAGCTGGCCTCTTGTCAGTCTGTGATATCATCCAGGCTGGATTTGCATCTTTCTTATGCCTTGAGCCACTGTCTTGTCATTTCTATGCATAATTCCATATTTTCATAGGACATTACTCCTTCAGAAAGTTTCTAATCATGTTAAAGAGATTATACCTACAGGTGGGATCATCAGAGAATCAGGAAACTCAGCAAAAACAAAAGTACTATAAAATGTGTACAATAAAACCAAACTGTGCACACAAACAATATATTGGCCTGTAACTCCTGTACTAAAAGCAAGAATCCAATCCCAGCTCTGTTCCTGTGGCACAAGTCACTCACCCCTCTGAGCATCAGTGTCTTATCTCTAAACTAGGGAATATAATGCCTGCCCCAATCACTTCATTGATTGTCTCCAATGTAAAATAGCATGAAGTACATGAAAACGCTCTACAACCTGGAGGAGACTTTGAAGGTCAAAAATTATTATTAAAACAAACTTGGATAGTGGCTCATTCTTGAATTCAAACTGAAAAAGCCCCCCCCCCCCCACCAACTCTCACCAAATTTCTTATCCGCATACACAAGATTATTCTGTTAAATGCCTTTTACTACTTAAGGAGATAAACTGTAATGAATTCTTGTGGCTACGAAAAATATGGAAGGTTAGAAAAATAGGAAGAAGCAACAAATTGTTACTGCATAGCTTTTTCGTCTCAAGATTAAGTGTGGAATCACTACCCACCGCTCACCAGGAAGCTTCCTTTTGGCGTGTTCCTCTATTCTTGTTGACAAAGAAAACCTCCTGGCATACCCCAAATCGTTATGGGAAAACAAAGCCAGGAGGACTCAGTTCTCACCATACCAAGTATTCTTAGCCAATCACCAAAGTGGAACGTCAGCAAAAGACAGGAACCTGACCACAGCTACCCCTACAGGACCACAAAACAAATGACTAAATAAATCAGCCTAAGTACTTCTCTTGGTGCCATCAAACATGGTAGAGTGTTTAAAATAGCTAAGAGGTGTGCATGTGTGTGGTTTTAGTTAGAGTGTGTATTTGCTATGCACCTCCAGCTGCTGTTCACGTGACTTAGGTTCAAGCGCCCTCAGAACAAATCATCAGGTGACCTGATGTCCTCTCATATTCAAAAAGTTGCCGTCACACACCGTGGAGGTGGGGTCAAAGCCGCAGGTGGAGAGCAACGCTGCCACTTCAAATCTCTCCCATCTGGTTCAGACCTTCCTCCAGATGGACAGAAACTGGTCCCACGTGTCTGCTTTTCTCTACTCTGAAAAGGTTTCCAGAGAGCACCTAGCAATCTCAAACCTTTGTTACCCTTTCTAATTAATCACATAAAGACTGTTTCTCCAGGAATGGGTTTGAGTTTTGCCAGAAGCACTGGAAGAGACATATAAATTAAAGGTCACACAAACACTAAAATTGGACTTTTTCCATTTGAAAGAAGTCTTCTTTTTTTGTTTTTGTTCAAGCCTTCTAATGAGTGTCTCTCTAAAACAAGTATTCATTCTTTTTAAAACTTAATTATCTCGAGCTGGAGGAATGGCTCAGCAGTTAAAAGCACTTGCCTCGAAAGCATTAAGTCACGTGCTAAGTACCCACGTTCCATTCCCCAGCAGGAAGAAGATTGCCATGAGTCCAAGGCCAACCTGGGCTCCGTAGTGAGTTCAGGACCCGCATGGACTACAGACTGAGACCCTATATTATTTCTGGAAAATCCTACAATTAGTGCCTGGGGACAAGTGTAAAAGCCGGTTAGGTTGAAGCATACCTTACTCTTGAGTGACGCTCCCTGCACAGATAACTTCCCTGCATTCTGGGACTGTACATGATGTAGTAACAGTTCCATCACATGCTTGAACATGGGAAACGCTGTCTGTGTGTTAATTTTCTCATTCTTAAATTAGGGAGAACAGTCGTATTTACCTCATGCTATGGAGCAGGGATCCCCAGCCCTTTTTGACAGCAGGGACACATTTGATTGAAGACTGTTATCTCAAGAAGAGTATACTTGTTATTGAAGAACAGCTTCAAAACGGTGATCAGGGCTGGGGGATGAGAGGGTGGGGGCAGCACAGGGAGTTAGGCTCTACTTCTTGTCAATTGGCAGCAACATCAGGACTAATGGGAGTGCACTGCAATGTCACTGCTACTAATCTGCCCCCCAGCCCTGATGGGTACTGGGGAGGACTAGTCCTTGTCCCAGGGCTTGGAGATCCCTGCTATAGATGGATTGCCAATGTTAAGCATTCAGCAAATAGTTGCCGTTATGTTATTTTTATTACTAGACTGGGAGCACCTGGCACAGGAAAATGAGTTTGATTGTCCTTGCCACAGTGGTAGGCCCATAGCAAATACTCAACAAGTCTTGGGTGGATGGTATAGTGAATATTTCAACTACTCAAATGAGTGCACAGCTGTGAGGACCAGAGTACAGTGCACAGTCCTGCCTTATGTAGGTTGAGAAGATGCTAGATCATTCTGGGGTGTGATGTTCTTCAGTGTTTCTATGTCCAGTGCAAAAGGAGTGGGCTATGGTTTAGATCTGGAACGTGCTCTCCCCACACACAAAGTCCTAGGGCTACAGAATGAGACCCATGTATTTGGAAGTTAATTCAATCGCAGGCATTTCTTGGTTTCCTGTGCTGCTAAGAGGTAGGGCTGGTTGGAAGGGGCAGATCACTGGAGAATGACCTTGAAAGAGATACCTCCCTTGCTGGCTGTGCCCTTCACTCAACCTGCTTCCTGTCTTCCATGCCATGAACAGCTTTCCTCCAGCTGGGCCATCACCGAACGCTTCCATCATTGCAAACTACCCATAGACTGAGGCCTTCAGAAACTGTGAGCTGAAATAAACCTTTCCTCCTTCAGTTGTGGCTATCAGGTATTTTTGTGCCAGAAATGAGAAAGTAAACTAAGATAGAAATCAAGGGAGAATGGTGTTGGGATTGTTGTTCTTAGGAGAGCCATACCCAGGGTCATTGTAGGAGCCATGGGCCAGCATACGTAGGGACAGTTAAGGATACCACAGGCTTCAGGGCTCAGGATCCAGACCACTCTCTCTGCTCTGCAATCCTCAACCTCCTGGATCGAGAGGATCAAGATAGGGGGCATTTCAGTCTTCTCCCTAAAAAGAGAGAATGGATGAGGGAGAGGCTGTCATGGCCAGCTGAGTCTCAGGGAGCTCAGATTCTGTGTGAAAGATGTGGCCTCCCTGCTCACTTTTGCACTCCATTGTGGAAATATCCTCATTAACAATTACCATTTAATCCCATCCTTGCTCAACTTTTTTCTCCTTAGGCATTAAAAAAAGGCATTACTTCAAAGCAAACATCATAAATTTTTGTCAAAGATATTTACTCCTTTTTTTGCTAGAAGCTTGTTCAGTAAGCATAGGCAAGTTATTGAACTTGGCCTTTTTCTAGCTCAATTTTCCCATCTATGAACTCCGACTCCCTTTCCATTAAATATGGATAGTGTTGATCTCTACCTGCTGACTCTCCTCTTTGTGTTGGTATTTTATATTCATGGAAGCTCAGCAAGGAACAAAATATAGAATTCAGTGCAGAGCTTCTGTCCACTGGGTTTTCATTCAAAATTCAACAGGTAGACAGCACTCCTGCATAAGAAAAGGATGAAGTGACTCAAGGGAGGCAAGTGTGCTGTACAGTAATGATGCCCACATGCCGGCTGCCAGAGCGCTGAGAGCCAAAGATGGTCTTTTCACAAAAGCGAGTCTGGAGATGTGAGCAAGCTTTGCAGCTTCCAAGTCAATGCATTTCTTATAAACATGATAAACTCCTATTTGCCTAGAACCAGATCAGCATTCCTAAGTTCACCTTTGTGCCAGAGGGGGAAAACACATATTTCAAAACTGCAAATGAGTAACTTATCCCAAAACAAGTATATCAACAGCATACTGTTAATTATCATCTGTGTAAAGATGATGTCAAAACGTACAAAAGTGGATGGGCACACACTTATAGTCCCAGCTACTGGGCTACTGGGGCAGGGCTGAGGTGGGGTCAGAGAATTACTTGAACTCAGGAGCATAAGACCAGCTTGGAGAGTAAGACCCTGTCTCAAAAAAAAAAAAAAAGAAAAAGAAAAAGAAAAAGAAATAAAGAAAAAGAAAAAGAAATTTTCAAAGATTATTAGGCAAGCTCTCTTCCCTTGCAGAATTAACCATACTTTTAGTGAAATAGATTGCTGCAGTTTTGATGTGTCTCCCAAAGTTTATGTGTTACAAATTTAATCATCAAGTTTACATATTAGTGTTATTTGCAGGTTGGGTGTTTGGGATGCAATCAGGATTACAAAAGTCATGGGGATGAGCCCTACATAGTGCCTGTCTTGGTTACTTTTTCACTGGTGTGACTCAATACCCAACATGCACAAATTAGGGGAGGAAAGATTTATTTCAGCTCACACTTTCAGAAGGTCACAATTCATCCACAAGCACCCAGCAACAACGGAAGCACAAAGCAAAGGCAAAAGGGGAGGCAGCTCCTTACAGTATTGCAAACAGAAAGGTAAGTGTTGGAAGGAAGGAAGGAAGGAAGGAAGGAAGGAAGGAAGGAAGGAAAAAGGAAGGAAGGAAGGAAGGAAGTAGCCTTCCAGGTCCTGTCTCAGTGATCCAACCCTTCCCAGTCCAGCCTCACTATTCCTCCCCTTCCAGGTTTAAACTCCTAATCCACCACATGCCTATAATCTATAATCTACCACATGCCTGTCTTCCACCACACACCTATAATTCACCACATGCTCACAACAGAGCAGGCTCCTGTTTCCTAACAGCACATGGTGACATAAATAATCCATAACATCCAAATATATGAGAGTTTGGGGTGGTGTTCTAAATTTGAACCACAATATTTCACCTCTGGCCCTCAAAAGACTCATGTCTACTTTCTCATGCAAAATACATTTAGTCCTTCTCAAAGAGTTGCCAAAGTCTTAACAGTGCCAGCACTGCTAAGATGTCCAAGTCCAAAGTCTCCTCTGAGATTCAAGACAAACTCTTAGCTGTGAGCTCCTGTGAAATTTAAAGAAAGGTTAAATATCTTCAATATACAATGGCACAGAGTAACCATTCCCATTCCAAAAGGTAGGAATAGAAGGATAGAAAGTTACTAGACCAAAATGATTTCTAAACCTAACAGGGCAAGGGTTAAATCCTGTAGCTCCGTGCCCAGCACCTGGGGCAAACTGTACAACAGTATGAACTGCAAATGGCTTGGGTGGCCCTGCCCCTACAGCATTGCAGCTGGTTGCAACCTCCATCTTCTTTCCTCTGGGATGCCTTACTCACAACCTGTAGACTTCCTCAGAGAACAATCCATATTCCTGGCTTCTCCAAATTTTCTGGGTTTCTACTGCACCTTAGGCTTCTCCTTCACAGTATCACACACTACCTGGCCTCCAAGGCCTTCCTCTAAAATCTGGGCACAGGCCTCCAGGAACCCACAACCATGGCACTCTACAATTTTGTAAATCCAGGCCCTCATGGATAATGCCAAGGTCTGCTCTTGCTTGAGCAGTAGCCTTGCCCCCTTGGACAATCACTGTCAAGGCCTCTGCATTCCTAGATGGTTGAGCACCAGTGGCTTTCTTTGTAACTAAAATATGCCCTAGGGTACACTTCTCAAAGCAAATCTTTTACCTGTCTATTCTTTAATTGATAAAAGGGGAGGTCTTGCTAATTCTTGAGACACCATCAAGGTCTTTTTTTTTTAATAGTCCTGTTTACAAGTACATGGCTTCTTTTGAAAGCCACATAACATCTTGAATATCAGTTTGCCTTGAGATTTTCTCCACCAAATTTGGTGGTCCTCTGCCCTTCATCTCAGTTTCAGACAAAGTCTCTGGATAAGGGTAAAAACCAACACTTTCTGCCAGAGAATAACATGCATTGTTATTAGACCACTTGCCGATACGACTCTCCTTCCCATTGGAATGAAACTATTTGAGCCTGGCCTTCGCCATCTATAGTTCTATCAGCATTCTGGTATTCTGAGCTCTGAACAGAATCTCCATCAAGCTCTGTTCAGAGCACTCCAAGGCTTCTCCAGGAAGCATTCTCAAACCTTTCCAAACTCCTCCCACAAACCAGTCCCAAAGTCTTCCAAAGTAAATGGTCAAGTAAAGTCACAGCAACAGCCCCACTTCTCTGGTACCAATTTCTGTCTAGTTACTTTTTCAAAGTTGTGATTCAATATCTAACATGCCCAAGCTAGGGGAGGAAAAGTTTATTTTTGTTCACAGTTTCAGAAAGTCACAGTCTATTCACAGATGGCTGGTATCAGTAGAAGCACATGGCAAAGGCCAAGAAGGAGGCAGCTCCTCACAGCACTGCAATCAGGAAGCCAAGTCTCAGAAGGAAGGAAGGAAAGGAAGGAAAGAAATAAGGAAAGAAGGAAAAAAGGAAGGAAGGAAGGAAGGAAGGAAGGAAGGAAGGAAGGAAGGGAAGGAGGGAGGAAGGGAGGGAGGGAGAGAGGGAAGGAAGGAAGGTAGAAGGCAGCGTATACCCTTCTAGGTCCAGTCCCAGTGATCCACCCCTTCCAGGTCCAGCCTCTTCCAGATTTAAGCCCCTAACACCCCCCCCCCCACCACACACACACACACACGCCTGTAGTCGATAATCTACCACACACCTTTCTCCCACCACACATCTGCAATCCACCACACACTCATAATCCACCCATCCAGACCAGATGACCATCTGCTAATAGCTCATGGTTGCATAGATAATCCATAACATTCAAATACTCAAGACTTTTGGAGGATTCTCCAAATCCAAACCTCAATAAAAGCATTATGGCTTTATAAGTAAAGGAAGAGAGACCTGAGCTAGCACACATACTCTGTCTGACAGTATGATGCCCTCCACCATGTTATGATGTAGCAAAATCGCTCCCCAGATGTGGCTGGCACCATGTCTTTGGACTTCCCAAATTCTAGAACCTTGAGCTAAATAAACTTCTGTTCCCAATTGATTCCTACCCAATCTCTGATGTTTTTGTCATGATAACAGACAGCTAAGACAGATTGATTACCAAAAGACAGCATTGAGTAATAAGTGCTAAGGACTGGCATCAGCTACAAAGGTTGAAGAATCAATGGGAAGTTCTGGTGGTATACAGAGTGGGTTTGACAGCAAGTTACAGCCATAGCTGGGCCTCGAGACTGGGTAGAATTGGGCTCAGTGGAGTAGAAGAAGTAGGAAAACAGCATGCTGGAGCTGGGCCACACTGTGTCATGAGAGCCGTTGTTACATGTTCAGGAATGTTATCAGCTATTTATCAAACATGTAGATTACTAAAATTTAAACTATGTAAACTTACAATAAAATAAATTATATTTTAAAGCTATAGTTCATTGGTACAGCAGTGTCCTAGCATACATGAAGCCTGGGTTCAATCCCCAATGTCATAAAAAGAAAAGGTAATTCAGAACTCCTCACTTTTTTTGAGAGAGAGAGTCTCTCTCTGTAGCCTAGGCTGGTTCTGAACTCACTGGTGTAGCCTAGGCTGACCTTGGATTCAGGACAATCCACACATGCCTCAGCCTCCCAAGTGCTGGGATTATAGGTGGGTACCACCACACCCACCTATATGGTGCTGGGGTATCAACTCGGGGCCTTGGATTTGCAAGGCAAGCATTGTAACCACTGTGCCATTCCTCTAGCCTCTCTTTTGAAAAGGTAAAGGGAAGTTAAGGCATGTTCACTAAGGCAAAGAGAAGTGTCAATAGTAGCAATAGTCAAGCTAGCCAGTTACTAAACATTTCGAAGCCCACCTAACAGTATATGCAAAATAGCAGAAGCTGAAATGCACTTATTTGTGGGCATAATATGGTATCGTTAGAATGGTATGGGCTCTGATCATAGGCTCAAATTCCAGATTTTAAATCTGCTACTGACTAGCTGTGAAAATTCATGGAAACTACATAACATTTTTGACCCTAAGTTTCATCCTATGTAAAACAGATAATAGAGTCAACTATTAGATTATTTTAGGAAAACTCGAAAAAATACAGTATTAAGTGTATAGAACAGTGCCTGGTGCATATATCATGCCCAATGTTGGTATTGTTTCATAGAAATACTCTAAAACCCATAGAAAATAGAGTCACTGTGCAGTAGGTTTATTTAGGCAATACGTGGAAGCATTAGGCTTCAAATTCTGGACAAGGACTACAGAAATTGTTATGTAAACATTGGGGCATCATGAAAGGTTTCTGAAATGAAATGGCATAACAGTTGGAGATGGTAGTAGCTTGTAATACAGCCTACACCTCTGTATGTAGCCATCTAGCGCAATGCTTAATGATAAACCTACTCACAGCAAATCCTCAAATGCCTTTTGAAACAAAGAAAGGTGGAATTATATTTAATATAATTTTGATGTTAAGTATACCTCAGCATATGCTAATTCTTTAGAAATTTATAATTTATAGATGGTAGCTATAGTAACACCCAATTAAGAAAGACACCAGACCTCTCCCTGACATTTTCTGCCCATTATAATTTCATCACATAAAAGCACCAAGACCAGTGGTTCAACCTCCTTAGTATCTCTTTACCTTTGACCTTCCCATCACCTTAACTAAATTCATGATTCATAACCTTGATCCCTCAGTGGAATCACGTAGGAAACTTGAAATAAAAATATAACAGCATATGGTTCCTGCCTTCAGAGACTGGTTTAATTGGTCTGAGGTGTAGCTTGAACACAGAAATATTTTTTTTCAAGCTTGCAATGGCTCTATAAGGCAGCAACCGTTGGCTTGTGTTTGCATTGCTGTATGCCTCAGTTACCACATGAGTTGTCTACCTGGGCCCCTGACTCCAGTTAATCAGCGTGACAAGGGGCCACACTGACAGGTCTTAATCCAGTATCACTGGTGTCCTCACAAAATGGAGCAGTTTGGACCAAATCATACTTACACAGGGAGAAGCCACATGAAGGCAGAGGCAGATACCGGAACAATGCTGCCACGGGCCTGGGAAGACCAAAGACTGATAGCAACTACCAGAAGCTGCAGAGAAATTGGGAACAGGTTCCCTCTGGAGCTCTCAGAAGGAGCCAATGCTGACAACACCTTGACCTTGGACTTAGGGCCTGCAGAACTTTAAGACAGTACGTTCCACTGGTTGAGCCGACTACTTGTGGTACTCCACCTCCAAGTTAGTTTCCCAGTCTGACCACTCTCCATCTCTCCAGACGCCACTCACATCACTTTGCAAATTTACACTCCAGCCATCAAGTTCCCTAGTATGCTGCCATCTTCCATAGGGCTCTATCTACCCACAGTACACATCTGAAGGGGACAACAAATTCTTGAAGTCTCAGCTCAGTCTACCCTTCATTTCCATAGTCATTGCTTCCCTCTCAGTCAAACCTTCACTGAGGTAATCACTTCTCCTTAGACATGCCATCGCTGTCGTTCCTACCCAGTGTCTCTTCACATCCTGATGGGCAGTCTCTCATCCACCCTTGCTGGCTGCAGCGCACACAGCCCCACCTACACAAGCTTCACGCAGGGGTCCCCTGGCTGCTCCTCCTTGGCCCATTCTGCTTACTTCTCATTTCCTCAAAACTAGAACATTCACTGAAACGCATGGGCTACTTAGAAGAACTGGAGGGGGCTACTCATGGTTACAATTTTCCCTCTTCTCCTGCTCAACTCTCACCCACTGCAGACTGTCCTCAGCCCCAGCAATACCAGCAACAGCAGTACCAGCCAGGTGGACGCTGATGTGGGCAATGGCCAGCTCCATAAGCATCCTCATGTTTTGGTTTTTTTCCACCTTCCTGATTCACAACCTGACCACCCCTTGCTTACCACTGCTCCATGAAGTCATTTCCAAATAAACTACCTACAATGTATGTGCTTTCTAGGGCTTCATTTTTCTTAACCAGGAAAATACAACCTAAGACAGTATAGGGTTTTTAAAAAATTGTACATTGGTTTAAATCAAGTGAGATTGCCAATATTTGACCTCTTTTACCTATAAAGATGATAAATTCATATGACTCCACTGATGACTATTTGCTTGTATTTGTATCTTTTCAAGCAGAATGTGGGCACCCTGACATCAGGCACCATACCTGATGCATCAAGCACTGTGGTGTCTCAATAAATGTTGAATGAACGCATCATGATCTTCTCAGTACGGCTAAGGAAAAGTCTACGGTAATAATTCTTCTGTAGATAATGTCAGCATAATAAAGTTAAATCCTTGCCTCACGCCAAATAAAAATGAATCAAAGGCTTCAATGTAAATTAGAAGCAATTTTTAAAGGATTAATAAAATAGTTTATGGGTAGGAGACAGATAATTACAAATCAAATTTCCACTGTGGAGTAGGAAGTGCTGTCTTAGAAAAATAAGGGAGTATGCAGAAGAGCACCTGGAGTCAGGCTAGAGCTCAGAGGGTACCCAAGAGAGGTGTCCTCTGAGCTGCATTCTGGAAGACACAGAGAAAGGAGCCAGGAGTCGGGCTGGGAAAAGGTTTCCAGGCAGAAGGAAGAGCCTGTACAAAGGCATCTAAGTGAGAGTCAAACTAAAAGCAGGGGCTAGAGGAATAACACAGTGGTTAGGGCACTTGCCTAGAAAGTACAAGGCCCTGAGTTTGATTCCCCCAGCAGCACATTAGTTAGGTATAGTGGTGCATTCAGGTGGTTGAGGCAGGAGGACTGAGAGTCAAACTAAAAGCAGGTGCTGGAGAAATATCACATGGTTAGAGCACTTGCTTAGCAAATGCAAGCCCCTGAGTTTGATTCACCAGTACCACATAAACCAGGTATCGTGGTACATGGTACATGCCTTTAATCCCAGCACACAGGAGGCTGGGGCAAGAAGATTGCTGAGAATTTCACACCACCCTGGGCTATATAGTGAGTGCAGAACCCACCTGAACTACAGAGTGAGACCCTGTCACACACACAAAAAAAGTGATTGTCTTAAGGCTAGCTATGTGAGTAGATACTAAGTAATCACAGAGGCTGTAATATCTTGGCTTTGGAGAAAGCATGTCAAATGTCACAGAAATAGCCACTTTATTTCCTTGGGGCAGATGCTCAGAGATGAACTTGGAGTCCACGCTGTCCTCTAGCAGTATGCTAGATTTCAGTGGGAATCACGTCGTTGCTACCCTCCTGGGGTTCCTACAGCTATTGCCTGTACACTACACCAGCTTTGACAAATACATCCAAACTACCTTTGCCTGCTCATGAAGGGACACTCATCTCCAAGGTTGAATCCTGAATCAAACGTACAGGTAGAAATATTGTTCATTCTGGCAACAGAAATGAACAGGCAGTTCTCAGATGAAGAAGTTCAAATGGCCAGTAAACACATGAAAAAATGTTTAACATCCTTAGCCATTAGAGAAATGCAAATCAAAACATCACTAAGGTACCATCTAACCCCAGACAGAATGGTGTATATCAAGAACTCAAACAGCAATCAGTGCTAATGAGGCTGTGGGGAAAAGGAACCCTCCTGCACTGCTGGTGGAATGTAAACTGGTACAACCACTCTGGAAAGCAGTATGGACGTTTCTCAAAAGACTGGAAATAAATATCCCCTTTGATCCAGTGATACTACTTCTGGGAATTGATCCAAAAGAATTAAAAGCTTCATGTAACCAAGACACATGTATACCCATGTTCATAGCAGCACAACTAACAATAGCTAAAATGTGGAAGACACCAAAATACCCATCAACAGACCAGTGGATACATAAATTGTGGTATTTTACACAATGGAATACTATGCATCTATAAAGACAGATAGATTGGAGGCTTTTGTTGGTAAATAGAGTCAACTTGAGACCATCATGTTCAGTGAAGTGAGTCAGAAGCAGAAGGTGAAATGTCAAATAGTTTCTCTGACATGTGAAACCCAGATCACAGTCATTTCATAGAACTAAATATGGAGGATAATGGAAACTAGTGTGGGAGGGTCCAAAAGGGAGAGGGGAAGGATTTATGATTTTACTGGGATATATACATGCATAAAATACTCAGGTTCAATGTAAACATGTATTGCATATATACATATTAACAAAATGGGGGGAAAAAAGAAATAACATCCATTCTTATTGATGGCCTGTAAAAAAGGTGCTTTGCAAGTCACAGGACCCCTCTGAATTTCCATGAAGTGGCGTGAATGATCCATCAGGCCAGAGGAGCCAGGTCCAACGAAGGGCCACAGATCAGCAGAGAACAAGACTCAGGCATGTTATCAACTATTAGGTTTAGTTAATTACACACTAGAGGTGGCTATATTTCACAGACTTTGCTAAATGAAATATTCCCCCCATACAAAGTCCTGTGCTATGTCCTCTTTGACCTAATGAATTAGCTTGCATAGTAAAAACATGGTTTGGGCTCAGTGATTAAAGCATTTCCCTAGCAAGCCCAAGGCCTGTGCCGAACTCCCTACCACCACATAAGCTGGGTATGGTGGCACATGTCTATAATACCAGCACTTGGAAGGCCAAGAGAGGAGGATTACCACATGTTTCAAGGCCAGCCTGGGCTATATAGTGAGTTCAGAATGGGCGTGGACTACAGAGCAGGATCCTATCTCAAAAAGTGTACAGTAAAAATCAAAATAATAAAAACATGATTCTTTAAATTCATACAAATAACTACAAAATCTCTTTAAATTTCCTGTTTCAAGAATCAGACAAATTGAATGAAAGTACTTCATAATAGCCATGCAATGTTTCAGAGTCCATGCTATGCAACCCACCTACAGGAACAACACAAGGGCTTTGTCATGAATGCCTATAAAGCCAGAGAATGAAGGAATGAAATACCATAGTGGATAGGACCAGCCAGGATACTCCGCGCCCCTCCGACAGCAGCAGTGATGGGACACAGGCGCTGACAGGAAACTGTGCTGCCACTTGTCAGTTATCGCCGGTAAGCGCAAGGAAACCTCAGTTGGCTTCAGAAACTTCTGCTGTCCCTAGAGGGTAGACAGAATAGTGTCAAATTTTTTAACTCATCCATTTTAAAACACCTGTCACCAGTCACTTGTCTACTTTTTTCAAACATCTGATAAGTTAAATTGGAGGAAGCTGATTAAATCATATCATCAGTCACATACTAAAGGAACTTCTCAGCCATACCAACTGTGTTTTATTTATGATTCATGTCAAAAATGCCTTAGAGCTTTTGTTCTCCCATTCCCTAGCAGTTTATTTTCCTAAAATTGTGACCTTGTTTTACAGCAAGATCCACCTCAATAAAGCAAGGAATCAGAAAAATCAGCCTTGTATATCAACAATTCAACATTTTCGAAGACCTGGGACTCTCCAGAGGCAATCATAGAAAGGGTCTCGGTGACCTTGCAGTAGCTGCAAACCATGTGATCTGAATTAGAATGGTCCCTTCTTCAATAATACATTACAGGCTGCGTACGTTTAGGCATCCTCCGGCTTTCTCAGTGGGAACTAAGATTATTCCAGCACAAACCTCGTTTTTCTCATCACGCAGCTTCTACCAATACATTTGTGATCGCTGTAAAGAGCACAATAGAGGGCACACCAAGGCATCGTGCCCACATTCATCCACAGGTGCTCAGAGAGAGGCATAAGCAATAAATTCCAAATAATTAAATAAGAGTGCGAAAACTCTTGCCCAGGGAGTGAATGCATGGCTGCTTACAGTTAAGATCTGTCCTGTTAGAACGCAAGTAAAAAACCAGACAGAAGAAAGCAAGCAGAGGCCAACTGTAAAGCCAGAGGGCAAAGGGCAGCCACTACAGACGGTGCCAAAGGACATCAACTGAGACCCTTGGCATTTGCTGAGAATGAGTCTAGGACCATTGGGGTCCCCATTTTCAAGCAAGTTTCTATAAAATTCTTCCAATAAAAAGCAACAGCATACAAATTGAAACGCAATGTGTCCCTTTCAGACCTGAGTAAGGAAAGAACAAAGCCACACTGAAATGTCAATGCTCACTGTTGGGAATCCTGCTGGGGACCAGCCACACCCAGCCTCCCCATCCTGTCCAGCACACACACACCTTGTCCCCAGCTTCCTCTTGAGCTGAATGATTTCCACACAGCAGGAAACACTCACATCTATCTCTTGTAAAGATTACAAATTATCAGATCTCATGGTTATAAAAATATGGGCTAACAAGTAGACAGTGCCACCTGGCTACCAGCTTTGCGCTCAAGGTGGTCCACGTTACCTCCTGTCATCGCCACCTTAAGGGACAGCCAACGCTACCACTAACTCCCATTTTTTGAATGAGATGTTTAGGTGTAATGCACCACCCAGTTGACAATCATTTCCCTGTCTCTCTGAAAGCTTACCTACGGAGAGGTGACTCCCTAGGCAACCTGTTGGTTTTTAGTAACTTAGAAAGCCTCTCATTGGCTGACCTCCCCCCAGCACCTCTTGGGCTTCCCTCCCACTACCCCCTTTTTGTTTATTCTGTTCCCATCCTCTGGTCACCTCCTTGTTCCTTCAATGTGCTCCCTACTCTTTGGCCTCGGGGTCTCGCTCTTTCCCTCTCCTCCACCGGAAGGTTCTTTCTTCCAGATTCCGACCACCTTCCCCCTTCATCTCCTTCAAGTCTTTGCTCAAATATCACCTCCGCATGTCTGATGGTGACACTTACGGTCACCTTCTTTCTGTAAATTTCATTCTGCTTCCGGGTCAGCCTCTACTTGTCTGTCTGGTCACCGCTGTGCCCTCAACATACATTCCTCGCCACACGATATGTAGGAAAGAGAAGAGTGAAGAATGCGAATAAACAGACTCAGGTAAGTCGCTGATTTCGGCAAGGTCGCAGAGCTGGTCCACGGCTCACGCTCCCATGTAGGCTGAGCTGGTTGTCGTCCGTCCTACTGGGTTTCCCCGCTTCCGACCGCACATGCTCGGGATGGCTTGGGGACAAAACGGTCAGAAATGATAAGCCCGGTAATGGTGACACTGCGCCCCTACTGGAAAGGTAAGGGATAAAAGGAAGTCCGTTTGGAGATGTGTGTATCAGAGGCGAGCTGGTGGCAAGCATTTCGTGTTTGCGGCATTTGGTCTCGACTGCTCAGCCTTATTGCAGCACAGGAGCTGCAGAAGATGGTACGTAAACTAGCAGGCAGGCTGTCTGTGTTCCGTAGAACTGTGTCTTCAGAAGCACCGGTGGAAGACAGGTGAGACCCGCAGGCAGTAAGTAGCTGGCCCCTGACTTAAGTCCTTGTGGGGAGGTGATGCAGAACTGACGCCGGAGAGCTCGATCCAGGGTTCCGTACCGCCTGTGTCCAGGAACGAACACCGCGAAACAATGTGGAAAGAGAAAGTGACTTTAGTGAGAGAAGTACGAAGCGAGGATAAAGAGGACAGTGGGAACTCCGCAGCAAGGCAGGCAGGGGCGGGCTGGGGCGCCAGTTACCCGGCAGCGACAGCCATCTTTTCTGGCGTTTCCACAGGTCGCGCATATTTATTTTTATAACTATTTAGCCTTTATTGATTGGTACACATGAACATAAAACTAGTTTATTGGCTTTAGATCAAATCCGAGGCCCGAAGATATGACCTAAAACTGCCGCGCCACTAAGTCGGGTAGAGGAGGTCTGCACCCACGGGTACAGCCACCTCAAGAGCGCATTTGCCATGTGTCCTACATTTCCAAGGTGTTCTATCTTCGTGACATTTGCTCTATACTTCTCTTTTTAATTGCCATACTCCTATCTTAGGGAACATCTCAGACACACCGCTGCTACCTTCTCTGACTGTCTCCTAGAATCTACCTTATAAAGGTGTTCCAAATCGTAGGCGACTACAGGAAGCAATGATGCAAAGTGAACAATGTCACCTTTGATTTTGCCCAGTTCTGGGTTCAAATTCTAGCCCTGACATGTGCTGTCCATCATCTTGAACACCTTGAAATTCCAATCATTCATTTGTCAAATGGGATAAGCAACGCTCATCTCACAGGGCTGTTATGAGGTGTAAATAAGATGTGATATACTGAGTGGACATTAAATCACACATAGTTGATCAATCAGAATAGTTATTATTATATAATAATCATTAAGAGGCTCCTATGATTCCCTACCACAGTGTATATATCACTTGGGATCAATGGCTCTTTTCTTACTTCAAAGATACCTTAGTATCTGTTTCTGGTCTAAGGACATCATTATTGAATATTTAGTGAAGGATAAATTAAAGGACAAATAACCTTACATAGAGCCATAAATTTCTCAACTCAATAAATAACAGATATATTTTACAACTGAATTCTAGAAGTGTTAAGAACAAGAAACAAACACGTAGACATCATGGCAGCAAAGTAGGCGTCCTGTTCAACGACTCTTCACGGACTCATGCAAAAAGTTAAAATGCAAAGACAAAACTATGTGTTCTACTTAGCTTTGGAGTAGGAAGAGAGCTTCAGGAATTGAAAGGAGGATGCGGGAAGGTTGGAAACCTTGGGACTGAGAATGAACCAGACATCTTGGGAACAATTAGATTGTTAGGTTCACCTTGCTTTCTACCTCACACAGAACTCAGTGGGGTTTCGGTTACCCCACATCCTCAGACACGTTCAGAGAATGTCTTCACTAGACCTTTAAAGCGAAGTCCCTCGGCAACAGAATTGTGGGAAAACAAGACAACAGGACATGAGAAGAAATGCCTGATTCCCCAGAAATTAATACAAAACTTACAGAAAGAGAAGTCAAAAATAAGTAGATCAAACAATCAGTTCAAAAAAGACACACTTGAACAAATGCAAAAAAAAATGCTTACTGAGCTGTTGATTTTTTTATATTAATTTTGTATCCTGCAACTTGGCTGACTTCATTAATAAGTTTTAAGAGTCTCTTGGTGAGTTTTGAGGCCTGCTAAGTACAGAATCATGTCATCTACAAATGAGGGTAACTTCTTCCCTTCCAACGGGTATTCCCTTTACTTCAGGTATTCCCTTATTCTCTTGACTGATTATTCTGGCTAGGGTTTCAAGTACTAGATTGAAGAGGAGTAATGAGAGGGGACCACCATGTCAGGTTCCTGATTTAATGGGAAATGCTTTCGATTTTTCCCCATTTGTTATAATGTTGGCTGTAGATGTGGCATAAATGGCTTCTATCAGTTTCTGGTAAGGTCTTTCTGTATCTATTTTCCTTATAGTTTTTATTATGAGTGGATGTTGAATTTTGTCTAAGGCTTTTTCTGATCCATTGAGATAATCATGTGGTTTTTTCTTGCTTTTATTTTGTATGGTATTTTATATTAATTAATTGCATATGTTGAACCATCCTTGCATCAGAATGAAGCCAACTTGGTTATGGTGTGTAATCTTTTCAATGCTTTGTTGAATTCTATTCGCCAGTATCTCATTGAAGATTTTTTCATCTGTGTTTATTAAAGAAATAAACCTATAGTTTTCACTACTGGTTAAGTCTTTGCCAGGTTTTGGTATCAGGGTAATGCTAGCTTCCAAAATGTGTATAGCAATATTGCTTCTCTTTGAGTTGTGTGGAGCAGTGTGAGAAACATTAGTGCTAGCTCTTCTCTGAAGTACTGGTAGAATTCCGCAATGAATCAATCCAGTCCTAGGCTTTGTATGTAGAGAATTTATTACTACCTCAAATTCCATGTCTGTTATGGATCTCTTCAGAGTTTTTGTTTTCCTGGCTTAATTTTGGTGTCTTGTATGTGTCTAGAAATTTATTCATTTCTTCCAAATTCCCCAATTTGGAGCGTAAGTTTTCAAAAAATAGTTCCTTATTATCCTCTCACTTTCAGCTGTGTCTGCTGTAATGTCAACTCTTTCATTTCTAATTGCATTTACATGAGTTTCTTCTGATTTTGGTTAGTTTGGCTAGAGGTTTATCAATCTCATTTATTCTTTCAAAGAACCAACTCTTTAATTTGTCAATCTTTTGCAATTTTTTTGTTTCAATTTCACTAATTTCTGCTCTGGTCTTTATAATTTCTTTTCTTCTACTACTTTTTATTTTAGATTGCTCTTGTTTCTTTGGAACTTTGTGCTAAATCATATATTAAACATATATCATCATATATAAACATGCTTATTTTGGGTTGCTCTTTTTTAAAATATGTACATCCATAGCTACAAGTTTTCCTCTTAGTGCTGCCATCATTGTGTCCCACAGGTTGGATAGGCTATGCTTCCACTGCCATTTAATTATAGGAAGTTATTGATTTCTTACCTAGTTTCATCGTGACCAATGTTTGTCAAATAATATACTATTTCATCTTCATACATTTGTATAGTTTCCGTAGTTTAATTTGCTATTGGTTTCTAGATTAATTCTTTTATGATCAAAAGTACACAAAGAATTATTTCAATTCCTCTGTACTTACTTAAACATGCCTCATAACCTATAACACGGTCTATTTTGGAAAATGACTCATATGTTGCTGCAAAAAATGTATATAGTCTATTGATGTTGGATGTAGAACTCTGTAAATAGCAGTTAAGTACAGTTGTTCCATAGTGTGGTCTAACTCCAATATTTCTTTGTTCATTTTTTGTCTAGTTGACCAGTCTATTTGTGATAGTGGGGTATTTAAGTCCCCTACTATAATTGTATTGGGGCTCCTTTATCCTTTCATGCCCAGTAGTTTTTGTTTTACATAATTGGGTGCCCCATTGTTGGGTACATACTGCCAATGCAAAAAAAATTATTTTTGTCTTAAAGAGTTTAAGAGATGGTTTATTCTGAAGCCAGATATGAACATGCATTTAGGATTTCCCAAATGACACTTTCCAATGACCAGCAGTTACATACAGTATTTATAGTTTTAGAACAGAAGAAAACCATAAACCAAAACACAATTTGGAAACACTAGTAGAAGTAACAGTTTGGCGAGTCACATTGAAGCAGGAAAACTCCTGCCATTGGCCTCAGATGTCATCTAAAAACATTCTTAGCTCTCCAGATGGTGGGAAGCTAGAAGTTACTGTTTAGCATTCTGAAAGAGTTACTTATTTGTCCTAGAAATGTTACACCTAAAAGGATTTATCACGGATGTTAAGTTAGAAACAGAGAACAATAGATACAGCCATGAAAAGAGCCAAGACTGCCCCTAATAGTCTAGCCAGTGTCTGCTGGCAGGCCCAAAGAGGAGGAGAGGAAGTGCATTGTGAGCTCTCCTAGGAGACAGACTGTTAACCAGTCACACTCCAGGGAAGCTGAAGACTCTTCTTGCCAGTCACTAGGCAGGTAAGAGTGCTAGCAACAGGGGATGGGGAAAAGACCGCGCTCTTCCTGAAAGGTCTAAGTCCAAGGAGATTGGGTCTCAGAAAGCAGGGGTCACTTCCCCCACCTCCAAGAGCACAGATGGGAGGAGAGCCAGCTTACCTGGCTTTTTTGCACAGGGGGCAGGGAGTATAAGCACCTCTGGACACAGGTGTTCTATGTGCCAGCAGTAACTCAATGTTAATTTCTTTACCTAGATTGGAAAATTTCCTTCTATAGTTTCATTGAACATATCCTTTATATCTTTTGCACTGTCTTCTATTTCCTTTTTCACTCCCACAATTCCTAGGTTTTTCTCTGAGTCATCCATCAGCTATTGTACCCAGTCTCTTCCAGAAACTAGATGCACCTTGAGGCCATTATGCTTAGCCAAATGAACCAAACACAAAAGGTTGAATGCGTAGTTTCTCTCATATTAAAAGACCAAGCCATTAAAAAAGTACTAGAGACCCGGAAGAAAGTGAGGAGATAGACTTTGTGAAGAGGGGAAAGAGATGTCGTGGAGGCAGTTGAGGAGGGGGAAGGGAAGCAAAAATGGACAAAATGTAATATGCAAATACACCAAATTCTTAATCCGATTGTTACTATATATTTCAAATACTTTCTAATAATAGAAAAACATAGAAAAATCCTTGAAAATAAATACAAGAAGTTTAAGCACAGTGTAACTGCAGAGTTCTGGTAACACATTGGGAACTATGCAGACAACACCACCTCATCCTTGTTTCCTCTTGATATCTGTTGCTCTGGGGTAGATACTGCCAACGGCCTCGTGCATTTCTACCCCAACTCCCTGGAGCCGTGCTGCACACCGAAGGACACAGTCAATACTGCATCTCCCAGACATGCTGACAATCCAGGCTCTGCCTGTGACCTGGCTTCTACCCAGCAGACACACCACAGAAGCCTGCAGACTTTGTGAGTTGGCTTTTCTAGTGGCAGAATGCAGACACACTTGGTGGGCCTGGACGCTGTTGAGGCCGTGTGATCCTGCAGCTGAGACAGAATTTTCTTAAGTTCCCAGTGAGGCAACAACCTCCTTGGTGGGCTAATTTTGCAGTGTTGTTCTAGAAGGAGCTAGAAGGCCTCCTCTGCCCTGCCCAGCAAAATGAATTCAAACCAATCAGAGCCATGACCATAAACTGGAACTGAACCTAGATGAACACCACTCCTTTATTAGGTACCTGGCTACCAGCTCAGATCACTGAGGTTCTTTCATAGCATAGAAGACACTCAAGATACGACCCCTGACTGGATCCATCAGGCAGGAAAGAGAGATAAAACTTCCTGTCTAAGCAAGAGCAATGAGGCAATGAGACAGAGGTTTAAAAAGGTTTTTAGTGAAGCCCACATTTTCTAAGTCTCCCCCCAGGACAATGGCCAATGACAAAAGTTTAATGCAGTGGTTCCCAAGTTGTTACTAGGGACCCATTTAGTTAAAGATCATTCTCCCAAGAACCAGAGGGAACCTGTCAAGATCAACAGAGGCACCAGAATCTAATAGGAGCACACTGACAGGAGTCAGACCTTTGCTCATCTCTCCCAGCTGTCCAGTCCTTTCGAGTCCACAGACCAATATTGTCCATGGCCCAGGGGCCGGGTACTCTTGGCTTCTTAGTGAATGGACTTCAGTCCTGCCGGGTTCTCCCTCATAAGCAGTGGGTGATCACAGAGCTGGATCTTCTAAGCTCTGGGGTTTTCAGAAATGTTCACATTACCAAGGAAAAAAGACAAGGAGCAATTAGAAAAACACTGACTAGAGAAAACATATTTTTCTTTACTCACGTACACTTTGCTTCCGATGCCAAAAGTGTGGAATTTTTCCCACACTAAAGGGCTGCTCATCTCCCTTGATGTCAACTGAGTGTCCCATAATTTCATCATGGTAGAGTACCAGAAGTTACCGCACACCACCCCGCAGGCTAAGGTTCTGCCCTGCAAGACTGTTTCCCAACTTCAGGCAGTAAAGATTAGTGGGTCCCAAGATGACCCACACTTCCTTCCAACTTGACCACAAATTGGGAGTTGTCCAGATCCATCTGTCATGTTTAGTAATGTGCTATCTTAACTCACAGAACTCAGGAAAACATATTCACTGGTTTATTATAAGTGATACGATTCAGCACACAGATCAAGAGCACATAGGGTCAAGTTTAGAAAGGTCCCATTCCAGGAGTGCCTGTTCCTGTGGAGGTGTGTGCTCCACCCTTCCTGCCCGGGGAATATGTTCACAAACCTGGAAGTTTCCAAACCTTGCATTCTGGGGGGTTTTATCAATCATTAACTCACTGGCCAGCTACTCTTCCCTTCCCCAAGGATAGGAGATAGGCCTAACAGGTCTAAGCTTCTAATCATGGCGAAGTCTTTCTGGTCACCAGCCCCGATCGAGAAGCCCATCAAGAGTCACTTCACTGAAACAAAAGAAGCTTCTATCACTCAGGAAATTCCATGGGCTTGGGGGGCTATGTCAGGAACAAAAGCCAAAGGTCAAATTCTAGAACGTAAGATGTTCCTTGGGTTCCCCATTACTCAGTAGACTGTAAAGGTTTTATGAATTCTACATCAGAAACTAAAGAAAAGAAAGAAAAACTATTTTATAAATATTCAAGCAACATACTTTTTATATTTATAAATGGGTTACATGTAGTATAGTTATATATAAACTTTTAATTGCTTAAAAAAAAAGTCTAACATTACAGGTGAAACAGTGACCAGTGGTTATTTCCTATAGGAAATGAAGGCGAAAAAAAGAGAGACCTTTGCTTTTTCTTGCTATATGACGTTTAATTTTGTGTAGCTTTTTTCTTTTTTCAAGTAAACCTGTATCTCTTTTGTAATTAAAATGTTTTGGCCTTCTCTTCTTCACAGCTGTTAACCAAGTGGAAACTACCAGGTGTGAACAGCTGATGTCAAGATGTGTTACATTGTAATCTTCTCCAGGAACTTTCTATTTAAGCAAAAATACATTAATATTCTACAAGTTCCTTCTGTCCTTTCTGACAAGAAAGTGCGCCGGTGACATCTCAGTGGTAAAGTGGCCTTGTTCCTGAGACCATTTATTCTTAAACCTGAGCAAATGTTAGACTCATCCACCGAGCTTGTTGGAACAGATTGCTGGGCTTCCCTCGACAGCTTCTTTTAAATTACATCTGGGGCCATGCCAAAGAATTTGCATTTCTAGCAGGCTCCTAAGGGCTGCTGCTGCTGTTGATGAGTGGACTGCACCTTGAGGCCCTCTGCTCTAATCCCTCCTATTCAATCTGCAATCCCAGGACAGGTGCATCAGCATCACCAGGTGCTGGTTAGAAATGCAACCTCAGACGCAGCTCCCTCCCCACCATCCCTGAAGCAGACTCTGCCTCCTAACAACTTCCTGAGGACCCACATGCACATGGAAGTCAGACAACACCACTCCAGATGTCCAGAGCCTTTAGTCACAACACCAGGAGGACATGTTCTTCCCCAAGTGCAACCTCTTCCATGGCCCCAGCTCAAGTGGACAGTGGTGCCTATGGTCTGACACAAGACAGAGGCCTCTGAGTGCTGAGGCATTAGGGTTAAGTGATCCTCACTATAACAAAAAGTACCAGGAAATACTTTCTCCCCTCATACACATTTCTGCAGCCTCCATGGAACCATCCGTCCAACACTGCTGCTGCTAGGCTTCTCGACCCACAGAGAGGCAGAGAGCTAGATCCCATGCTGGATAAGACCCCCTACCAGCAACAGGCGGGAGACTTACCAGTTTAGATACCACCTCTGTCAGGCCCTTTCAGGGTTGAGAAGTCTACCAAGCTACTGCTCAAGTACAGTAAATCCTAGCCAATCTGAAGGCTCACTGAAAACTTCAGAGACAAAAGTATAATTTCCTCTGAGTAATTTTACCCCAGTGCCTGCAGCATGACATCTGTTGTGTAGGTATATCATCCAATAGTATTGAACGGTGGTGAACAACCCAGCTATGTCTAGATCTCCAATACCAATTCATTAGGCCACCCAGTGTCCTCTAACACATAACTAGTTCCTGTGGTCCAATGGGACTCTGAAGAGAGTAACTACTTTTTTCCCATTTCCTGATTTTTCCCTATACATCTTCTACCACTAGGACTACCTAGCACACAGGAACTCACAGAATCCCCAGGATTGACCGTATCAATATGTGAGCTCTGAGGGGCAGAGTCAAGGTTGCAACTGCGTAGGATTGCATCGTCAACAGTCCCTTCCTTAAACTGAAGACTAAACTTAGTAAAGGAAATTCCTTTACAGCTTAGCTTAAGAAAACAGAGGAACTAAAGGACTTGAATAGTGACTGGCAGAAAAGTGGCAAAGATCACCAGTCAGGAGTCGCACTTTGAGACCCTTGCAGTGGTACATCGTTGCAGACTGAGACACAGGAAGAGAGGAAACTGGTCCCAGCTTCCCTCTCTGTTGGCACAATCGAAGGTTTTGGACGTAAAGACTTCCCATTCAAATAACACAGGAATTTGGGAGGGGGAGGGGCTTTTGACTCATTTCAATGGTTCTTAATAGATATTTTGAACTTGTCATTTTTGGTATTAATTTATAGCTTTGAGAAGTTTTTTTCTCTTGATTTTTACATTTCTTTCTCAAGTAGTTCTTTATGCACCTTGAGACCATTATGCTTATTGAAATGAATCAGATACTTCCAAGCTAACCCTCAGCCTCAATCTGCTGTTCCCCTATCCCCCTTCTTGTTAATAGTGTTGTTAAGTATTGATAACTCACAAGCATATGGCTTGGCCTGTTGGGAATTGATAATTTTATACAATTTAGTTAGACACAGATCATTAAAGCAGGTTTTTTTCTCTATATTACCAAAAAAATATAGTGTTGACTATAATAAACTCTTCCAAAAAGTTACTGGTTATAGATACCTCTATTAGTAGTATAGATCACATTTCTAATGTTAAAAGTACAATGGCTGTATGAGCTGACAACTTCTTATGATATGTCAATAGATGGTTTATATACATTTCATCATTGATACTGATATCTAGCCCATTATCAAAGAGGTTATAATGGTTTGAGCCTATTGAGGACTTAAATGAAAAAGCCGGACTCCCCAGAAGCTGATATCAAGAGCGCTGAAGTAGCAGAACTTACAGGAAAGGAAATCAAAAAACAAGTGGACCTAGCAGCCAATCAGCTCAAACAAGATATGCTTAAACAAATGCAAGAGATCCTCAGCTTCTTCAAAGGAGATTTAAGCAAATAAACAAGAGTTTTACATTATATCATAGGTATTTTCTCATTGCTATGAGAGAATACTTGACACCCACAACCTGTGAAAGATTTGTTTAACTCCCAGTTTCAGAAGGTCTCACACAGTCCATTCATAGGCAGCCAGCAACAGTGAAAGCACACAGAAGAGGTCAGAGAGCTGCTTATAGCACTACAGACAGAAGCCAAGTGAGGCAGGAGTGAGTGGGTGTTTGAAGACACCGGCAAGACCAGAGCTTTCTCAGCTTCCTTCCTTCCTTTACTTAGCTTAAGCTGCCACTTGGCCCACACACACACACAGGGTAGGTGCCCCTCCCTCATTTCCAGACCCCACAAGTCAATAATAGCACAAACCTGAAAGCTCTGCACTGGGCAACTCCCAGTCTCAACAAGTTCACACAATTTTTTCAACTCAAGTTCCAAGCATCCACTTCTTCAAGCCAGGTCCTACATGCCCACAGAACACAGTTCCACAGTTATCCCATCATTTCCAAATACTCGAGGATTGGGGGGACATTCCAGATCCAAACTATATTACTTGATAAAAAGCTTAATGATTTAATAAAAGACACAGATAAGAGGAAAAACAAGGCAATGCAAGAAATGAAAGAACAGATTTCCAGGCAAGATGGTGGCAGAGTAACAGAACCACTAAATGGCTCCTCGTAGGCTCATTCAAAAAGTTGAGATATAGCTAAAAACTGTTTGCTCAACTTAGCTAGGAAACGGAGGAGAGCTTCAAGAACTGAAAGAAGGTCATAGAAATGTTAGAAACTCCACAGAGGCATCAGAAGCTGAAGAAACACCAGCCTGGAAAGCCTCCCCGGGCTGTCAGGGAAAGGCCATGAACTGCTGACATCTGTAGACCAAGGGAAGCCTGGAGTCAGGATGCTCAGATTGAGATAAACCTGGATCCAGGAGACTGGAAATTGACAGCAGCTGGTAGCCCCAGCCGCCAGAAACTAGCATCCAGGTAGTTCAACCTGCAAACACATTGTGAGTTTCCCCTTGAAAAGTCTTCCTGGGGCCTAGAACAACTTGTGAGAAGTAGCACTTGGCAGCCATAATAGGCAGTGACATAGAGAGAGAAGCTATTTTGAAAAGCATCCAAGTCTGCACTGCTTAGGGTAAAAGAAGTCACAGAGGAGCCACACATCAGAGATTTTGGTGACCCTTTTAATCAGTACCAGGAGGGAACTGGCACAAGAAACATTTGCAGAGAGGAGAAAATGGCTACTGACTTCCCTTGGGGGAGGAAAGCCAGGACAGATGGAACAGCTTTACTGAGGGGTTTGGGTGTGAACACTCAACCAGAGGCAATCAGATTGTTAGGTCCCCCCTCACTTCCTACTCCCAGCACAGAACTCAGAATTTTCAGCTCCCCACAAATCCCCTCTTCCACATTCAAAGAACCTCTTGGCTAGGCCATTAAGGTGAATTTCCTCAACAATAGGATCATAGGAAGACAAAGCAGCAGGACACACACAGAAACATCTGAGATCCCAGAAACCAAGGTCATGGGACCTGAAGTAGTGGAACTCATAGGAAAGGAAATAAAAAACCAAATAGATCAGTTGGTTTCTGCAAACAGTCAGTTCAAATAAGACATTCTTAAAGAAATGCAAGCAATGATCTGCAGACTTAAAGAGGAAGTTACGAAACAAATAATGATCCTAATGAATACAAATCTTACTGAGCATATAGAAGACACAAATAAAAAGTTGGCTGATATAAATAGAACAATGTAAGATATGAACAAACATTTTGATAGAGAAGTGAAAAATCTGAAAAGAAATATAGCTGAAGTTCAGGATACGAAAAATTCACTTGAAAGCAGAGGAAGTTGGCTCAAACATTGCAAGAACAGAATTTATTCCTTGAAGATCAGGCTGAGGAAACAAATAACGTAATCAAGCATGACACCAAAATTAGAAGTGGGCAAATTAGCTAAATACTATAGCTGATGTATGATATAAAGAGAACCAACCTCAGAAATACGGGCATGGAATAAAGAGTAGAAGACAGCAAAAAAAGAATTCACTCACTGAAATTATGTAAAAAGATTATCTGAATCCAGGAAAAGAAATTAATATGCAGGTACAACAAGCTAATAGAAAACCAAGTAACCTTAACCAGAAAAGAAACTCAAGATGACATATCATAATCAAAATTTCATAAATTCAACACAAACAGGGAATATTAAAAGCAATAAGAGAAAAAGAGACATTATTTTACCAAGACAAATCCATTCGAATTGCTGTATATTTCTCAATGCAAAAGTTAAAGGCCAGGAGAGCTTGGAACAAAATCTTTCAAGATCTAAAAGAAATCAAGTATCAACCCAGGTTTTGTATCCAGCAAAATTATCCCTGAATATTGAAGCAAATATTTTTCATGACCTAGAAATTCTAAAGAAATCTGTGACCACTATCACAGAATTGAAGAAAATATCTTTTAAAATCTTAGAGAAAGACGGGGAGATGTGCAGCACCAAAGAAAATAGAAGAAAAGAATCAGGCAAAGGGAAAGGGTGACAAAAACCAAAAAGCACAGAACCAACACCAGGAGAACAGGACAAAGACAGGATTCAATAAAAATCTTACAATAATTACTCTCAATGCTAATGGTCTTAACTCACCAATCAGAAGACACAGGTTGGAAGAGGGGACCAAAAAATAAAATACAAACATTTGTTGTCTATAATAGAAACACTTCACCCACAAAGAAGCACACAGACTGAAGGTAAATGGCTGAAAAATAATACCACATGCTACTGGAGCCTGGACAAGTAGGAGTAGTTACATTACTCTCAGACATTGCAGACTTCTAACCAAAACAGAACAGAAGAGGCAGAGACGGACACTTTTATTGATAAAAGGAATAGTCCAATGGGAAGAGATCACAATTATAAACATATATACATCCAATACAGGTGCACTCGATTACATAAAACAGAAACTACTGGACATGAAGAGCCAAATCAGCCCCAAAGCAATCAAACTAGAGACTTCAATACCCTACTATTACAAATAAACAGGTCAAACAGATTTTTAAAAATCAAAGAAACATCAGAGTTAAATCACATCATGGTTCAAATAGACTTAAAAATATCTGCAGAGTGTTCTACCTAATATCAACAAACTAAACATTTTTCTCAGGAACATACGGAACTTTTCTCCAAAATAGACTACATCCTTGGACATAAAACATGCTTAAATAAACACAAAAGAATTGACATCATTCTGCATATACTTTCACATCATAATGGAATAAAAATAGAAATCAACAGCCAAAGAAACTACAAAAACTTTACAAGTAAACAGAGGTAAAGTAATACATTATTGAACAAGCAATGGTTCACAGAAAAAAAACAGGTAAGGATCAAAACTTTCTAAAATCAAATGACAATGGAAGCATATCATACGAGAATCTGTGAGACACAATGAAAGCAGTAGCAAGAGGGAAATTTAAGCTATAAACACACATATAAATAAAGAGCAATTTCAATTTAACAATCTGATGGAGGAGCTCAGACTCCTGAAGAAACAAGAGTATAAGAACAAGCCAAATCGAAAGGCAATAGAAGGAAGGAAATTACAAGAATCAGAGCAGAGATCAATTAAATTAAAACAAAAAACCCACAAAAGATCAATGAAGAGCTGGTTCTTCATAAGTATAAATAAAATTAATAAGCCTCTAGCAAGACACATCTAAAGGAAGAAAGAAAAAATGCACATTTATATAATCAGAAATGAAAAGGCTGAATCACAACAAACCCTGCTGAAATCTAGAGGATTACAAAAGACTGTTTTGAAAGTGTATATTCTGACAAATGAAAAAAAAACTCAGAAGAATGGATAAAGTTCTTGATACACACGATATATCAACATTGAATTAAGAGGACTTCTGATCAAGACAGTAGCTAAGAGAGCTGTACAATGTCTCCTCGTGGACTCACTTCAAAAGTTGAGAATATAGTCAAAAACTATCTGTTCAATGTAGCTAGGAAAGGGAGGAGTGCCCCAACAATTGGAAGAAGGCCACAGGAAGGTCAAAAACCCTGAAACCTCTCAAAAGTTGAGGTAAAAACTATCCCAAGAAGCCTCCTCAGGCCAACACCAAATGGCTGGAAACCACAACTGGCATCTGCAGATGGAGAAAAGCTACCCAGAGCCTGAAACCTCTGGCTGAGATAGAAGAGTGTCCCAACAACAGAAAGGAGGTCACAGGAAGGTCAGAAATCTGAAATACGTATCAGAAGTGGAGGAAAACAGCAGCCCAGGAAACAGCCCCAGGCCAACTAAGCATGACCCCAAGCCCTGGCATCACAGACAGAGGAAAGCTTGGAGCACAGACCAAGCTAAGTGCAAACCCAGGAGAAGTGGGAACTGACAGCAGCTGGCAGTCCCAGCCTCCACACAATGAGCCAGTGGATAGTGCACACTACAAACACACTCTGAGCTCCCCCTAGAAAAGGCCTCCTAGAGCCTAGATCAGAAGCAGTGCCATTTTTAAAAAGAGCCATATTTTTAGAAAAAGCTTGAGACTGAACTGTTTATAGTAAGAGCAGGCTCAGAACAGCACATCAAAGTTTCTGGGGCTCACTCTTAAATAATGCCTAGGAAGAAACTGGCACAGAAACAATTGCAAAGAGAAAAGAAAGGCCGCTGATGCTTGGGACAACTCAGGTATAGTGGGAGCACCTCTGAGGGTGGAGGGCCCCGCCATCAGAGGAGAGAGGCCAGGACAGGAGGAAGAGCTTTGCTGAGCGGGGTTAGGGTGAGCCAGACACTTTAGAGGCCATTGGACTGTTAGGGCCTCCCTCGCTGCCTAATCCTAGCACAGAACTCAGAAATTTTGCCTCTCCCCCACACACATCTGCATATCCATTTAAAGAAACCTCTTGGCTAGGCCTTTAATGTGAAGTCCCTCAACAACAGAAACATGGAAAGAAGACAAGACAATAGGACACATACAGAAGTACCTGAGGCCCCCAAAATTAATGTCATTGGCCCTGATGTAGTGGGACACATAGGGAACAAAGTCAAAAGCAAGTACAGGAGTCAAATATCTGTTCAAATAAGATATCCTCAAAAAATGCAAGCAATGGTCAGTGGATTTAAAGAGGAACTTACTAAACAAATAGCGGTCCTCATGTATACAAAGCTTACTGAGCATATAGAAGCCACAAATAAAAAGTTGGCTGAGGTAAATAAGAAAATGCAGGATATGAAGAACATTTTGATAGAGAAGTGGAAATTTTGGAAAGAAATCTAGCTGAAATGCAGGATATGGAAAAAAACATTTGAAAGCAGGAGAAATCACCTCAAACATTGTGAGAACAGAATCTTAGACCTCGAAGAAAAGGCTAAGGTAACAAGTGCAACAATTAGGTATTACTCCAAAATTAGAAAAGACCAAAGTATCTGGATACAACAGTTAATTGATGATTCAAAGGGAACCAACCTGAGAATTAAGGGTGCAAGAGAAAGAGCAGAAAACAGCACTGAAGGTATAAAGAATTTATTCACCAAAATCATGAAAGGAAATTTCTGAAATTTAGAAAAAGAAATTAATTTTCAGGTACAAAAAGCTTATAAAAACCTCTACCAGCAGCTAGACTTGCCAAGACAAGTCATAATCAAAATCTCAGAAATATAATATAAAGAAAGAATATTAAAAGCAGCTAGAGAAAAACAGACATTATTTTACCAAAGGAAACCCATTCAAATTACTGCAGATTTCTCAATGCAAACTTTAAAGGTTGGGAGAGCCTGGAGCAAAATATTTCAAGACATAAAAGACAGCAAAGGTCAACTCAGATTGTTGTACCCAACAAAATTATCCCTAAAAATTGAAGGGGAAGTAAAAATTTTGCATTACCAAGAATCTCTAAAGAAATTTGAGACCACTAGCCCACCAATGCAGAAAATACTTAAAGTAATCTTAGAGAGAGACAGAGACACAAGCAGCACCAAAGAACACAGAGAAAAGGAAACGACTAAAGAGAAGGTGTGTAACAAACAAAATAGGTTGATATTTGAATCATTTGACTGGTATCCTACTGTCCTACTAAAACAGTACCAGCTTTCTCATAAAATCTCTGAAACTTCCCCCATAATTAATAGTATATGTTTGCAAAACATAATAATTATAATCATCATGGGGAAGTATTATAAAATACTTAGAAAATATGTATGTGTGAATTTATGAATAGATAGGTAGATAAAATGATAAACCAAATCTGGCAAAATGTTAGTAATGATTGAAATGTGAGTAAATAATTTAAAGTTAAAAAAATTCTGAAATAACTAAGTGTGCCATTATATCTATTGCTTTATTTGTAACATATTTTTGTGATATAGATATAAGTTCATTTAATGTAGCAATACACTTATTTGATCTTTGAGTAAGTTTATTCTAAGAAAACTGATATAACGATAATTTGAATGCCTTTTGAATGTACAAATATTTACCTTTCAGTACTCAGCTAAGGAATTTGAAATTTAACTTCTTTCTTCTTCTTTCTCACATTTTCTAGCCTTATGAATTTCACTGTTATAGTTTTTTCTTATGTAGATGGATGGGTAAGGCTATGCTAAAGAATCTCAACAAAAATAGAGTAAAAGAAGAAGACGAAGACAAAGAAGATGAAGAAGAAGAGGAAGAGGAGGTGAAGAAAGAGGAGCAGGAGGTGGAGGAGGAAGAGGAGTAGGAAGACGATGACTTTTGAAAAATTGTCCCAATAAAGGGTTCTGGTGAACCCAGAAAAGCGTCATCAAGATATAGCCATTGCAGCCCATTCTAGGGGTGGGAAGCTGAGCTAAAGAGGGATAATTTAAATGGTGAAGTGAGTCACAAGCAAAAGACTAAATATGTTAAATATCACATGGTTTCTCTGATTTGGGAAACCGAGAATATAACCATTCTACAGAACTGAATGGGTGTGATAGTGGGAGATAGGAAAGAAGGAGAGAGTGAGGGAGGCCAAAAATGGGAAGGGATTGTAATGTTCATGTGATATATATGTGCATAAAATACTCAAGTTCATTGTAAACATTATGTATATCATATATATTAATAAAAATAGAAAAATGATGGTGGAAAAATATTGAACATTTATAAGAAAAACTCTGAACTATTTCAAATATTCACTATATTGCTGCAAATTCACAAACTAAGAATGGATAAATTTCTTGACACATATGATATACCAAAATAAATCCAAGAACATATAGAAACCATGAATAGAGCAATAACCAGGGATGAAATTGAGGCAGTAATAAGGGATCTACCAACAAAGAAAATCCCAGAACCTAATGAATTCACTGCAGAATTTTATCAGAACTTTAAGGGAGTAAATACCAATGCTCCTTAAACTCTTCCATGAAATTGAAAGAGAGGGAATACGGCCCAACTCCTTCCTGAAAGCAAATATTACCTTGTTTCCCAACCCAGATAAAGACCCAACATAGAAAGAAAACTATAGGCCAATTTCCTTACTGAATATTGATGCAAAAATCCACAATGAGAAACTTGCAATAGAATGCAACAAAGTATTAAGAATATCATACACCACGACTAAGTTGGCTTTATCCAAGGATGCAGGGCTGGTTCAACATTTGCAAATAAATTAATATAAGATTCAGACAACAAATTACAGAAAATGCTTAAAGAACACAAGACAAACTCAGACAACAATTTACACAAAATACATGAAGAATTCAAAAAGGATTTAACCAAAGAATTTAAGGAAGAAATAAATGCAAAACTAGCAGAACTAGAGAAATCAATACAGAATTGAACGACATGTTCTTTAAAAAATTCAACAATATGAAAAGCTAAAAGAATACTATCAAAAGATGAAAACCTCTGTAGAAAGTCAAGGAAATCGAATAACACAAAATGAGAACTTATGATTAAGAGGACAAGGATGTAATATTGGCCCAGACTGTTAACAACCATGAAATAACTCAACATCAACAAGGAAATGGAATGCTACAGATTATAGAAGACTCAAAGAAATGCAATCTCAGATAGGAGGAATACAATAAAAAATGGACATCCATAGTAAAGGACTAAGAAATCTGTTCACTGAAGTCATAAGAGAAAACTTCCCATACATAGAAAATGAAATAGATACACAAGTGAAGAAGGCATACCATATACTCAGTAAATATGACCAAAACAGAAGCTCCTCTAGTCATATTATAATAAAACTCACTGAAATACAAAACAAAGAGAGATTTCTAAAAGCTGTAAGGTGGAAAAAAGGCATATAAAGGCAAACCTATCAGGGTAACAGCAGACTTCTCAACACAAATTCTAAGCCAGAAGAGCCTGGAGCAAAGTCCTCAAAGCCCTAAAAGATAGTAACTGTCAACCATGACTCCTGTACACCAAGCAAAAATATCATTTAAAATCAACAACGAAATAAAAACTTTCCACAACAAAGAGACCTTGAAGAAATTTATAACAGCCAAACAATCTCTACAAAAAATTTACAGAGGTCTGCTGGATAGGGAAACAAGGAATAACCACAACAAAGAACACAGTGACCGTATTATCCTTAATAAAGAAACCAACTAAAAAAGGAAAACAAAACAGTTGAATATTCGCAGGGTTACAAAATGGCAGGACCTAAGACATACATATCAATTATAACCTGAAATGCTAACAGCCTCAACTCACCAGTCAAAATACATAGACTGGTTAGCTGGATTTAAAAATACAATCCAACCATATGTTGCTTGCAAGATACACATTTCAAACGTGGAGATAAACACAGACTCAAAATGAAAGGCTGGAGTTCTATATTCCTCTCAATTGGGGGACAAAAAAAGCAGGTGTGGCAATATTTTTTGTGTCAAAGTGGACTTTAAACCAAAATTGCTCAAAAAACATAAAGAAGGTCTTTTAAATACAGAAAGAGGAGCTGAAGTTTATAAACATTTATGTCCCAAACAACAGTGCACCCAACTACATAAAACAAAAGCTACTCAACTTCAAAAACAGATAAATTCCAGGTCAACAAGACACAAAATCAACAAAGACATAGCAGATCTGAATGATATCACTGAAGAAATGATGAATCTGACTGACATATACAGAATTTTTTTAAATAAAAAACCAGAAATACATGTTTTTCTCAGCCACCCATAGAATATTCTTGAAAATAGATCACATCCTAGGTCACAAAGTAAGTTTAAACAGATACAAGAAAATTGATATAGTTCCATGTACCCTGTCAGGTCATAGTGAAATAAAACTAGAAATCAACTATGACACAAACAACCTACATCAATACAATCAGGAATGAAAAAGGTAAAATTGCAATAGATAACAAGAAAAATCCAATGGATTATAAAAAGTTACTCAATAGATGAAGAAAAGGCATTTGGCAAAATCCAACACCCATTTATGATAAAGACTGAAGAAAATAGAAATAGAAAAACCTTACCTCAACATGATGTAAGCTATTGACAACAGCATCTCAGCCAATATCATCCTAAATGGAGAGAGACTGAAAGCATTCACAATAATTTCAGGAGCAAGACAAAGATGGCCACTGTCACTCCTACTGTTCAACATAGTACTTGAAATTTTGGCAAGAGCCATCAGGAAAGAGCAACGAATGAAAAGGAATGTGAATTATAAGGGAAAAAATAAAGTTATTCCTATTTGCAGATGACATGATACTCTACATAGAAGACCAAAAAATTCCACCCAAACACTCTTAGAACTAAAAATAAATTCAGCAATGTAGCAGGTTACAAAATCAATACTCATATATCAATAGCATTCCTATATACCAATAACAAATCCAATGAGAAAGAAACAACCCCATTACAATAGCAACAGCAACAATAAAAATACTTAGGAATAAACCTTACCAAAGAGATGAAAGACCTATACAAAGAAAAGTACAAAGCCCTGAAGAAAGAGATTGGAGAGGACTTCAGAAAATGGAAAGGCATGCAAACGGCCAACAAGCACGTGAGCATGTGTTTTTCATTTCTGGCCATCAGAGAAATGCAAATAAAAACATCATGGAGATTTTATCTCACTCCAGTCAGAATGATCTACATCAAAAACTCACAAAACAACAATTGTTGGGGAGGCTGCCGAATAAAAAGGAGCTCTCCGCCACTGCTAGTATGAATGCAAGCTGGACATCCATCATGGAAGGCAGTCTGGAGGTTCCTGGGAAAGCTGAGAACGGGAATTCCATTTGACCCAGTTACTGCTCTACTGGGCATGTTCCCAGAAGAAATAAAGTCAACATACCAAAAAGACACGTGCATGTCCACGTTTATAGCAGCACAATTCATAATATCCAAATCCTGGAAACAACCTGTCTGCCCACCAATAGAGGAACGGTTTAAGGAAATGTGGTACCTGCACACAGTGGAATACTACGCAATCATAAATAAAAACAGATATGAAGCTTTTGAACAAAAATGGGGACACCTTGAATCAATAATACTTAGTAAAATGGACCAAACACAAAAGACTGACTATAGACAGGTGTCCCTCTTATGAAATCCACACAATAACAGCATAAAAAGGCCCCAACACAGGGACAGTGTAGAAAGAGGGGCAATGGTCAGCTAGGAAAGGGATGACAAAGGGGTGGGCATAGGTGCTCACTGATTCCCCAAACTTCATGACTCTCGTGTGTTATAGAATTTGGAATTCATGTATGAACAAATTATATATATATATATATATATATATATATATATATATATATATAGAGAGAGAGAGAGAGAGAGAGAGAGAGAGAGAGAGAGAGTGTTAGGCAAGAAGATAGCTAAAATTGCATACATAGTACAATTCTTAAATTCCTAAATCATGTACCTCTCAATGTATTGAAGTCTGAGGTTCATTTGAATTATTGTATAATTTTTATTTGTATGCTTTTAAGTCATTGCTGCCTTTCCATGCTCAATATTGTTCAGATTATGACTTTCAAATAATAAAGCAGAATTTAGTAGAAAAAATTAATTGACTAAATGAGAAAAATATGAAAGCTCTTCCTATTAAGACAAGAACAAGAGAAGGCTGTCCACTTCTACCACTCCTATTCAATATAGTACTCAAAACCCTAGCCAGGGCAATCAGGCAAGATAGTAAAGGGAATATGTATAAGAAGGGAGAAGCTAAATTATCCTCCTATGCACACAACATAGAAGATCCAAAAACTCCACCAAAAGACTCTTAGAACTAATTAACAAATTCGACCAGGTTGTAAGATACAAAAGTAAATTTTTAAAAAATCAATAGCATTCCTCCAGCAACTCACTGAGATAAAGCTGAGAAAAATAAGCTCATTTTCAATAGCTTCTCAGAAAAATTAAATATCTAGAAATAAACCCAAATAAGGAAGTAAAGGACACTACGAAGAAAAGCATATTATGCTGAAAAAAAGAAATTAAATCTGACTTTAGAAAATAGAAAGACATTCCCTATTCCTGGACAGGAAAACTAATTTTGTCAACATGGCTATACTGTCACAACTGATATACAGACTCAATGCAATTCTTATCAAAATATTAGCAATATTTTTTATAATTTGAAAAAACAATCCTAAAAATCATATGGAACCAGAAGAGAGCCAGACTAGCCAAAGCAATCGTGAAAATAAAACAAAAACAGGTGGCATCATGATCCCAGACATCAAGTTACATTACAAACAACAGTGATAAAAAAACATATGGCACTGGCACAAAAACAAACAGGCTAATCAATGGAACAGAATTGAGTACAGTCCCAGGGACCCTCAGGCATCTGATCTTTGGCAAAGGGGCCAAAAACATACACAGGAGAAAGGGTAGCCTCTTCAGTAAATGATGCTGGGAGAACTGGTTACCCAAACACAGAAGAATAAATCTGGACCCACACCTATCACCATGTACTAAAATCAAATCAAAGTGGGCCAAATACCTAAGTATTAAAACAGAAGCACTCAATCTCTTTGAGGACAAAATAAGTTACACTCTTGAAAATACAGGCATGAGCAAAGACTTCATCAATAAAATTCTTGATCCACATGAAATAGCCCCAAGAGTTAACAACTGGGATTATATTGAATTAAAAATCTTCTGTACAGCAAAATAAACAACAGAGTGAAGAGAGAACCGACAGAATTGGAAAATTTTTTACCACTTCCACTTTTAACATCAGAGTAATAAATACAAAGAACTGAAAAAATGAAAATCAAAGATACAATTAAAATGAACAATTGAAATGAATAGACATTTCTCAGAAGTACAAGTAGCCAACGAATTCATAAAAAATTGTTCAACATCTTTAGCCATTAGAGAAATGCAAGTCAAAACAACTATCTTCCCTCAGTAAGAATGGCTCATACCAAGAATTCAAAAAGCAACAGGTGCTGGTGAGGGAGGGGAGAGGGAAAGGTACTCTGTTACGTTGGTGGTGGAACTGTAATCTGGTACCACCATGGTGCAAATAGTGATTTCCCAAAAAACTAAAAATATATATGTCATCGATATCTCTTCGGAGTATCTTTCCAAAAGGGTTAAAAGCACCATACAACAGAGACAGATGCATACCTATGTGTATAGCAGCATCAATAATAATAGCTAAATCATGGATCGTGTCAAAATATCCATCAGTGGACCAGAGACAAAAATATGTGGTGTACATACACAATTAAGTGTACCCTGCCATAAAGACAGAGAGATTTGAATCATTTGTAGGTAAAATGGATACAATTTGAGACTATTATGCTTAATGAAGTGAATCAGACTCAGAAGAAATACAGAGTATAAATAAATAATAGAATCAGACAGGTGAGACGTTGGGAGTCAAGGGAGTGAAGGAAGTGGTGGGAGAGTGAGAAAGGGGGAAGGGAAGGGAATGAAACGTCGATGTGATATCTATTTACACAAAATTCTCAAGTTTAACGTAACCATCAAATTGCAATACTAATAAAAAATATGAAGAAAAAATGTAAGCCCTTTCCCTAGAAGATAAACCAGGAGAGGAAAATGAAAAGTATAAACAAAAAGTCTTTCAATACAGGTAGGTTGGAGTTTTTCACTACTGAATAGACATGTGCATAACTCCTTTGAAAGGCTCAGTGCCGCCCAACAGAATGGTATCAACTGGTCTCCATGACAGTGTCCAAAAGTGGACAGCCTGTGGAATTCTTAGAAAAAAAAAACTTAAATTTGCGGGGAAAAAAATGAAGTAAAGCAATAATTCCCAGATGAATAAGCTGGTATATCCCTACCATAAATTGCTCATTTTGTGGGTTTAAAAAAAAATCCTTCCTAAGTGTGGTGGCTTACATCTGTAATCCCATCTATTCAACAAGCTAATGCAGGAGGATCTACCTGGAAGCTAGCTGGAAATGTAATCAGTAAGCAGAGTGCTTGCATAGCATGTGTGAGGTCCTGGATTCTAATTCTTCTAAACACTCAACAACAGTCCTTGAGAAATTACTAGAAATGCAAATTTCACTGCAACCTTTAGTGGTAGATACTGTTTTCTTTTTTATACTGATGGGAAAACTGAAGTTCAGAGTCACCAGGAAAGTCACACAAGGCCACAGAATAGTCGCCTAGGTAGCTGATTTGAGCTATTAAACCAAGCACACCCAACTTGTGGCATGCCAATTTCTTGGCCTTCGTTTTTTTCAGTGAAGAATTGTCTTGGGCCACACAGATAATATACAATATAATGTATATAAATAATAAAACGTCCTTTAATTTCTTATTGCAACATTTGAAAAAATAAGAAAAAAACTAATGGGCCTTGGATTGGACACATTTGCTTTAGGCCTAACCATCAGTATACTTGTCACCTTCTAATCTTTGATCCTAATGAGACATTTCCCTTGAAGGAGAAACAGAAAACAGAGTGAGGAGAAAGTGACCCCAGTGCCTCTGAGAGTAATGGAGGGATCAGATTCCTATAAAGATGACAATCACTACCTCCACCTCTGATGTGGCCTATCTAAGGGTCCATTAAAGAGGTCCAGATGGGTTGTTTCGGTAAGTGGAGAAGCAGTTAACTCCCATCAGTGGACGGGAAAACAAAACAACGCCTAAAACTCCAGACTAGCTCATCAAGGCTCTGGATGCAGAACCACTATTTTAGGTCATGACCCCATGGGTTAGCGCTGACCGCTTTGATGTGTGAGGAGGCCCCAGGCCATCAGCCCAGAATGGCAGCAGGTAGAGACTCTGATTCTCAATCCTACTGTCTAAGAGACTTACTCTTCATTGCCAGAATGACAGATCACCTCGTGTCATACTGGGGGAGAAACACAGCGCATGTGTATTTCACAGTCTCTCACACACACAGGTTCACTTAAAAAGCATGACGCTATATGTATATACGCACTGCCTACATATACAATTCCAACTGGGGAAAGGAAAATGGTTTTTATTATCACACCAAAGAATGATTTAAGATACAGAAGAGAGATACTAAGCTCTTCACAGGCAGAATCAACCTACAAACAATCCAAAACTTTAAACTAGTCAGGCACTGTGAAACAATAACACACAGGAGAAGCGCCACTTTCTGAGAAAAAAATTACAGGATTTTTATTCAGCCAGCAGTTGAGAGCAGCCTTGTGCCCTAAGAAGCACTCTTGACTCCTACCAGTGTTAGAGCCCAGCTTAGAAAGGCAAAAACTGTAAAGTGGGTGAGCAGTACCATAAGTTTTGGTCATTGTTTTTGGAGCAAAGTTTCATAGTTTCTGGAACATGTTAAAACAATACCCTGATGAACATTTTTGAGTTGGGAAAGGCTCAGGGTGCCCTGCTAAGCAAAGCTTAAGATGGTGGTGTTCAGGCTAACTAAATTTCAACTTTACCAAGGCTTCATTTTTTCTTATTTCATGTCCCCCTCTTCATGTAAGGAATCAAAGCATTGATTTATTTACCTCTTGCAGTGGCTCAGTATGATACTGAAGAGGAGCATTACTGGAGTATAGGTACCAGAGTCTAACAGAGGAAATTCATTCCTTTATAACTGACAGGAGGCAACTGATCAGACAGAAGCAGGAGGATAACAGCAAAGGAATACGTGCACTGGGTCAGGGTATAGCAACCGCAGTTTAATATCCATAAAGATTTTTATGGCTTGGTTAGTCTTATCGTGAGAGGATCTTGTCCTGGTGTGACTCTCCGTGTCAAATTTGTAAGGTCTTTATTCCTGGCACTTTTTTCTTGGGAGTGATGAATCCAGGCAAGATTTCTGGTGACTTTTATGGCCATCGGCGTGGTAAGGATGATGGTGTGTGGTCCCATTTAGCCGGGAGTAAACCCTTTTTCAGGAACTTTTGGTATAGACCAGATCACCAGGTTGGAACAGGTGGCAGGGTATTGAGGAGGGCAACGTTAGGACTGCACAGATGTGAGTCTGAATTCTAACCTGGACCTGTAGGAAAGACTGAAGGTATTTTGACAGAGACTGATTTGCAATTTCTGCAATAATAGGGTCCCAGAACCCGGATAATAATGAGGAGGACGCCTGAAAATTATCTCATAGGTGGTGAGTACTGTCTTGTAAGGAACACATTAGAACCTGAAAAGAGTTGAAGGAAGCAGATTGACCCAGTTATCATCTGTCTTTAGAATTAATTGAAAGTTGAGTTTATGATTTGGTGTATGTGTTTCACTTGTCCCACGTTCTGGGGCCAACAGACACAGTGTAGTACCTTCCCAACACTGTGAGCCAGGGCAGAGGGGAAGGCAGGACCATTATCCTTTTGAGCTGTGGCAGAGCCAATTGAAAGAGGCAGCCTGAACCTTGGAATAATCTCATGTAATAACATTTTTGCAACAACCAGAGTGGTTTTTGATTTAGGGGCTTTTGCTTCCATTCATCCAGGAAAAAAAGTATCTATTAAGACTAAAAGATACTTATAGCCTGACTAGTGGGGGTTGACCTAAGTGAAGTCAATTTCCCAACATTTTCTTGGGTTAAGTCCCCTCAATCAGATGCCCCAGACCCTCCTAGGCCTTTGCTTTGAGTTGACCTGGTTACATGCCAGGCATCAATGGGCTACTTGAGTGGCCAGAAGGTAGAGGTTGAGGATATTGAGATAGGAGCTCCCCTAGATTCATTCCACCAAGGTGGTGATGGCATGAAGTTGGTTGATGAGAAGTCTTCCAAGTTCCATTGGGGGAAATAGTCTGGAACACTTTAGTGTTCATCATCTGTCAGGGTTCTCAATGGAGCTTGGGCCCTTTGTTTTTGATTCTTCCTTGAAAGTGTATGTGGGCTGTAAGGATAGCTTGGAATGGAGGAAAGTATTAAGGGAAAAAAGGGCCAGAGGTGTAATTGGTTTCAGGGCTTCTTGTTTTGCAGCTTGATCCACCAGTTTTCTTGGGCCTCTAGAGCATCAGTTTTTTAGTGCTAATAACAATGATGACAGCAACCTTTTTGGACAGACAAATCACCTCAAGGAGGTCCAGAATTTCCTTATTTTTAATTGTATCATCTCATTGAGGATTTCTACATCTTTATTCAATAAGGAGATTACTCTATAACTTTCTTTCCTGGTTAAGTCTTATCGGATTTTAGTACCAGGGTGATGCTAGCCACAAAAAAAATGAGTTTAGCAATGTTCCTTCTCTTTCAACTTCATGGAACAGTTTGAAAAGCATTGGAGTTAGCTCTTCTCTGAAGTACTGGAAAAATTCTGTTGTGGATCCATCTAGCCCTGGACTTTGTAGGTAGAGACTTTATTACCGCCTCAATTTCCATGTATGTTATGGGTCTACTCAAGGTTTTATGCCTATTTGGTTCAGTTTTGGTATTTTGCAAATGTCTAGAAAGTTATCCATTCTTTCCAAGTTCTCCAATATGTTAGAGTGTGTGTATTCAAAATAGTTCCTTGTAATTCCCTGAATTTCAGCAGTTTTCATTGTGATGTCACTCTTTTCCTTTCTAATTGCATTGATACATGTTTTGTCTTTCCTTCTTTTGGTTGGTTTTGGTTAGAGGTATATCAACCTTGTTTATTCTTTCAAAGAACCAGCTCTTTGATTCATTGATTTTTTTGTATTTTTTGTTTCAATGTAGTTGATTTCTGCTCTGATCTTTATAATGTGTTTTCTTCTACTACTTTTTGATTCAGATTGTTCTTGTTCCTCAAGGACCCGGAGCTGGATCTGGTTTTGTTGTTGTTGTTGTTATTCTTGGGTTTTGGGTTTTTGGGGTTTTGGGGGGGTTTTTGAGACAGGATCTCCCTCTGTAGTCCAGGCTGGTTCTGAACTCACTATGTAGCCCAGGCTGGCCTTGGACTCATGGTAATCCTCCTGCCTTAGCCTTCTGAGTGCTGGGATTACAGGTGTGCAACCATGCCTATCTTATGTGGTGCTAGAGGAGCAAACTCAGGTACTTGGCACTCTTTGGCAGGGATTTTAACTGCTAAGCTATTCCTCCAGTCCCTGCTGTTTTTTTGTATGGGCATTTAGAACTATGACTTTCCTTCTCAGGACTGCTTTCATTGTATCACATAGGTTCTGGTATGATGTGCTCCCTTTATCATTTAACTCTAGGAAGTTTTTCATTTCTTCTCTGATTTCTTTGGTGACCCACCATTTGGTCAGTAGTAAGTTATTTAGTCTCCATGTATTTGTATATGCTGTTTCCTTTGCTGTTGATTTCCAGTTTTATTCTACTATGATCTGAGAGTAAGCAAGGAATTATTTTGGTTCCTTTGGACTTGTTTAGACATGTCTTATAGTCTACAATATGACTGATTTTAGGAAATGTTTTATGTGCTGCTGAAAAGAAAATGTGTTCTGTTGATGCTGGGTAGAACACTCTAGACATCTGTTAAGTCCAAGTTTTATATAGCATCTTTTAACTGTAGTATTTCTTTGTTCTGTCTACTTGACCTATTTCTGATAGTGGAGATTGAAGGTCCCTAATATAATTGTATCAGTACCTACATGGCTTTTCAAGTCCAGTAATTTTTGTTTTGCCTAACTGTGTGCCCCAGAATTGGGAGCATTTATCTCAATAATTGATTTTTTATCATACTTTAACAAGTATATAGTTTCCATATTTGTCTCTTCTGATCTGCTTTGGCTTGAAATCTAATGTGTCTGAGAATAGTATAGCAACCTCTGCTTACTTCCTGGGTCTAGCTGCATGGCAGTATCAATTTCCATCATTTTGTTTTCAGGCTATATGTTTCTTTATGAGTAAAGTGTGTCTCTTCCAAGCAGCAAATTGTGGGGCTTTGTTTTTTGATCTATTCAGCAAGTCTGTGTCTTTTGACTGGCAAGCTGAAACCATTAACATTCGGTGCTACTATCATGGTATATTTGTTATATCCTGCCATCATTATGATGCTTCAGTGTTAATTGTCTGACCTACTCTTTTTTCAGTTCATTCTCCTCTTTCTGTTGTTTCCTTTTCTCTGAGGTCTTTGGTGCCATTGATCTTTCTCTGTTTAAGATTCCTTTAAGTATTTTCTGAAATGTGCATCTAGTGGATGTGAGTTTCCTTAGATTTCCTTTATCAAAGAAAAGTTTAACTTCTCCCTCTATTTTGAGAGATCATTTTGCTGGATATAGCAGTCTGTGTTGGGATTTATGCTCTCTTAGCACTTGGATAGTATCACTCATTCCATGACCACCTGGCCTTTAGGATTCACGTTGAGAAGTCTGTGGTTATTCTGACAGGTTTGTCTTTGTAATGTCACCCTCTGTTTTTCTCTTACAGCTTTTACTATTCTCTGTGTTGAGTCTCTAGAATTTTAGTTATGTGATGTGGGGATGTTCTCTTCTGATCAAAGTTGTTTGGAGTTCTATATGCCTGTAGTAGCTTGATATTCATTTCTTTCCTTAGATTTGGCATTTTTTCTTCTATAATTTCATTGAACATGACCTTTATGACTTCGGTCTGTCCTCAGTTTTCTTCTGCACTCCCATAATTCTGAGGCTGTTTCTCTTTGAGCCAGCCATCAGCTGTTGCAACCAGTCTCTTTGGTTTTTGCTTTATAGTCATCACTGACTGTATGATACAGTTTGTTCACCTTATCTTCAAAATCTGACAGCCTTCCCTCAAAGTGTTCAAGCTGGTTACTTATTTTTTCCTGTGAGTTTATCATATCTTGGAGTTCAGCTTTCATTGTTTCTGTATCTCTGCAGACTTATTCCCTCCTTTCTTGAATTGCCTTTATTATCTGTTTGTTTCTTGTTTATAATCCTCTAACTTATTAATGGCCATTATTTCTTGAATATGTCTACCTTGAGCTCGCTGTTCATCTCTTTTATGTCCTGTGTGAGCTTCTTGGCCAATAAATCAAACTCCTTTTTTTTTTTTTTTTGAGACAGGGTCTTGCTCTGTAGCCCAGATTGGTCCTAAACTCACTATGTAGCCCAGGCTGGCCTTGCATTCACTGGAATTCTCCTGTCTCAGCCTCCTGAGTACTGGGGTTACAAGCATGTGCCATCATGCCCAGCTTATGTAATGCTGGAAAATCAAACTTGGGTACTTAGCGCTTGGCTTAGTGCTTCCTAGGCAAGGGTTTTAATTGCTGAGTGGTTCTTCCAGCCCCAAACTCTTTTTTTACCTTATTTTCTGTAGGCTGTTTTACTCCAAGTTCCCTGGTATCAGTTTCTGGGGTGTCAGACATTTTTGTAGGTGAGTAAGTTTCCCCATGGTTCTGTTGCAGTGATTTGAAGCTCAGGTAGTGTTGATGGACTCTGCCTCTATTTCAGAGATTCTTTCATTAGACTATTTCTGCCTTAAGTGTTTCTTTGAGTTTTTTCAGGTTTTAGAACTTATATGATTATTTTCAATTTATTTAGCCATTAATTCTGAAGGTATTCTCAATGTCCAGCCTTCTGTTGAAACCTTAAGCTCCTCCACTCTTTGGTGAAGGAGGAACAGAATACAGAACTATATAAAGTTAATAGACAAAGTATTTGTTAACCTATTTTGGATATAAAGATCATTATCTATTTCAAAATCCATGCTTTGAATAAAGATTTACAGTTACAGTATTACCTAATATTAACTTATTGGCAGGGCCTAGTAGCTAATTTAATATAATTATTCTACCCACAATATTAATAGGTGCAATATACATTCACTAAACATTTAACTAAACCTAGTATTGACTTTCTGAAATGTTCTATTAATATCAGCAGTATAATAGTCATTAAAATAATAGAGTTCTATATGGCTTATCTAGGCTAACCCAAACCGCTAGAGGTTGTCTACCTTTAGTAGGTCCATCCACTATACTCTTTTTAACAATGTGATGTACATTTGTATCTGTATTTATACTTGATTCCTACTAGTTACATATTTATGCTAGTCTAATATTGATATATACTCCCAGTTCCCACTTAACTTTCTATTTATGATCTAAGCTACTAATGGAGGCTTCTATATGCATATTTTTGTAGCCTATTGAAGAAATTTGTTCATGGTGCCATGATATTATTGATAATATTATATACACAAAACTATGTTACTAATTTATTACCAAATAGCATACAGATAATATATGTCTACTAATCTATCAATATGGTTGTGAGTTATTGATACTTAACCATTCTGTTAATAAGGGAAATTGGAATAGGAGAAGAACAGACTAGGATTAGGAGTTAACTTTAAGTATGAAATAGAAAGCAGAGAAGTATTTATATAATAGAGAAAATCCTGGCAATACTCCTGCCCTAGTCAAAGATAACAAAAATTTATATGAGTTAGGGAGAGCTGTGAATGACGTGGAGAGAGCATAGCTTCTGGATCTGCAGAAATATTTAAGAAAAGGGGCTTAGAGAATTAAGAGAGGACGAGATTCAGAAACCGACAAAGGGACAGAAAGAAATGGAAGGGTAGGAGAGAAAAGGTTTTCTTTAAAAAAAGGTGGAAATAAAATTTAAAAAACCTAATCAATTGCTGAAAAAGTAAACCAAACAAAAAGCAAAAAATAACAGTTACCCCGTGTATTTTTGGGTGTAACCACTTCCAGGCGCTGGGTGTCTTGGTCTGATAGTGTCCTATCCAGCGACTGGTCCCGGGGATTTCTCCACCCTCACTCTGGCGCCCCTCTCTGCTGGTGTGATTCCCACTCCACCGGTAGCTCTGCTTCTGTTCTTCCCTGAGTCTTCCTGTCTGGAAGCAGTCCCCAGCCACCAACGCCCTGGGCAGGCCAAGTCCTCAAGTACGGAGGACTGAGTGATTCTCACAATTCGCAGCCCTTGGTGGCTCCAGGTTTGGTCCTGTTGGTGTTTACGCTCGGCCTGCCTCCTGCGCTTCAGGGTGCACGGCGGGACTGACAGGGCGATGGGAGCACCCTCCCCTTCTCCCGCAGGCATGGCCTCCTGGCTTCGTTCCACAGCTCCCTCGTGTCTTCCCCACCCGAGAGGACACCCAGATTCCCCACAGCACCCCGATGTGTGGGCGCACGAAGCCGTGGAGCCATCCTGCTCCTCCCTGGCACAGCCAGAGGTGCCCTGGAAAGTGTCTGCTGCTGCACATTCTCGGGCCTGTGATAGCCCAACTTTGTTTTTACCTCTAGTTCTTGGATTTTGTTATTGTCCCAAGACATATTTTCCTCTGTTTGCCTCCTTAGTCGCTTTCTTTGGGAGCAGCTTTCCTAGAGTTCCTACCTCCTCACCATCTTGATACTACCCTGTCAGCATTTTTTTTTTTAACAGGAAGCAGGTAGGTTGGCCAGCTGGAGGCTACAGGGTCCCGTCTTTTGGACAGATATGTCACTGGTAGCTTGTCTGGACCCAAAGTTTGAGTGAGTGTCCCCTCAGCTCTGTGTCTTACTTCATGGATGTAGAGGCGGAATGGCTTAGTGTCCTCTGGGAGTGCCAGGCAGGAGCCTTCCTTAGAGCAGCTTTTAAAGCTTAGAAGGCTTATTCATTCTGATCTGTCCATGTTAAAGACTGATTTTTTCCTGCGGCGGCTGAGTAGAGCAGCTTTGCAATTCTAGCGAATCCAGGAATCTAAGGCCGCCAGTATTCAGTTGCCCCTAATTCTCATACCTGCTTTTTTGTGGTAGGCGTTGGAATCTGGAGAACGACATCCTTTCAGGCTGTGGAGAGGGCTCGCTTACCTTGGGTGAGTTCTCGACGCAGATCTGAATCCCTTTACGTGGAGGATTGTGTCAATATCCCAGTTCTTGTAGCAGCTGGAGCAGGTTCCGAGTGTCCTGAGGTGTTGTTCAGGAGAGTAAGTCTGCTTTCTGGCCCAATCTGGAGTCCTGTGGATAAGGAATCTTTGATCCCCCAGCAGTTATTTTTCCTTGGATTACTGTCATGACAATTCTTGTCTGTCTCTTGGCCGCCTGACCCATGGCTGGGCAGCTTATTTTAGGTTTATAAGATCTCTGTTATTGTGAACCTTTTGGGCTATTTTGAGTAATTTTAAAATTACTTATGTTGGGGAACCCTTTTAACCTTTGTAATTTTTCTAGACGTTTCAGGCTTCCTGAGCCACAAAAGGCAAATTAAGAGCACTGATGTTCTTTGGGACCAAGGGATCAAATGGGATACACATAGAGAAGGTGTCCTGGAGGCACTCCAGAGGCTCCAGGTGATTCCTCTGGTCCCTGTTGGTTGTCTTAGAGAGATTAATGGGTTGTCTCCCACATACCTGATAATTGGTGACAGTGATAAGTGGTCAATGAGCAGATTTCAGCACCCAAATTCAGGTTTTAATCAGGGCAGGCGACAGGAAACCCTTGGTTCAGGGGGGGCCTGATTTTTTTTATTTTTTTATTTTTTAGTTTCCTGGAGCCAAAACCAGGATGGCCTTTTAACCCTCTGAGAGAATACATTTTCTTTTGTTCAGTGATGAAAAGAGTTACAAGTTCTGTTGGCAATTGACCCAAGCGGGGAGGTGGGTGTAAACAACAAAAGTGTTTCATTAAAACCAAAGAAAATTGATTTCCTCACAGGAAGTCCACTCGTAGCAGGTGTTATGGGGCCAACATATTTATTTTTATAACTGCTACAGGTTTATATTTTACTCTTGCTGTAATAATTATGTGCCAAATGCCGGTCAAAGACCAGGATGAATAAAAAATAGTCATGGGCTAAATCCATTTTACCTGATCGATTGGAGCAAACATCTACTACAGTCTTTTAGCTGGTTTTATATTTCAAATTTTATTTCCACATGTTATTGATATGTATACGTGCAAAATTCAAGGTTTACAATGGAGTTGAGCATTTTGTGCACATACGTATCTTGTCAAGGTGACAAGGTCTTTCCCACTCTCCTTTTGTCCCTCCCCCTACCCACCCCTCCCTCCCTCCTCCCCCACCCTACTCCCCTCTTTCACTTTGTCTTTTGTCTTAAGTTCCATAGGTGTTGTGATCTGGGACTCTCATATCAGAGAGACCATTCGATATTTCACCTTCTGCTTCTGACTCACTTCACTAAGCATGATGTTTTCTAGTTTCTTCTATTTGCCTGCAAAAGCCTCCAGGCTATTGGATTTTATTGATACATAGTATTCCATTGTGTATAATAAATGTCCCCTTCGATCCAATGACAACCCTCCTGGTAATGTATCCAAAAGAGGCCAAAACAACATATAACAGAGATATATGTATACCCATGTTCATAGCAGCACAACTAACAATAGCAAAAATATGGAAGGCACCAAAATACCCATCAACAGACCAGTGGATACACAAAATGTGGCATTTATACACAATGTATTTCAAATTTTTTGAGGTAAAATTTTGCCATGTTGGTGGCAGCAGTGTTCCTGTTGGGTCTGTTTAGAAACAATCTCACATACGGAGACTAAAGCAGCACATTAGATGGGGAGGGGAACATATGCACAAACAGCAAAGACTAAAATTTATCCTGTAGTCTTAGTGAAGTTACCTATTTATTGCCTTTGGGAGAAAACCTGTATCAACTCATTAATTTAGTAGTGACAGACAAGGTCTGTTAATAAGCAAAGAGCACATACATTTAAATCTGAAAAGCAGTTTCAACATTAATAGGTTTGACAGAGATAAACTGAATGCCTGCTAGGACTTTCCTGTGTTTTTATTTTACAATAAGCAGGACAGCTCTACAGGGATGTCTGTCACACTTCATAAAACACAGGCTATGTTCTAACATGTAAAATGACAAGTAATTTTTGGTGACCCTGAAAACATTAACTTAAAACAATAGACTTTTTAAACCTCCTCCATTGAATTTTTAAATAGTTTTTTGGATTTTAGCCTCTGGGCTTTATGTAATTTTAACTTTATGTAATTTTTACCACACCACTGGGGAAAATTGTTTTTACCCTTTCCAGTGTCAAAAATTGGCCTGTTGAATTAGGATGGTTTACAGTTAGCAGGCCTAACCTTAGTGTATGTAGGATAAAAATCCTAAGTAAAATTATTTAGTCATGTCAGCTAGCATAATAACAGAATTAGAAATCCCCATTTTCATCTTTCCTTGTCCAGGATGAGCTGTTTTATAAGATCTGATGCAGACATTCCTCCTCTTCCATGTCCATGGGAACACAGCACCTGAGGTGGTGTGAATCGACTGACAGGTGTGCACAGTGCCTTATTTGCAGAGGAGGTGCTTAAGTGTAGACGCCACTTGACAGACTGATGCTGCACTCCTTTGGGGCCACCTCTGTCATCCCTAACAAGTGCGTGCCTTTATACCACCATGGGCCACCAAAGGGTGCTCTATGGCTGTGGGTGGGGCCCTTGAGAAATGCAGCCTAGAAGGCCATCTGTAGGAACCAAGCAAGCTACTTTCTTGTGATCCCTCCTATTCTGTCTCTGAACACTGACTATCCAAGGTCATTTTTAAATCTTATTGGTTCTGTAGTTTGTTCCCAATAAGTATACCTAGCCTTGACATTGCTATACATTGCTAGTTGAACTGATGGCGGGAGGAGGATTAGCAATCTAGCAAGTTCTTTATGACCAATTGCCCAAAGGCTGTGCCATCAATCTTTCAGGGAAGATGTCAGACAGAAAAGCCAACATCTCCAGAGCAAGCCCCGTAGTGGGAGCCTGAGTCAAAATCAGACAAGCCCAGCTCAGAGAGGATGGGCTGATTCCATGACACATGCTGTCATAGAGACAAGATTTTTTTCTTTGAAAGCTTCTAGAAGTATACATAATATTTATAACTTCTTGGATTTAAGAGAAAGCTAAGAATGAATAGCCAATAGGAGCTTGAACACATGAAGTGGGACAGTTTGTATTCTTCGCAAGTATGAATCTAAAATGGAGTCTAACAGCAAGGAGAAATGCTGGATGAGCTTCCACACATTTTTGAAGCCGTTTAGGAAGTTCCAGGAGGAAAGCAAAACATTGGTTAATGTAAGGAAATTGTTCCAGGTATCCCTTGGGCCCAGTGACCTTTTGTCAAATGGCCTGGACAACTCAGGGATCAAAAGAACCTCTGGAAGGCAGCCAACACCAACGCTGCGCCAGTCCATGTCACAGTGTGCAGTCAGTCATGAGTATAGTATGTTTTACAGTTTCTTTTAAATCTAAGAGAGAAGTTAAGAGAGCCCTGAAGTGGAGAAGCTAGGAGGCCAGGAGATGCACCCACATCATAAGCTAAATTGAAAGGAAAGCAATGAAGGCAGAGAAAAAGATGAATAGGAGAATGGAGGCCGCGCTGAGAGAAGGAAAGTCAGGCAGACAGAATGCAACTTAGAAAGTTGTCCAGACCAAATAGACCCGGCCCTCTTCCCTAACACTGTCTTGCTCAAACAGGGAAGGGACATGAGGAGAAATGAGTCATCAGGCATTCATCACTCAAAAGAGGAAAACAACTTCCAAAACAAACAGACCAGGTCCCCTTTCCTGATACCACTGTGGAGGAGGGGACATGGGTAAATGTCTCATCAGACACTCAGCTTCAGAACCAGGAAAATGGGAAATTAACAGGAATGTTTGCCAGGGGACTCAGTGGCCAATTTGAATCCCACAGAAGTCAATCCAGAGTTCTCCAGGTTGGGTCCCACAAAGCCCTGGAATATCTCAGGGGCACCTCCCCTGTGAGACTCCACCAACCCTGGGGAGAACCGAAGTGAGGTCTTCCTGGGTTGGTCTTTTCAATCTCACTAGGGCCTTCAAATGTTGTGCCAAGCAAGACAATAACACACAGGAGAAATGCCACTCACTGAGGAGAAATTATGAATTCTTTATTTAGCCAGCAGTCAAAAGCAGGCTCATATCCTAAAAACAACTCTGGACCCCAAGTTTTAGAGCACAGCTACCAATTTTAGAGCACAGCTTATAAAAGCAAGAAACATAAAAGGGAGTAATACTATTAGTTTTGGTCATTGTTTTTTTTTAAATAAAGTTTCACAGTTTCTGGAACACATTAAAACAATACCCCTGACGAGCATTTTTGAGTTGGGTAAGGGTCAGGGCAGCCTGTTATGCAGGACTGTCTTATCAAACAGGACATCACTAGTTTATAATTAATCACCTGGAACTTTTCTGAGAAACACAATGAAATGGGAGTAGAGAAAGGCTTAGAGAAAAGCTTAAGGTGACGATGAGCAGGCTAACTAATTTTCAACTTTACCTAGGCTGTATTTTTTCTTGCCTATAATTTCAGCCATTCGAAAGGCTGAGGCAGAAGAATCACAGTTCAAAACCAACCTAGGCAACTCAACTAGCCTCTGGGTTACTGTTCCATCACTGGAACATGTACAATTTAAGGGAAGAAATGTGTAGTTTATCTCAATTCACAGTTTCAGAAGGCCTCAGCCCATTCATGGGTGGCCGGCAATGGTGAATTGCCACGGTGGAGGGCATAGCCTGAGAGAAGCTGTTTGTCCTATTGCAGCCAGGAAACAGAGCAAAAGCAAAGGGCAAAGTCAGTAGTGGGAGATAAACCTTCCCAGGCCACTCCCCCAGGGATCCACTCTTTCCAACCAGGACCAACCTCTTAACAGCACATGAAATCAACAGGTTAATCCACATGGTTCAGTTGACCCCCATGATCCAGTCACCTTACAAATATAAGAGGCTTTCGGGGGATAGTCCAGATCCTAACTATAGCACCCTATCACAAAATAAATAAAAGGGGCTAGAAACTGGGTGTGATGGCCCATGCCTATAATCCCAGAACTCTGGGAGGCTGAGGCAGGAAGATTTCAATTCCAAGCTCAGCATGGTCAACCTACCAATGTAGAGAGAAACTTTGTCACAGAAAGAAAGAAAGAAAGAGAGAGAGAGAGAGAGAGAGAGAGAGAGAGAGAGAGAGAGAGAGAGAGAGGAAGGAAGGGGCAGGGTTAAGGTAAGGGCTGGGAATATACATTAACATTCCATGAATTCAATCACAGGTCCAAAACAATGTCATTTATATATGAAATGCAGAAAGAACCCAAATCTTTAAGAGTACAAGATAAATAGAGTAGGGCTGTGGAAGTATGAATGAGCAAACGGACATGAGATTGGAAAGAAAAGTCAGATCAGTGTTTAAACTGTCCTCAAATAAATTTTATGTTACCATAAAAATCACAAGTTGATGTAAATTCCTGAGACAAAATAGAGCTAAAGAAATTGGAACTATAAGCTGATTGGTGAGTGCTCATAGTAAAAAATAACTGAACTGAATGAATGTCTACTATGTGTGAAACAAAATAAATATTATTCATTTAAATTTGAGAAGGTTGAAAAAAATTGAAGTAGATGCCACAGATGACTCACAGCAGAGTCTAGACCCAGGTTATGCTGAATCCAAAGCCCAAGACTGGTTTAGATTAGGAAATGTGTACAACTTGTTGAGACTACAATTTGTAAATGGCCTCCAATTTGAGGTGTAGGTAGAAGAGTCTGCAGCAAATGCCATTGGTGCCCAATATCCATTCCTTCTCATGCCTGCACAAAGTTGAATTATGTCAGATCTTTAGTCATCCAGTTTCCAATCCCTAAAGACAGTCCTGATTCATCTGAGACAATGTCTGATTGGCATTCTCTTAGGCATTGGCACTGGTCTAAAGGTGAGCATTTGACGTTGCAGGATTCCGTTACATTTAAGTGGGGAGCATACCTTCAATGCTTTGGAGGTATTCTTGTCTTTACCCTGCATAGAACAAGGATACATCCTGCCCTGTAGCCACTGACAACATATTGTGACCTCAGAGAGAAGACCTGCAGACAAAGCCCATACCCACTGAGGTGGCAAGATGGAAAAGTACTAGGCTTGTGAGGGGAAAAAAAAAAAATGTTGCTGGCTGGTTCAATCAATATGGGAAATTGCACTACTTTTGAATTTCTTATGATACAAAATAAAATGTGTTTTTATTTTTAACTAATTTGAGTCAGAGCTAGAGTTTCTGTCCCTAGCATATGAAAGCATACTAATTGATTTTGGCTCCATGCCCAAATTATCTTTGTTAATAATCTATCAAGTTCCATGTTCCAGATTTAGAGATTTATTCTTTTGATTATTTATATTCCTCTATAAGTGACAGGTTTTTAAAATATACACATAATCTTGAAGAGTAGACTATTTTCTTAGTATTACCCCAAAGAAAATGACTTATAAAAGTAACTATTAACACATTTAGTTACAGAAGAAGTCAAAACTTTTTGATCTAGAAATACCATATGCTATAATGTGGATCTGGAAAGTTCTCCCCAAAAGCCTCACGTTTTTGGATGTTGTGGATTTTCCATAGATTTTGAGTGCTATGGGGCGGTAGGGCCTGGAATGGTGTGGCGAATTACTGGGCCTGTGGAGGATTAGTGGGCAGGTGGCCTAGAAGGAAATCTACTCTTGTCCCAGCTTCTTCCCAAGGCCCTTATCCTTCCTCTGGTGATGCTTTAAGCAACTCTTCACTGCCAGACCCTTCGGACACATGAATGGACTGATACATCTTGAAATAGTGAGCTAAAATAAAACTTTCCCTCTGTAGATTGTGGATGTTGGATATCGTGTCCCAGGGGAAAAAAAAAGTAACAAGACACCATAAATAAAATTTAAAAAGAAAAAGCTGGGTGTGGTGGCACATGCCTATAATCTCAGCACTCAGGAGGCGGAGGCAGGAGGATTGCGGTGAGTTCAAGGCCACCTGGACTACATAGTGAATGGAGGAGCAGCTTGAATTACAGAGCAAGACTCCGTCTCAAAGAAAAGCTTTTTTAAGGAAAAAAGGAAGGCAATTTTTCTGCATACAATACAAAGGGACAATATACTTTCTGTATCAAAAGTTCTGCAAAGAAATGAATTCTCCAAGAGAAGTGTACAAAGGATATGAACAGCAATAACCAATAGTTTATTTTTTTAATGTTCAATTTTACTAGTTATCAAAGAAATACATGTTTGTGCTCATTTACCAAACTTGCTTTTCCGCTTTTTTCATTGACAAGGATGTGTTCGTAACTGGGCACAGTGGTGCAGGCCTATAATCCCCAGTATTCTGGGAGGCTGAGATACAAGGATGGCAAATTTGAGCTCCACCTGGGCAAGGGTGCAACTTAGTGTCTCAAGATTAAAAATAACAAAAGGGCTGGAGATATGCCTCCCTATGAAGGCCCTGGGCTCCATCCCCAGTACCACAAAAGAGAGAGGAAATGAAAGAAACAGACAGAGACCGAGGAAGGGACGGGATGGATATCAGCTGGGTATTGCAGCTCTCCTCCTGTTTCACTGGGTTAGCCTCAGCTTGTTACCATGGCAGAGGAAGGGAGCCAGAAGGGTCTCCTGAGGCTTGGCCTCAGAACTGTCACACTGACACCTCCATTTCATTGCTATTGTGGTTTGGATCTGGAGTGTCCCCCAAAAGTCTCATGTTTTTGAATGTTAAAGATTGTCTATGGAAACACATGTTATTGGGAGATTGGGGCCTAGTCTGGAGGGGTGGATTACAGGCATGTAAATTGGATTACAGGCATGTAAATTGGATTACAGGCATGTAGTGGGGGCTTACCACACCTTCCACACCTGGATCCAGGAGGGACCAATCACTGGGAGGATACCTGGAAGGATATATAAGCTGCTTCCTGCCTTCCTTGAGGACTAGGACTAGTCTCAACTTGCCTTTCTGTTTGTGATGTCCTGAGAAGCTGCTTCCACCTCTGCCTCTGCCATGTACTTCCATTGCTGGCGGCCGCCCTTGAATGGACTGCGACTTTCTGAAACTGTGAGCTAAAAATAAACCTTTCCTGCCCTAAATTTGTGGGTGTTGGGTATTGAGTCACAGCAACGAAAAAGTAACTAAGACAATTGTGCTGGCAAAACAAAGCAAATGCCAGCAAAGATTTGAGGGAAAATGTCTCCGCCTTCTGGTAGGAAATTTTGCAAAAGTTTGTGGCAAAGATGGTAGTTACAGAGAAGAAAAAAGAATTGGGGGACAATTTTTATAATCACTTTATCACAAGCCATGTATTGCATTAGTCCAATTACATTTTAAAACACACATAAATATACATATACATATATATATGTAAACTATATATATACATATATAAAAGTTCTCTCACAAATACATGTACACACTGGGTGTATGGATAGACCATCCATTGAAATCGATTCCCAGTTGAGCAGGTACTACCTAAAAGAAAATTTCCAATGGCCAATAAGTCTATGAAAAGATACTGAATATCACCATGGAAGTACCAATTAAAATCACCGAACACTACCTATCCACCAAAATGGCTAATGTTTCAAAACAAAACAAAACTGACCATACTATGTATTGATGAGGTATGGAGTACCAAGACGTGTGTGCTACTGGGAGGAATGTAAACTATGAAATCATTTTGGAACTGTTCTATCTACTAAATGAACATGTGCATACCCTATGGTGTAGCAGTCCCACTCCTAGGTATCTACCCAAAAAAGGCACAAATGGGCATCAAAAAACATGCTTAAGAGTATTCAAAGAAGCATACATATAACAGCATAAATAAATCCAGATGTCATCCACAATAGAATGGATAGTGAGGCTAGCAGCGACACTGATAAGTCTAACAGGCATAAGGTTGAGAAAGAAAAAATATATATATATGTATATATATAGATTATAGGCATATATATGATTCTATTGATAAAAAATCAAGCACAGGCAAAACTGATCTGTGGTTATAGAAATCAGGACAGCCTTTAGCATCAGGCTGGGTGATACAGACATGCAAGAATTCTAGGGTCCTGCTTATTTACTAATCTTGGTCTAGGCTGTGGTTTTACGCTGCAAAAAATTCAAACTCTGTGCTTAACACCTGGCCTCATTGCTGTATGTATGTCATATTTAGTAATAGTTACAAATTAAAAGAATTTTTTGCAGTGTATACAATTAAAAGGCAAATACTTCTCTGAGAGAATTCTCATTTTAACCCATCACAGAGCCCCCTGAAGAGGGGTCTTTTAGACAACGGCTGAAAGCCTGCGAAGGGTTTTCCATGTTGTGACAAAAATGGCCCATGGGAGAGACCCAGCCCCTGTGCAGGCAAGAGAAGCACAAGTCACTGAAAGGCACTTGCAAGAGACAGTAAGCTCTGCTAGCAAGACAGCAAGGGCAGAGCTCTGGCCCCAGAGAGCACCCAGGCAAAGATAGGCCCTCGCTGAACAGCAGAGGGCCCCCGAGAGCACCCAGCTGAAGGCAGATCCCTGCTTAGCAAAGTAGAGTGCCTGGCTCCACACAGTTCTTTGGTACCCACTGCCTTGATGCACTGCTCTCTGGAACTCTGAGCAGAGACTCAGCTTTTGTGATCTTCCTGGCCTTTTCAAATTACTTACACGCAGCACACAGACACAGTAATTTCGATTTCTTGAGAGAGCCGCTGCAGACATGTCCTTAGAAATAATGGCAATTTATAGGTACTCAGATGTCCCCAGCTGCGAGAGCTCTTTCTCACAGCTCTCTTCCATTTTTCTGCTCTTTTCCAGTCTCTTTCACCTAATCCCTCACTGTCAGCAACTTAGGACTCACTCACTGATGAAAATGAAATCCATGGCTCCCTGGCTTGGGGCCACCTAATGGATATTTGGGACAAACTGCTAGACCCAAGAAAGGTTATAAATAAGAAGAATTCATTCAGGAGGATTTTGCCATCAGGCAGACTTTAACATAAATCATTGCATCTCCATAATGGCAGCAGAAATCTATCATTTCACCCACCTAGACTATTGCCAAGAATTATTAAAATTTTTGTGCCACAGTTTTCCCCACAGGGGTCTTAAGACACATGTGATTTTAACCAGTTGTTCATGGATTTCCAGCCACGGAAAGTTGACGGTAACTCTGATTTAGTAAAACGCAGCAAGTGAATCACTGCAGCCTGCAAACACAACTGACAATAATCAAAGAAATATAGAGATAAAATGAGGAGAAACTAATTTTTGAGGTAGAGAATCAAATAGTGTGTGCCATTTCTGGAGAGAGAGAACCCGTTTATACCACTGATTTGTTTTATAGCCATCAGGACTAAGTCTCCTTTTTATCATGTGTCCCTAAATCCTGGAATAATGTTAATAAAATTAAAGACCAATTTACAAGTAGACTCTCAGGAGATTATTTTGATCTCATTGTGTCCTACACTCAGTGAACCAACCAAAGCCTCCATTAAATCCTAACCTAAATAACAGAGGATTACACACATTTATTTATAGGACAAAGTCAGAGTAATTTCTAAGTATCTACGAGGCCTATTCACCTCCCAGCACAGACTCCTGACCACCCACATAACTAAGGAAGGACACTGCCTACTGCCTGCTACCCTCCCGAGACAGCTGATTCTAACAGGCAGCCTGGCCACCCTCCCAAACACCTCAGAGCTAACTCCAAAGGCACTAACCTCTATACTTCTATACTTCATAGCTAAGAGAAAACATGTTCTTCCTCTACCCAACATTAGCTGTTTTTTCAAGAGCTGACACTGGGCCTGGAGCCTGGGCTGAGTGGGTCTATTTAATGAGGCGTTCTAATGCAACAGCTGGACACGACAAGAAAGCAGTAGAGAAACAAAGAAATGCCCCAGGGTAGATGGCCAAAGAAGCCAATCCTGTTTTCATTTCCATAAATTTGTTAAATTCCAATGGCACACAGCAGTTACAAATTCCACATCATAAATTCACCCAATCAATGTGTCCTGGCCGTCAGCTCTGACTGGAAACTGCTGGGGAAGGAGACACACAGATCGTGAAGATATAACCCTGGCCCTGGGAAGCCTTGAGAAGCAGAAAGGCCTGTATATGCACACATGCTCAAAAATACGTCACTACAACCAAGCGTGCGAATGCAGGGCATCTAACAAGGCTGGCAGGCTAACTTATGGCCACAGACACCAAGTCCCAAGCCCTGGTAGCGGTGAGTATTGCCTTATGAGGAAAAAGGGCCTGTGCCAATGTAATTAAATTGAGGATCTCAACATGGCGAAATTATCCTGGATTATCCTGTTCTAGTTACAAGTATGTGTAGGTGAAGAGGCCAAGGGAAGTTTACTGCAGACACACAGAAGAGAAAGTCCTATGAAAAGACAGGAAAAGGCTGGGGTGAGGCAGCCACAAGACAAGAACAGCAGCAATCACCAGGAGCTGGGACAGTTGGGGACCAGCTTTTCTCTAGAAGCTTCAAAGGAAGTGCGTCCCAGGCTATACTCAACTTTCAGACAGAATAAAGTTCTGTTGCTTAAAGCCACCAAACTGGAGGTATTTCTAGCAGCAGCCAAAGAAAGTCACTTCAAGGGGTGGTGGGAATGCATTACCTAAACTGTTAGGGAAGGAGGGAGTGGAGACAACAGGTGCAAGTCCCTGGCTGATTATGGCTGCTCTACAAAAAAGCAAGAAGGGAGAGGCTGAGGGCATAGCTCCGTGGCTAAAGTGCTTGCCCAGCAAGCTCAGTGCCCTGAGTTCAATTCTCCAGCACCAGCCATATAAGCTGGGTGTGATGATACACGCCTGTAATCCCCACACTTGGGAGGCCGAGACAGGAGAATTGCCATGTGTTTGAGGCCAGCCTAGACTACGTAATGAGCTCAGAACCAGCCTGGACTAAAGAGAGAGTCCCTGTCTCAAAAATAAAAATAAAAAGCAAGAAGGGAAACGTGAAACGAGTCATGGACCAGACTACAGAAACCCCAGCATGTGCTCATGAGTTTGTTTTGCTTGATGCTAATTGATGGTGAGGGATAAAAAATTAGTGCAGGGTGCTAAGCCATTCAGGCCTGAAGTTAACATTTTAGAAAGGTCTCTGTCTGTGCACTGTGGAGAAATTCACCAACACCACATCCGCATCAGTCTCTCAGGAGAAGGGAAGGGTACTATATTCTAAGCCAAAATCCCTGCTTCTTTTGCTACAGCCAGGGCTACCGTGCTGGCAAGCCACCATCATCTCCTCTACAAGGAAAAAGTGCATTCCTCTATGTGTTCCTCTGCTTTTCCTCTTGCCAGTCTACAGGTGACCCACCACACCGGGGTCAGCATGACCTTCACAGGGCAAGTCAGGTCACATCACTCTGCTCCCTCCCATTCCATGCACAGGGTTGAAGATGCCAGAAGTGCCCTTGTCACACGGCTGTCCCCTGTACTCTTATGACCTCCCCACTGTGGCACACTCTTTTTGTGCTCTGCCTTGCATGCACCACTTGTCTTAGTTACTTTCTCATTGCTGTGACAGAATCCTCAACATGCATGACTTGAGGGAGGAAAGATTTATTTTTGCTCAGTTTCAGAAGGTCTCAGTCCACTTGTGGGCAGTTGGCAACAGCAGAACCACATGGCAGTGGCCTAGCTGGCAAGGCATACAGGAAGCCAAGGGAGCAGGGAAGGGAACAGCTAGTATATATTCTCCCGGGCCATATCCTAGTGACCTGCTCCTTCCAGGTCAAGCCTCAGTGTTCTGCCCCTTTTGGGTTATGTCTCAGTGATCTATACCTTCCAAGTCACATGCCCGGTACTGTATCACACATTCGCAATCTACCACATACCCCCCCTAATACTGCACACACCTGCAATCCACCCTTCCTGACCAAGCCTCTTAATAGCACACAGTTCCACAGGCATCCCACAACAGTCCAATAAATAAGGTTTTGGGGGGACATTCCACATTCAAACTGTAACACTTCTCCTGAACCCCCAGAAGACTCATGTCCAAAATGCATTCAGTCCTTCTCTAAGAGTTGCCAAAGTCTTAACAGTTCCAGACCTGCTAGAAAGTCCACGTCTAGTGTCTCTTCTGATACTTAAGGCAAACTCTTAGCTATAAGCTCCTGTGAAAAATCAAAGAAAAGTTAAATACTTTTAACACACAATGGCACAGGGTAAGCATTCTTATCCCAGAAGGGAGGAATAGGAGGATAGAAAGAACAAGAAGTTCTAAACCCAGCAGGGCAAGCTCTGTAAATCCTGTAGCACTGTGTTCAGCACTTGGGATACACTGAAGGCTTTGGGCAACTCAGTTCCTGTGGCATTGCTTCTCACTGCAACCTTCCTGGCTTGTTTGTGCTGGCTCTGTTCACAGCCTGTGGACTTCCTTGACAGACAACCCATGTTTCTGGCATCTCCAAGTTTCTGGGGAATCCACTGCACCTTAGGCTTCTTTACAGCTTCATGCATTGCCTTCCCAGGGGCACGCTGCTTGGCCTCCAAGACCTTTATCTGAAATCATGGTGGAAGCCTCCATGATCCCCTAACTCTTGCACTCTGCATGCCTATGAAAGCAGCACCATGTGGATGACACCGAAGTCCACCACTGGCTTGAGAACGGTCTGGGCCTCTTGGAAAATCACTACCGAGGTCTGTTTTTACATGGCTGAACTCCTTGGAGATTTACTTTCCTATGTTGCCCAGAAGGATCCCTGTGGGGTGTCTTTGGTAAAGGGTGGGATTTTGCTGATTCCTGAGACACTCTCAAGGCATCTTTTTTTTTTATAGTCCTGATTCCAAGTGCCTAGATTCTTTTTTAAAAACTAGTCTCTTTAACAATCACATGATTTTGTTTGCTTGTTTTTACTCCAAATTGCAAACTTTTTACCTAGGTTTTCTCTACCTTTTTCTTCCGTTTCTCAGTATAGAGCTAGCTAAAAGTCACAAACAGTACCCATCTAACAGCCTGCACATCAGGATGCTTAAAAATTTCCTCCAGAAGATTGTATATCCATTTTCCTTAATCTCAGTACCAGGCAGTCTTAGGACAGGGACAGAATGTCAACACACTTTTTGTCAGAGCACAGCACACCTTAGTTTTAGACCAATTGCCAAAAAAGTCCTCCTTCCTATCTGAAACTTCTTGAGCTTAACCTTTTTAAGCTGCAATTCTCTTAAGCATTCTGGTCATCTGAGCTCTGACCAAAATCTCACCAAGTTCATTTTACAACATTCTAAGACTTCTTTAGCCAACATCTTTTTAAATTCCTCCCACAAACAAATTCCAAAGGCTTCTAAACCACATGGTCAGGCAAAAATCACAATAATGACCTCACTTCTTTAATACCAATTTCTTTGTCATTTTCTTGCTGTGATGAAATAACCAATATGGACAATTTAAGAAAGGAAAGATGTATTTTTGCTCACAGTTCAGAAGGTCTTGGCCCATTTATGGGCAGCTGGTAATGGCGGATGCACCTGGTGGCAGCGTAACTGAAGGAAGCTATTCACCGCATGGCATAAAGGAAGCCAAGCAAGCCAAGAAGGGCAGAGCTAGTGTATATCCTCCCACGTCATGTCCCAGCAATCCATCTCTTCTGCGTCAAGCCTCAGTGCTCTTCCTCTTTTGGTTAAGCCCCAATGATCTACCCCTTCCCAGTCACATGTCCAGCAATGTACCACATGCTCATAATCAACTCCAAACCCCGATGCCTCCACATGTCTGCAACCCACCCCTCCTAAGCAGACCCCATCTCTTTATGGCACGTGATTCCCTAGGCATTCCACAACTTCCAAGTACACAAGGCCTTTTGGGGCCATTCCAGGTCCAAACCATACACCAATACGCCAGTTCTGCCTTGGGGCTTTTCCCAGCCTCTCTTTGTCATCCAAGTCCCCTCTACCTTCTTGAACTCTGCCTAAATGTCACCATCTCAATGAGGCCTGCCCCTAATACTCATTTTAAATTAAAACTGCCCCTCAAGATACTTCCTACTCACTTTTCTTACCCTGTTTTTCTTTTCATATCTTCTATCATATCAAAACTTACCTCACTGTTTAATGCCCATGTCCCCATATAAAACAGAAACTCCATGATGAGGAAACAGCCTTCACTGTATTCACTGTCATAACCCAAACATCTAGCACATAATAATATCTGAGAAACGACCAAGTGAGCAAACAAATGGGGACTGGGTGGAGCTGAGGTCCTGTTCCTGACTCAAATTACATAATTGATGAGAGCCTTTGAAAGCAACTCAAAATGGAAAAGAAAAAAATCTGGTTGTGAACGGGAACCAACCAGCCAAAGATGGATTTGGGCATCAGATTTGTCAGAGTTCAAATAAATTTTAGCAAATACTCTAAATATTCAACAAATATGCATTAAGGTAATATGATGATTAAGAAAGTTCAAATATCAAATTGTAATGACCATTTAATGAGGGAAATAAGGTATCTAGAAAAGATTGTCAGAAAAAAATCCCAGCGGGATTTTTGGAGCTGGCTATTGTAAGAATACTCACAAAATATATAATAACTATAAACAATGCTGAGAAATCTATCTTTGTATACTGCTTTGTTAGGTATATGTTAAAGCAACATTTCTCAAAAGCATTTCAAGATAACATAAGCCTTTTCTTAAAAAGTCAGTTTCTGTTCTAAACTAAGAAGAAAGGCATGCTTTAAAAAAAAAACTGAAAAAAAAGTTAACGATTCTTTCTAAAGAATAAGTCGCCAAATTTCAGCGACTTAGCCCAATGGAGTTTCATGTTCCAATGTGTCTTGCTCCTGTAAAAATGTAACAGGACTCCTCATCAGCAGGCAGCTCTCTTCCATGCGGTGATTAAGGGAATCCTGCGCTGTGGCAGGGCTCCTCACAGCCCCAACGGCCTCGTTATCCATTGCTTCCTTCTAGCAGAGGGAGAAAAGATCACGAAGAAAATACACCTACACTTCAAAGTCTTGGCTTTAAAGTGACCCGCTCACACTTCACCAGCGATGCCCTGACGCAGGTGTGGGGCTGGGAAATGAATTCCTGGATTAATTAGGAAAAAAGGAACTAGACTTCTGGTAAAGAGCAGCCTTCTTTGCCACAGGGAGATTTTCCTCTTCTTGATAGTTATCTCTATTTTATGTATGTTCCATAATGAAAAAGCTCACTTTAATCAAGAAAAGGAAAAAAAAAACATAATCTTTGATCCAATAAGATCATTTTTTAAGTTTACAGTAAGGAAATAACTAAAGTGTGGGAAAAGTTATAATAATGGGATGAAGGCGTAGGTAGGGAAAGACAGGGAGTGGAGGATAAAGAGAATGGCATGTGTTCATGGCAGAATTATGTAAAATAACACCAGATTTAAACATTAAAATGTTCCTTCCACATGGTAAAATGTTCATTTCAATAATATGCACAAAATACTAATTAAATGAAATTTTAACTAGCTTGTTTTATCAGACTGGAGCATGTATGTTATTATTTTTATTTTGTATTATCAGAAACAGAACTCAGGGCCTTTGCACTGAGCTACATCCCCACTCTCACCTCCTTTTTCTGAAATTTTTGAATAGGTTCTCCCTAAGCTTCATAGGCCAGGCTTGAATTTGTGATCCTCTTGCCTTAGTCTCCGTAGGATCACAGGCCTGTGCCATCATGCCCAGAAGAACATATATTTTAAGTGACGATATTCACTTTGGCATAAGTGCAGGGATGTATTAATACTGTAAGCAAGCACAATCTTTTTAAAGGATAATTTAGCAATGAGTATAAAATGCCTTCATTCCTTGCAACTAAATGCTAGAATTTATCCTAAAGATAAAAAGTTTAAAAAGAGTCACTTCTATAAGCACCAAGGCTGTTGACTAGAGGGCTTTTTTGTTAAAATAAAAAGTATTAACAACTTAAATTTACAATTTCTGGTTATTTCAACATTCTGATATATGCATGAAATAGAATACAAGGCAATTTTTTAAAATATGCTGTAGATTACTATCAAAGTTACAATGTATCCAGTTAAGAAAAATGTTTCAAAGAAATAACACAATAATTTAAATGCATATGTTTAGAAAATTGGAAGAGTATACAGCAAAATGTTATGAATTATTTCTGGGTGATGAGACTGCATATTCCATTGTTCTCTTGTTTATAATTTTCTCCTCTCCCCACATTTCATCAGTAAATATATAACACTTTGCAATCGAATGTAAAATATTTCAGTCATACTTTCCTATTTGGGAAGTTGATATTGAAAAAAATAATGTACTAAACTATACTCAAATTCCAGTCATGTATGTGTTTGTATGGAAAATACATTGAAATACAGCAAAACAATTAGCCAGAGTGACTTCTGAGCAGTGGAATTCCAGTTCTAGGGAAAAACAAAGGAAGTACCTCACCTGTTACCTACAGTGTCTCTTACTGTAACAAATAACTGAGACCAACCAAATTAATAAAATATTTACTTTGATTCACAGTTTTGGGGGTTCCAGTCCTGTGGCAAGCACGTCATAAAAGCAGTCATGGCAGAGGGGGCCTCTTCACCTCATGGGTGTTGGAGAAAGAAAGATCGATGTCTGTCGTGCCCTTCAAGGGTCTACACCAGACTCCCACCAGGCACCACCTTTCCAGTGTCCTAAGCTAAGGACCGGGTTTCTCCCCTCCCCAATTTATTGCTATTAGTATTTACCGGGATACATAACGATTACATTCCACTTGAGGAAATGGTGCATAGACACATCACCTTTATTACCTTTATTCCCTTCCCCCTTCTCACTCCCGCCTAGCTCCCTCTTCCTCTCCCTCTCTACAAAATCTGTCTCCCTATTTCTTACCATTACTCTTATTTGGCTCTTGTACTTACTTACACATTTGAGTTCCTCATATTAACAATATTTTATCTTCTGTGCAATATTTGTCTTCTGTGTTTATTTCTCTAAACATAAAAGTTTCAATGTGCATCCATTTCCCAACAAATGACTCAAATTTATCTTCCTTTTTTGGCAGAGTACTATTCCACTGAGCCTGCACACCATGCTTCCAGGATCTAGCTATGATGACTTGAGCTACTATAACCATGTGCATGCATCTGTTGCTATTGCATGATGTTTTTAACTCTTTTAGAAAGATACCTAGAAGAATTACAGCTAGGTCACATGAAGTATGTATTTTAAGTTTTTTTTTTTTAATCTCCGTACTGATTTCCGTAATGACTGCACCAGGTTCAGTCCTACCAACAATGCAGAAGAGTTTCTTTTTCTCCACAACCTCACTAGAACTTTTTTTTTTTTGAGGTCTCATGTTAACAGCCATTTTTACTGGAGTAAGACAGGAAAGCAAAGAAAACAAGACAAAACAAAAAGCACAGAAGAGTCAAATGAAAAATTTCAAACAAAATGTGAATAAACTAAAATTTAAAACTCCCCCCAAAATTTAAAAACGACTCACAGAAAGGGCTTGAGAGCAGAATGGTGATAACAGAGAAACTAATGAAGATAAATGACACAATCTGAGCAACAAAGAGAAAAGAAAAATCAAAAAGAATGAGCCGTTGGCTCCTCCAGATACCTACAATTATGTTCCCATCATAGTCTCAAACAGAGAGGAACAAAGGTGTTATAAAGAAAACAGTAATCATAATAATAAAAACTCTGAGAAAATCATAGCTAAAATCTTCATAAATTTGGTGAAAATACAAATCTACATAGTCAAGAAGTTCCTCAGCTCCAAAAGGGTAAACCCAAAGAAACCCACATCCAAACATATCGTATCAAACCGCTGAAAACTAGAGACAAAAATCTTGACAATGTAAGTGCTATAATAAAAGAACCAGTGAAAGTCTATATTCAGAACATATCTCTGAGAAATGAATGCAAGAACATTCTCAGATGATGAAAAATTAAGAGAATACATTGCTAACAGATTCACTCTAAAAGAATTGCTATAGGCAAGCCCAGTGGTACAGGCCTATGATCCCATCACTCTGGAAAGCTGAGACAAGAGTATCACAAACTCAAGCCTAGCCTGGGTAATTTTGTAACTCAGCGATACTCTGTCTCAAAATACAAACTAACAATGGGGTGGAGATGCAGCTCAGAGTGCAGGCCCTCAGTTCAGCCTCATGTACCACAAAAAAGATGAATTATTTAAATAATTGCTGTAGGAGGTTTTCTAGACAGTAGAAAAATGACTAGAAAGAAGCTTGGATCTTAAGGAACAAAGGAAGAGCAACTGAAATGGTAAATATCTCATAAATGCAACAGATCATTATTCTCGTGATATTTAAAATATATAGGACAGTTGAAAACAGAAGTGGTCACATTGTCTGATCAGGGTGTGTTATATATAAATGATTAATCTATAGGATAACTGTAGCATAAACAGGGAGGGTAAAAAAGATCAGTGTGGGTGATGCTGGAATAAGAACTTAATGGGAATTGGGAGTAGGGAGAATATTCTCCAGACTACAGCAAATTCCACGACCAAAAAACCTACCTATGCCCATTCTCACCTCCAAAACCCAACTTTATCCGTCCTCCCTTCCAAAGGCTTCAAACAGCCTTTCCCACAGTTTATCATGGTACTTCCTTAGCATTTACTTTACAGCCATCCAAGGCTCCTTAGAATAAAGAAGAAGTCATAATAAAAACAGCAGCAACTTTCTATTAAGAATTTTTTCCTAAATACTTTAGATGTACTATTTCTAATTCTTACCAGACGGTGAGGCAGATAATATCATCCTCGCTTGATAGTATGGTTTGGATCAGAAAGGCTCCCCAAAAACCTCGTGTTTTTGGATGTAGTAGGATAACTGTGGAACTGTGTGCTGTTGGGAGGTGGGGCCTGGCTGGAAGAGGATGATGCTTAGGGCTTCACCTGGAGGGACTGTGTCAATTTGTTGAGATTTGGAGGGGTGGGGGTGGGGGATGCTCAAGACAGAGTTTTGAAGTGTGTGTTAGTGTATTATTGACTTGTGGGCCACAAAATGAAAGAGGGGCGCCCACCTTGGGTATGGGCAGCTGAGCTGGCAGCTTGAACCACATGAAGGGAAGAAGAAACATTGGTAAAGCTTCTTCCTGGGAAAGTTCCAGCCTTACCTTAGTGTCTAGACATGTCTTGTTACTACTTCACTTGGCTTTCCTGCGTGCAACTGCCATGAGCAGGTCTGTAGCCTCCACCATGTGCTTCCACCACTGCCAGCTGCCCAGGAATGGCTGTGTGGGACCTGCTGAAAATGTGAGCTAAATAAACCTTTCCTCCTTTAAGTCATGTCAGATATTCTGTCACAGCAATGAGAAAGTAACTAAGACAGAAATTGCTACCAAGAATGGGGTTGTTGCTGTGACCTTACCTGGCAATGTGGTTTAAAAGCCTTTGGAATTGGTTTGTGGGAGGACTTTGGAGACCTTTGAACATACCAGCTACAGAAGCCTTGGAAACAGTGAGCTTGATGGGAAATTCTGGTCAGAGCTCAGACGACCAGAATGCTGATAGACATGTGATCTAGTAGAAGGCCAGGCTCAGGAGGTTTCAGATGGGAAGGAATTTATTGGCAAATGGTCTAGAAACCATGTGTGCTACTCTCTGGCATTGTTACACTGTGTCTTGGCATCGGGCTGGGTGATATAGACATACAAAAATTTAGAATCCTGCTTATTTACTAATTTGGTCTAGCCTGTGGTTTTTACACTGAAAAAAAAAATTCAAGCTCTATGCTTAATACTTGGTCTCTCTGCTGTATGTATGTCATATTTAGTAACAGTTACAAATTAAAAGAATTCTTTTTGCAGTGTATAGAATTAAAAGGCTAAGAGAATCCTCATTTTAACACATCACAGAGCTCCCTGAAGAAGGGTCTATTTCCTGGCTGCAATAGGATGAACAGCTTTTTATATTGTTACACTGTGTGTTGGCATTTTGCCCTTGCCCAGAGACTTTGACTGAAATCAAGATTAAGGGCAGTGGACTAACTAATCTGGTGAAGAAAATCTCAAAGCACCCCAATGTCCATGCTGTCATGTGGGTACTGCTTGCAGCTTTTAGTCCCTCTACACTGGAAAGCAAGAAAAAAAAATAGCAAAGGAAAATGATGTAAAAAGTTTTCAGTTTTACAAGACTAGGGCCAAATGAGATGAGCTGAGGCAGAAGAACACTGGGACATTAAAGAGATTAGCATTAAAAAAATAAAAAAGCCAAGTGCTTGGAATCAGGACTATAAACAAGATGCCTTGAGGGTTCTCAATAATCAGCACGATCGCACCCTTCACCACCTGGTGGATGGAAATGTAAGACCTTGCTCTGTGAAGAGTCGCCATGGCGTCCTGTAGGGCCAAAGAGAGAAGTATTTGCTAGAGTCCAGCCATCTAAGAACTCAGAGGCCTCAGCAGTGATCATCTAAGGGGGGCCTGAGTATTGCTCAAGTAACTAAAGGATAGAAAAAGAAGACACTGCTACAACAGCTTCTTCCTGGGATTGTCTAGCCTTCCCTTGTTCCCCCAAAACAGACTTGCTCCCTCTTCACTTAGCTTCCCATCTGCAATACCATGAGCAGCTCTCCGGCCTCTGCCAGGTACTTCCACCATTGCCAGCTGACCATGGACTGTCCGAGACCTTCTGAAACTGTAAGTATATCTTTCCTCCATTAGGTTGGGTATCCCGTCACAGAAACAAGAAAGTAGTTAACATACTTGACAAAAGAGGAAATAGGCTGACTGTGTTAGTTACAGTGATTTTCACACTCATTTCTGATAAGTTCAAATAGTTCTGCTAAGCTGAATGCATCCAGGGGCAATTTTTTGGCTCTTAGAATGCAGTATGGAATGACCTTAACAATGTGCTTCTACTCTAACCCCTATATTCTGGCAAAAAGAGCAGGTTTGGTTTATTTTGAAATTTGTAGGTCTTATAAGACATATTTTGGATTGCAGATAGCATGCAAGAAAAGGCTAAGCTAGCTAGTAGAAGGCACTTCACGTAAACCACAAAGCCATTCTTGATTCTCACCGAGATCAGAATGAAACAATTTGTTTCTGAACATCAGTATGGATACCTTCCACTAGCCTTCCTGCTGAATACTCATTGTGATTTTTGTGCTGCAGCACATTCCAAGTTCAAAGTAAGATGGATATATCTTAGTAATACATGTTGGAGAAAAATCAATTTCTATGATAAATGGTGTGATTCCCATCTTGTCTTGAAGCAGTGTTGGCAGCCCTGTCTTGAGCACAGCGTATCTATTTCTGAGATGCACTGTTCCATGTGCACCACGAGAGCCTTCAAGGTTTGAAATTGACTGCATTGTGTAAGAAAAGAAACCGTATCTAATCATCCCATCATAACATGTGAGGGTGATTTGCCTAGAAGAGTCCCACTGCTTTGGAGGGGAAGTGGAATGTGAATCTGTAGAAATGAGTTTGGAGGGGACAGGATGCAGATGACACTCCCTCCAAGTTGGGATGGCCAGAATAGTGGTTTCATGTGATAGAAACAGCACAGAGTGTGTAACCAAAGGAAGAAAAGGGCACAAGGGTTGGAGAGATCGATGGAGCCTGTATTAGGGTGGACTTTACATGGAACTAACTGAAACCCAGTTTCAGGGATACTGCAGGCCCATGCATTTTAAAACATCCTCAATCTCTCTCTCCCTTTTTCTCTGCTGAGCTCTCCAGGAGGTACTGGCCTCACTCCCTTGACTCTCTCCCTCTACCCACTACCTCAAAAGCATGCTGAACCCAGCACGAAGTGCCCAAAAGCCACTGAAAGATTTTACTCAGGCCAGTGACATAAACCAGTTTGAGTTCGGGAAGACTGCTGCGACAACAGAGAGGGAGAGCACTGGAATAAGCCAAATGTGCACAGACGAGCCTCTGACACAGGGTAGTGGTGGGAAGCGTGGATGGAGAGAATGTGTTGATGCTCAGGGGTGCCCACACACAGGACTCGGTGGTTGTACAGGCACAAATTGGCGCTAATGACTGGCTTTCTGGTCTGAGCTGCCACTGGATGGTGATGTTTGCTGAGAGGTGGACTCTGGGAGAAGAGAACAAGGTCAAGTCAAAAACTCTAGGTGTTTGCCCCTCTAAAGCAGCATCAATTTTACCCCTGCTCGTTAGGCTATATGATTTCCACTTGGTGTCTGCCACTCACAAACACTATCACCTTCATTGCTATTACAGGGGCCAATTAAGCCACAGCATGTCCTCCTCTCAACTCCACTCACCCTGCCGCTTCAGCCACCCCTGAGCTCCCTAAAAGTGCCTTCTGGTCCTCACCAATGCACCCCTTGTTTCTTTGGTAATTGTTTTCCAGATCTCTCAAGGTAAGTTCTCTAACCTCACTAAACACTTCTAACATTTTTAGCTGGTTTCTCCTTGGCACTGTGCCCAGAGAGCTCTCCTTTCTATATCCTTAAGTGTCAGAGAATGACCAAGAATCCTGTCAGGATGGGCTAGGGTCTTTGCCAGGAGGGCTGCCATGTCATTATATTCTCCCCAAACTCAATTCCAGACTCTCAAGACTCACTTCCACACTCAGTCCCCAGGTCACGTTACAGGCTCTGTAATCTTTTCACTGGGCTGAGCTTTCAGCTCTCTGGGGTTTGGGTCTGGAGGCCAATTTTGGAGAAGGCAATCTTGAAGAGGACAAACGCCTCCTTGTAAGACCATGCCTTTGTAAGTGTATGGCAGCTTCCCGCAGGCACCACTTCGTCCAAAAGAAGACGAGCCAGAGCAAAGGGGCGTCTGCTACCAAAAGGTATTTGCTCAGCCATTCCCAAGTCAGTACAAGCTTTAGATTGCTAACTCTCCCCCCACCTCTCTCTTGCTCTCTCTCTCTCTCTGTAATGCTAGCTACTCAAAAGGCTGTTGTAGGAAGACTGCTGGTTTGAGATCAGACTGGGCAACCTGGCACTCAAACCTGTCTCAAAATTCATAACTTTTAAAAAGGCCTAAAGCTCAGTGGTAAAGCACGGGGCTAGCACACGCAAGGGTGCGGGGTCTCATCCCCAGCATCAAAACATTTCCGATGTCGCCGTGTTTGGCAGCAGTCCCCTTGCTTCTGCCTCATCTCATGCTCTGGGCCCGCCCTCCAGCAAGAGCAGCAACTGCCCTGCCTCCCTGCTGCTGTTCTGTTGGGCTCAGGCTGGAAATCAGGACCCAGAGAAATGCTTGCTTAGAACATACCAAGTCGAAGTCGGGCTCTGGGAAGCCAGAAAGCACTCAGTCATTTTAAAAGCTTGTTATTTTTGAGGCCCCAAGCTCCAGAAATGAATTCAGAAAGAAAATGAAAAAAATAACAAGACAGATAGTAGGAACACAGCCTCCACTAACAAAGGCAGTCAGCTGAAACCAATTTGGAAAGCCAGACTCAGTCTCGGCTCATGAACTCCACTTTACCTCAGAAAAGCCCTTCAGCACAGAGCAAGTGTGTGCATGCACACACACACAGCACGACTGAGATTCAGAGCTGTTCGCCTGAAAGCAAAGGAAATTTGCCTGGCTTTATTTAAATGATAATCTCCGTGGTTTTGAACTCAGTAACTGTGACACTGATTTACAGAGAAATACATATATATTTCTTCATCCACTTTCATTGTGCAAAGCTCCAAAACCTTTGGAATGTCCTAATGGTGTCTTTCAGGATGTTAATGAGAGGGTTGGTGGCTGGGGTCCCTGCCTAGCCTCAAAACGCTAGAAGAATCTTGGCTTAGAGGGCTAAAGCTGTCAGTCCTCCACCCCCAAAACTCCTTCAGGGCGGGGAGGTAGGTTGGAAGGTGGAGTATGTTGTCACTGTGAAAACATACCCCAGAAAAATAACTTATAAGGTGGAAATTATTTTTTGGCTCACAATTTCAAAGGCTTTGGTAAAAGGGTGAGGAACCTTTACCTGCCAAGGGCCACTTGGGTAATTATGACATCATTTGTGGGCCACACAAAATAATCAACTTAAAAATTAGCCTGCTTTATTTGGCAAAACATTTGATTATTAAATAATTAACTCACCCCTAATGTGATGGTTGCCTCGGTAGGACTGAACCAAATGACTTCGCAGGCCAGACGTACCCCACCTATTTCAGTCCATAGTTGTTTGGCTGTTGCTTTTGGTCTCCTGGTGAGGCAGAATATCATGGTGGGGGCAAAGTTGAGCAACTCTTCTTAACTCATGGCAGCAGAAAAGCAAAAGTCAGAGGAGGCCAGCCTCCCAACGTCCCTCTCAAGAGCCTATCAGCAGTGACCTTACTTCCTCCCACTAGGGCTCATCTTAAAACTCCCAATTAGTGCCACGGGCTGGAGGACAGCCAACCTCTAATTAGTGCCACGGGCTGGAGGACAACCTTTTAACACCCAACGCTTTGGAATACACTTAGATAAATCATAGAAATCATCAATGACCAGTGATTTAACCAATCATGCCCACATGTAAGAGAGAATTACTATAAATCAGGTCTAAACGAACAAAGTGACTTAGTCTTGCAGCTATGAGTAAGGGCAAGTAGGTAAGAGTAGGTGAAAAGAATACAGGTGTTCACAGTACTATTTTTTCAGCTTTCTTGTAGGCTTTTTCACACTAAAGGCTGACAATGAGGCTCAGTGGTAAAGTACTTGGCCTAACATGTGTAAGTTCTTAAGTTCAATCCCCAGCACTACAAAAATGTTTCCCAAAATGAAAAATAGAAAAAAAGTCAATGACAAGATATCTAGTTTCAAACATTTAAATTTAATTCAGGAATGTTGTTTTGGCAAAAACCAAAATATACTAAGCTTCTAATTGAGATCAATTTAAATATTAAGTGCTGGGAATCAAACTCAGGGTCTTGCCAATGCTAGGCAAGAGCCCTTTCACTGAGCTACACGCACAAGGCAGAGCGTTAGATTTCTGAGGACAGGTATGGTTTGCGTATACTAGGATGGTCGTTACCCTACTTACACTTAACTTGAACAGACCTACAGAAGCTGGGCCTGGTGTGCTTCTCAGCACTCTGGAAGGCTGAGACAGAAAGACTTTAAGTTCCAAGTCAAGCCTGAGTGACTTAGTGAGACCCTGTCACAAAAAATGTAGAAAAGGAGATAGAGCTCAGCAGCCCACCATCGAAAAACAGATCCACACAAAAAGCACAGCAATTCTTGATTTCCTGTAGTATTTTTCTTATTCAAAGTCGTAGTCAGGTTGCTTGTTACAATGAATAGAACTGTAACCTCCAAAAAAGATACTTAAGCCCTCTCCTTTGCTACTTGTGAACAAGACTTCATTTGCAAAGAGGATCACTGAAAATGTATCTAGTTAAGATGAGATCATTTCAGACTAAGATGAGCCCTAAACACTGACCGCTGTCCTTAAAAGGAGAGACATAAAGAGCGATGTCACGTGACAATGAAGGCAGTTTACAGTGAAGCATCTATAAACCAATAATTGGTCACAACACCAAAAGCTAAGAGAAAGGCCTGGTATGGACTACCCCATGGAGGTCTCAGAAAGAACACAGTCCCCAACCACTTGAATTTCAGGCCTCTAACGAAATCATTAAGAAAATAGGTGCTGTTTAAGCCTTACTCATGCATCAGGCCTGGGCAGTACTCAGAGATCAGAATCTCTCTCTGCTAGGGATTAAACCCAGGTCCTTGCACATAAGCAAGCCCTCCACCCAAGAGCTTCACACCCAGCCCCTTTTTAAGACAGTTTCATTAAGTTGCCCAGGCTGGCCTTGAATTTCTGATCCTCCTACCTCAATCTCCTAAACAACTTGGGGTTATAGACGCTGGCACCAGTTAAATTTCTCTCTCATCTGAATCAATGTCACCCTAACCCTTGGAACAAAAACTTGAGATTTGATTCCTCAAGCAATTTATTGCTCATTAAACTCTTGCCGCCTGGTCTGGGAGAACAAAAAAAAAACCACAATAGATGCATTAGAACATGCTCTCTTTGTTTTTTTAGCATCTATAATATTTTTAAAGTCCTGTACTGGTAATTAAATTACACCAGCATTTTAGAGCATCTTGGAACATAAAGTGCATTAACTTGTGTATCTTGGTTGATTCAAGAGTAATAGAATTATTACTGCCAGAAGCCATGCCTTCCTTGGAAATGAAGATTGTATTTTTCCAAATACTATAAATAATGTTTACAAACCCTGCAGTACATCAGCTAGAGAACTTTCATTTTTACTTGTATTTTTGAGATGAGTTGTAATGTAACCAGTTCTTTAAAAGAAAACCTATACAATTTTTCTTGAGACAGAGGCTCTAGTTGCCCAGCCTGGGTTTAAACTTGCAGTCCTCCTGCCTCAGCAGCACACAGTGCTGGGATTATAGGTGTATGCAACTATGCTCAGCTCTAAATCTTAACTTACAAAACTGGTAGTTAAAATATCAGAAACCGCTGATGGTTGACTACTGAGACAATCACATCCAGGTGGTAGCCGTCTCCTGCTTACCTAGTAACGAGAACTCAAGCTCCTCACTTCTGCCTTGAGCTTTAGGATTTCTTTATCTATAAAGTAACAGCAAGAAGGGAGGAACTAGATCCTTTCTCAGATTCTCTTACACTCATAAGAATATAGTCTACAGCTTATAAACAGTTTATTCTTAGTCCTCTGCAGCATATAACCATGTCTCAGGATTTCAGTTTTCATCCTTTTTGCCAGTATATCTCTTACTGGTTTCTCACTGCTTGTACTTAACAGGCCAGCCAGAAGCTGGACTTGAGGAAGAATTATTGAGTTCTCAATCTACGATTTGGGTAAACTTTTCATTGCACAGTGGCAGCGAGGGCAAGAGACAAGGGAACGTGCACTGCAAACCGAGCTCCAAGTGCCAAGCATGCACCACGAGGTTGTACCACCCACAGGAGGGCCCCTGTCCTGACTGCACAGAACCCCAGAGACTAATGGAGGCTTCTCCCCCACTCCCTCAGTTTTAGCTTAAGGTTGCCAGTCTCCTTTTATTTCAAAGACAATTAAAGAACATACCTTTTATTATTGCTATTACTTTATTACTGTTTAATATTTATTAATCATTGTTATTTAGCAAAAACTGATGAAAAGCTTACATGCCTATGAACCTGGGAAACTCTCAAACCAATAGCAATTTCACATTTTTTCACAAATTCACTCTGGCACATTATACATGTAACAATCTGTCAACTGTAGTTTAAACTGTGTAGGCTAACTTGTGCATTTCATTTGTCCAATAATCACATTGTCCTGATTACAGTGTATGAGTTTAACTGCTATTCAAGTCTCTGATATTAGCTTATTCCCATACCTTGTGTTGTGGTTTCGATCTGGACTGTTCCCCAAAGTCTCATGTATTTGAATGCAACAGATTGTCTACGGAACCATGTGCTGTTTGGAGAATGGGACCTAGTTTGGAGGGGTGGATTACAGGCATGTAGTGGGGGTTCACCACACCTTCCACACCTGGATCCAGGAGGGGCTGATCACTGGGAGGAGACCTGGAACATAAGTTGCTTCCTGCCTTCCTTGAAGGACTAGTCTCAACTTGCCTTGACTTGGTTTTCTATTTATAATGTTGAGGAGCTGCCTACACTTCTGTCTCTGCCATGTACTTCCACTGCTGCACCTGCCCTTGAATGGACTGTGACCTTCTGAAACTGTGAGCTAAAAAAAAAAAAACCTTTCCTCCCCTGAATTTGTGTTTATCAGGCATTGAGTCACAACAATGACAAAGAAACTAAGACATCTTGCAATAAATTAGAAGCTGAGACATGATACTGGCATGGGACACAAACTGGGCTTAAGTAGTAAGACTTCTTCCTTGAAGGTGAGTGACCTGATAACTTCATGGCCCCACTTTCTGTCAGCTCCTGAGCTAAGCTGCCTGATGCTAGAAGCAAAGGTGGATTCATCAGGAAGGACAGCTTCCTGTGTGTAGCATCAATTCCCTAAATTTTTAAAGAAATGTTTGTATGATCTGTCTAGAAATCAGTCTTTGCAAACACAAGGTGGTGTCACGAGCTTTGTTGTTTAAGAGGAGTCTAATCAGGGTGGTGTCTGGGGATTTCATCCTGCTACCTGTCCTTCTTCCTCTTAAGACCTAAAGAAAGATTTACTGTGACGTCTATACAGTTTAAGCTGCAAGACCCTCTCACTTGTATCAGTCTTTCCAAGGTTCCAGAAACGATCTTAACAATTTGCCTAAATCATTTTTTCCCAATAGGAAGTAAATTATTGGCAAAAAATGTATGCAGCTATAAGACATAGGCTAAAAATAATGACGGCATATTTCCACTTTTGTTCAAATTAAAGTAACAGAAACTTTACCATACTGCTTGATAAATCAAGAAACTGAAAATGTTATATATATGTAATCACAATGGTTTTCAGAATTGGGAGTGATCAGGGCAGGCATGCGATCCTTTATCAACAAGCAGGCTGAAGCAGAGGACAGGGAAACCCAAGCTGAACCCAGTGGTCTAAGTGAATGAAGCTGGAGGGCCACTAGGACCAAGGTGATTGGAGATCACAGAACAGGATATGTAGAAAAGAGCTGCACAGAGAAAAGACTTGCAGACTATATGGAGGCCATTTGTGTTTTCAAATGAGGAAGGACCAAACCACGCACTAACTATCGTCCAAGCCCCACCTTCCACCCTCCTCCCCCTGAACTGTGCTGTATTAGAGGAAAGCATCCCCAGCTCTCCAAGAGTTGGAAATGGTGTTCTCGCAGGTGGGAGGCAAAGGAGACTCGATTCCCATGGTATCACGTACTCAAAAAGATACCACTTTGGTGGTGGGCAAAATAAGCCCAGGAGCAAGAGCTGACATGAACCTCCCTGACAAAATTTTTTAAAATAAAAGTCCCCCAAATGCATCAAATCAAACTTTGAGATCATCCATATAAAATGCAAAATGTTCAGCAGTAAGGTAAACTTCATAAATTGTACTTTATGTGCTTAAATTACACTTACATAAAAGCTTTAAAATAGAGACAAGGGAAATACACAAAAGACTTAAATTGAACAGGAGCTGCAAAATACATTATCTAAAGCTATTTTTTGAAAAGCTACACAAGGTAAGATTAATAGCTGGTGAAAAAATTAAAGTCACATGCCATTCAATGACACTTTGATCAATGACGGATCATGTACACAGCAGTGGTTGCCCAAGACTGTATCATAGACATCATAATTTACCATCATAATTATTAAGTACACCGCACAATGTTCACACTGTAAAAATTCACAGCACATTTTTCAAAACTTAGCCTCAACTTCATATGACACACTGTACAGAATATAGCAACATGACTATCCAAAAAGAAAAAAGCTGAAAAAAAAGGAACGAGTAACCTCTGGGGCAACTTTAAGCAATTAATTATATTCAAAATTAACGACCATAAAATAAGAAAAAGAAAACAGATGTAATGGTTGGAAAATTTCCAAACTTACTGAAACCTCTTAATATATATATATATACCCAGACAATTAAGAAACGCGACACATAACAATTACACCAAAATCTGTTACAGTCAAACTGATTATATCAAATGAAAAAAGAAAGTCTTAAAAGAGCTACAGAAAAAGGCCACATTTTGTCTAGAGCTAGAACAGCAGCAGATATCCTGACAGAAACAAAACACAGCTCAGCTCAATGACATATTTGAAGTATTTTTTTAAAAAATCAATGTAGAGTTGTATAGCCAGTAAAAAATACATGATTAAACTGAATCAAAAACATATTCAATATGGAAAGTACCAGAATCCATCACGAGTAGATTAGCACTCCAAGCACTGTAGGACGCTGTCAGTAGGCAGGGACAATCGTAGTGAGCAACAATCTGGAGCTATACGAAAGACTAAAAGAGGGAGAAAAGGAGATTACAGAGTACCGTGAATTGTAAATTGGTGCGTATTTTTAGGATTCTCTTCCTTATAACAGAACTATTTAGTGCTAAAGGTGTAATTTGGTGTTGGTAGTGCTTGCCCAGCATCCTTGAAGCTGACTGCTAAGTTCAAGCCCCAGCACTGAAAGAAAAAGCAAAATGTAACCATTTCTGCAGGATAAATAATATTTGGGCATGTCTACACAACTTAAATGTACACATAAAAGAGTACAAACCTGGGAATGGAAAAGCTATTATTGTAAAAGACTATCATTGTAAGATTCTTACACTATGTATGAAGTGGTATATCTCCTAAAAGTAGGTAAGATTAACTTCAAAATATACACATATACACCATAATTCTAAAGGTACTTAAAAGTAAAAATAGTACAGCTTTAGGCATCAAATCAGACAAAAAAAGGAAAAACTAGTTCAAAAGAGATCACATACACAGGAAAAGGGAACAAAGATTAAGAAATACACAACAAGTAGCAAGATGGTAGACTTAAACACAGAAACATGACAGTAATAACATTTAGCCAGGCATGATGGTATATACCGATGATCCCAGCTCTTTAACAAGCTAAGGCATGGTGATTGCAAATTTGAGGCCACCGTGGGCCACTTAGCAAAAAAAAAAAAAAATATGTATTAAAAGTAAGGGCTAAGGATATAACTAAGTGCAAAGGATCCAATGCCCATTAGTACAAAAAGGGGCAGGGGGAGATGTTCAATGAACTAATCTAAACTCTCCAACTAAAAGGAAGAAAGTGTCAGACTGGTGGTGGGGGGCAAGAAATAGGAACCTTTAAAGCACAAGTGTGAATGAAAATGTCATGTTAATGCTTAAAAAAAAAAAAAACCTTTTTTACTGCTACTATTAGAAGGTTGTCAAAGCAAAGCATACTCTCAGGAATCCAAAAGGTAATTTAAAGATGATTAGTCAACTTAGGAGGAGGGAATACAGCCCTAAACATTTATGAACCTAACAAGAACATACCCATACACAAAGGAAAAATGGAGAACAGGAAAAATGCCCACAATCAGATTTCAAGGCTTATCTTACTGAGAGGAAAAAAAAAAAAAAAAAAAAAAAAAAAAAAAAAAAAAAAAAAAAAAAAAAAAAAAAAAAAAAAAAAAAAAAAAAAAAAAAAAAAAAAAAAAAAAAAAAAAAAAAAAAAAAAAAAAAAAAAAAAAAAAAAAAAAAAAAAAAAAAAAAAAAAAAAAAACCCACCAGTGAAGAATACAGAACACCAGTAGAAGATATATCCTTTTAGAAGTGCACATGGGACACTTACAAAAATGGATTATTTAGGGGCCATAAAACAAAAATTTAAAGGAGTCAAATCATATACAGTATGCTTCTAACTACAATGGAATCAAGTTAGAAATCTGTTTAACAGATCTTTGGAAATTCTCAAATATTCAAATATTCAGACATTCACAGTGAAATAACCCCATGGTCCAAAGACAAAACCTAAGAGGAAATTATGAAGCATTCTGAACTAAATGAAAATATATATCAAAATATAAAAATGTATCAAAATCTGTTGGGAGGCAGTTAAGGTGATTCTTAAGGGAAATTCATAGCACTAAAATGTCTCCAAATATCCATTTAAAAAAGAAAGATCTCAAGGTTCAAAAACCTCACTTTGGCAATAATTTAGAATGCCAGAGAACCTATTACCATCTTTCAGTTATAAAAGTAGCTGTGAACCAGGCATGTTTGTGCAATACCTATAATCCCAACATTCAAGAGGCTGAGAGACAAGAGGATCATAAATTGGAGGCCAACCCAGGTTACTTAGAGAGGCTGTCTCCAAAAAAAAGCTCAGAGAGCTATTAATATACAAACATCCCCCAAATAGGTGAAATTAGTACTCAACAGTGGCAAGAGTTAGGATTTTCACTTTATTAAAATATAGCAACATTAACAATAGCATTTGATAAATCTTTACTGGTACCATTTAAAGTAGTCCTATTCACACAAATACACACCACCTATGCAGCATCTTTATGTTTACATTTTAAACTTTTCCCTTGATAATCTACAGTACTGTTCTTATTAAACTAATCAAAGTTAGGAAATAATCATTTAATGATTAATCTATACAGCTACACAGTATTTCAAATTTAATCTTTTGTGGAATTCAGGACTCTAGGTTACTCCTCAACCACGTATTCCCTACAAGTGCCCTTAAATTGGTAGAAAACAATTTCTTACGATTCTTTCACTATGATTTTTATGAATTTGAACTTCTATCATTAAGGAATCATCTAACAAATAAAACTAATCAAGAGCAGAAGAAACTCCTTCATTCTAAATCTAGAATAATAAAATTTAGAGGTAAAATGTTAAGTTTCCCTAACATTAGCAATTTATCAAATTAAAATTCACCTGAAGATTAAAAAAAACTGGCAATGGATTAAAAACTTCCTTTTAAAAATATTACAGTAAGAAATATATTTGCAGTTGAGGCATAGCTCAATGGAAGAGTACTTGTTTAGTGTGCATGAGGTCCAAGTGTAAGCCTTAGCAATATCCCCCTCCAAAAAGTTTATATTAGATATAAACTCTTACCTGCCAGAAATGATAAAAGCTCCTTACACTGGAATGGAAAGAGATCTATTACTTACAAAATGCAATCTGACAATAAAACAAAAACCATAAATGCTTTAGTTTTTAGTCTTAAAACTTTCAAGTCTTTTGGCAAAATCACCAATAAAAGTATCTGTAAAAAGCAAAGCAAAAAGGGGAGGGGGCGGGAAAAAAGCAAACAAAAATAAACCCATGAGCCCAAGTAGGCAAGTCAGCTTTATTTCAAGAATTTACTTTATTACACTTACACTATACCTGATTCCAGAAATAAAATCTAGCCCTTTTAAAAGCACTAATTTTTGAAATGTGAATATAAATTGACTATTGTATTAGTAAATAAACATATATTAAAGATATATGTAAAGAAAAACACTTAAATACACACAGAACACAGTCACTGTACTTTAACTTTTTAAGAATGGCTCAACTATATAATCTATTCAGTTAAAATCAAATATTTCTAATGAAAATTTAAAGAAATGACTCACCAAAATGTAATTAAGTGCATCTCTCCAAATGGATTCATTTAAATTGCTAATTTAACAGCTAAAGATTAGCAAAAGAAACCTTAATGTATTTTTAATAGTACAGACTGACAACAAATACTTTTCTTTTTTGGGATAGGGTCCCCTCTGTAGTCCTGGCTGGTCCTGAACTCACTATGTAATTGAGGCTGGCCTGAAACTCATAGCAATCTTTCTGCTTCAGCCTCTTCAGTGCTCCAGACAGGAGCATCCCCACAGCCAACTTATGTGGTACTGGGAAATTGAACTTAGGGCCCTGCACATGGTAGGCAAGAGTTTTAACTGAGCCACATCTCCAGCCCCGCAAAACAGAACTTAAGCCTACTACAGTACTTTAGAACCTTTAAATCTGAATACAATCTTCAGTTGAGGAAAAGTATGAATTAGGGTTTCTTTTGATTTTAAAATAAACATAGCAACATACACATATGTCTAAAAACAATTCTAAAACTAATATCACAAAAAGTTTTATTGTGGACAAAAAAAGTTTGGTTATGAATACGTTTTTATTATTTGAGCATGTCAAATTTAAGCTGCTAATAGTTATGAAGAGCAACATAGAACCACTGAATTTATTCCAAGAAAACTCTAAATGCAGGGAAAATTCCAAGTTGTTAATATTTTTATTATAACCTAACTAGATTAGAAAGACAATAATACCTAAAGATATAATTGTAGAAGTTAAGAATTTACATGTTTTACACGTGGAACTGATCTCCTAGTTTATGAAGGACCATTTTATGTGACTAATTCACTGTACACTGCTGAAAATCAAGAGTACCAACAAAACTTGTCTAAAATGATGAACAGCAACTACAATTTAAGAAATAATCTCTGTAACTAAGCTAAATAAGACAATTACACCAGATTTCAAGTATAAAAAGGCTGTCTTCTTGACCTTACCTCAAGTTTTTCCTCACAACATCTACCTGGGGTGAAAAAAGAAGACTCTTAAAGGAAAATACAAAATACCATTCAAAGAAAATAATAAATGGAAACATTAGCTTTAAGCGAACACAGGACACAAGTCTGTTCCCTGCCAGCTCTTTCTCTCCCTCTCTCTCACACACACACCCTCCATAAATCTGCTTCGCACATGCACACTCTACACACACACACACACACACACACACACACACACACACACACCTACAGACCTTAATATCCCTGCTTCCTTCAAATCCCACATGGCAATCATATTTTCCTTTTTCCAGGTCTCTTGTACCCTTATTTATTCTCAGCTTTTACAAATCTACAAATCAGCCTTTCAGGATTAGTGTGACTTTAAAGCTGGAACATTATTGGCCAGAAAAATTACCAGAAGAATTAAATTAAATATTTCTAAAATTAAAAAGTTAGTGTCCAGACTACCAAAAAAAGCTTTAAATGACTGCTTCATAGACACCACACAAACACGCACTCTCCATGCCAAAACAATCTCTGTCACTAAAACAAGAGCAGAATGAAAACTAGATTTTTTGAAATGCATAAACATTTTCCTCTAAAATACTTAGCTTTATTAGAGAAATGGTACTAAAAATAACAAAGATTCAAACAACATTTGGTCTATTCTACTTACATATCATAAATAAGATAGCTGTTGATGTTAAGACACACACACCCTCACAATCTTTCCATCTGCAACCGAACTTTCCTGTATCAGAGTAAGCTGTTTACCAGCCAACCGTACGTGGTTGATTAAAATGACCATCTAAACTTTACATAGTAAAGCGTTTTCCAAAATTTTAATGTACACAGTAACAAAAAGGGGAAAAAAAAAACGCACAGTAATTCTGAACATACGAAGATGATTAAGCAGCTTCATTATAAACCAGGCTTCATTGCTTACAAAAAGGGCAACCCTTCCCATTCTCCAAACACTTGCTTCAACAGATTTTACTTCAAAAAAATTAAAAGTTGAAACCAGTTAACTAACACGCTACTCAGCTTTTAAACTCTATAAAAGTAACTATTCCCATGAGGTAAGGCAACTGAGTAATTTGATTGTATTAGACTGCATTAAAATTATACTTCATTTTTAATAATATGCTAATTAAACATATCACTTCCGAAAATAATGATAAAGAGTTCAGAAACTACAAGTTATGCTTTGGGCAAAAACAGTAGCAAATGTTGTCCTTTTACAACTTGCATATTTTCTGCAAAAAGTAAGCCTTATGATGTTGGATGACCTGTATCTTAAACTAAAGTAAACATATTCTTAAACCTAAAACAACCTCCCATATATTCCTAATCCTCCCTTTAGGTATGATTTCTGCACAAATGTTATGAGAAAATGATTGAGAGGTAATAATTAAGGTCATCCAATGTAGTCATCTAAAAGATATTCTTTGATCTGAGGAACGTAAGAGCCAAGTTTATTTTCAATTATCACAGTATAAAACTGATGGTCCCAAAACTGTATTGTTTTAAAGTCAGTCCTGAAAACAGGACTTCCTTTTTATATTAGGTAAACTAAGTAAGAAGCTCATCTGACATACCACTTATACACTTTTCTATCGGTGTGAAGAGAATATCCATCTGGAATATCCATATGAATTGAGTGACTAGCACATATAAAATTCTAGAAAACAGTATACCACATCATAGAAGGCACTAAAGCTTCAGCTTGTGCTCCCATAGCCCATTCTGAAAACCCAGTTTCCTTTTTATAAGGGCATCTTTGCCACCTAGAGCTGACAAGACACACTGCAATATTACTCTTAATAAGCTTGGAAATATCAAGAAAGTTCAAAAAGAAATGCTTACTTTGTGGGTAGACGCAATGATTCTAAACACTGAATACTAATATGTTACTATTAGCATTCAACACAGTTGCTCTTCCTTTTGAAAGAGAACAGTAGCATGCATTGTCAGTTGTTTTAAAATCCACTTATTTAAGTAATTTTAATTTGTAAAACTATTTTAAAGAAAAACTGTCCTAAACAGCGAGCAAAAGAAAACACGATAGTGAGAACTTAACACAATCACTGTAAATCCTGTGAAGTAAATGGCAAAACTTCTTACATACTTTGCACTTACAATGGTGTGTATATATGTGCACCGATTTCAAGCACATCATCAAATTGAATATATTGAAATTTTTCTCTTAAAAAAGTAAAACAATACAAAATTCAGTAACTAGCATTTTTTTAAAAGAGCCTCTGATGCTTATCTCCAGTCTTTAGCAAGAGTACAAATTTAGATGACTGATGTTCAATTTACTTGCAATGGTTCTTGGCAAACACTAATAAACCACACGACAAGTACGTCAGCCACCATGGAAATGCAGAGCTTTTAGAAGATGAGTTTGGATGACACCTGGTATTTTCACGATGTCCATGCTTTATTTTCTTACTCAGTAACAAGACGTCCACAATGTCACCTGACAACTGGACAAGCCGTTAGCTGTTATCTTTATCCTCAACTAGATTTCTTCCCTGTTTACATCTTGCTGAGAGAATGAAAAGCTTTGGATTTTATTCCAGCGTTGAGCATAGAGGTGCATCAGTGGGTTCTATACTGCTTCTGTTTTGGTAGAGAGGTTTTCTTCATTTGGCTGACAATTTCCATTCTGCTGTACTTTGTTTTCTTCAGTCCTTGGTGCATCCTTCTCATCTACTTCTTTGCCCACACCTGAATCTGATTCTTTACTGGGCTCCTTCTCCTACAATAAATATTAAGGTACACATTTACTATTTTCCTAAAGAGTTGCCTGCATCATAGCTAAACAATGTAACTTCACCTTTTGTAAATTAATAAAACTGGGTAGGGGAATTACATACAAAATAAAACTGAGTAATTTTCTTCCATTAAATATGTCTATAATCCTAGCACTCTAGACTGCTGAGGCACAAGGCTCTCAAGTTCAAACCCAGCCTGGGCACCTTAGTAACTTGGATAGGCCCTTCACTCAGAATGAAAGCCCTGGGTTCAATCCTCAGTACTACAAAAAAGGGAGGAAGGGAGGGAAGGAAGGAGGGAGGGAGGGAGGGAGGGAGGGAGGGAGGGAGGGAGGGAAGGAAGGAAGGAAGGAAGGAAGAAAGGAAGGAAGGAAGGAAGGAAGTGAGTAAGAAAATGCTATTTGTCCTTTAGACTTCTGATAAAAGATGAGCAATACGGAACACAATCAGAATAGGTGAACAAACGGCCGAAGGAATGGCTCAGTTACAGTGCTTGCCTAGCAAGCACTAATTCATGCCTAGCACCCAAATTCAATTCCCCAGTACCACATAAGCTGGGTGGGCGTTGTGGTGCATGCCTGTAATGCCAGCACTTGGGAGACTGAGGCAGGAGGACTGCTGAGAGTCCCAGGCCAGCCTGGTCTCCATAGTGAGTTCAGGAGTAGCCTGGGATGCAGAGCAAGACCCTGAGTAAGAAAGAAAAGAAAAGAAAAGAAAAGAAAAGAAAAGAAAAGAAAAGAAAAGAAAAGAAAAGAAAAGAAAAGGAAAAAGAAAAAGAGAGAGAGAGAGAGAGGAATAGGAAGAAGAGGCAAACAAAAAAAACAAAATTCTAAGGAACTGCACAATAAATGCTGCCAACAGACAAAAGGGAGGCAGATCTCTTCAAAGAGTAAAACTGCTTCCAAAGATGCTGCGAGAAGCAAAAATAACAGGAAAGGAAGTCTATTCCTTAGAAAAGACTTCAAGAACATTCCAGGCAGGTGCAGTGGTAAGCACTTATAATTCCAGCTCTTGGGAAAGCAAAGCAGGAGGATTCTAAGTTTGAGGCCATCCTAGAAAACTTAGCAAGACCCTGTTTCAAAATAAATTAATCTTAAAAGGACTACGGATGTAGATCCACAGTAGAATGCTTGCCTAGAAAGTGAGAAGCTTTGGGTTCAAGCACCAACACACACAAAAGAAGTCCAAATTCTGTTCTCAGTTTAAAGAAAAATTAAATGTGAACAAAGTGTCTGGCATATAGTACACATTCAATAAATATTTTCAATGTCATTGATAATGATAAACCTCTATTGATATGACAGTAAATAAAATTATACAAGCTCCAAAACTTGTAATTCCCAAACACAAACATATCCTTCCAGGATAATAAGAGAACTCATTCACAAAACCTTTAAATATCCAAGAAAAACAAACTTGTAGAATTTGATTTTTCTACTATGTAATAATATTTAACAAACCTAATTTTCAATATACATTACAAAAATTGTAGAAGAACAAATTCTTAAAATTGCTAAAACATGTATTAGGAAAAATGGCATCAGAAGTCCTAGCAGTTTTGTGAATATATTAAATGCATCATTACTGGTAGATTTTCTAAAAACTTTCTTATTGATAAGCCATTTTTCGGACTAAGCAATGCAACTGTTTCTATTTTAATTGGGTCTTGTATCTTCAAAGCCCAATTTAAAAAAAAAATTAACAAATTATGCTGTTGCCTTCAAGAAGCTTTCAGTTTAGAAATATTTCTATACCTATACAGGGAATACTGGTACACATCTATAATTCTAGCACTCTGTGGGGCTAAGGCGGGAGTATCTACAGTTTGAGTCCAGGTTAGGCAATTCAGTGAGACTCTGTCTCAAAATAAAAATAAATGAAAGGCTGGGGATGTACTTCAGTATGAAGGCATAAAACAGCTTCTATGTGACAAAGAACTACCTCAACTATTCAATCCCTACACACTCAATGACTGCTGCTTACTTTAACTGAAGTGTTGTTCTTCTCCAACTTCTCCTTCCCATCTCTGTCATTAGAACTTTTTCTTGTGGAAGCTGAACGTTCTCTCTCTCTTCTTTCACTGATGTGGTCCTTTTCTTTTTCTCTCTTTTTATCCTTCTTGTTTCTGCTATAAAAATATTGATGTCAGTTATTTTCTTAGATATATAAACAAGCTACTACATTTTTGACAAAATATCTTCCTTTGACACTGGATATCTAAAATAAAATTCACTTAAATAAGCATCCTAGTAAGGAGATTTGGTGAAGTAATAGAAACAGGTTATATAGACCCCTCCTGCTCTACCCTTACGCCAATTAAGTTTTTTTTTAAAGAGGGCACTTTTACAACAGCCATCATGTACTCAAGATAACACACAATTTAATACTGTAAATTTATTACTTTAGAAATATTCATTTACTCAAGACAATCAGAAGGAGAAAGTAAAACCAAATACAACCCACCTGTGCCCTTGGCTCCTAATCCACACATGTAACCAAACAAGACCAAAACTGTGTCGGAAAAAATGGTGACTGCACTATGGGCTTCTTTTTTGGGGAGAGGGTGCTAGAAAACATGTGTTCTACCACACTGAAGTACACCCCTAATTCCCATATGCTTTTTTGGGTCATTTTTCTCTAAACAATGTGGTACTGTTTACATTATATCAAGAATAATTCAGATGACGTGGTACAGAGGATTGATATAAGTTACTCATAAATAAGCCTTTTTATGTGAGGAATGAAATGTAGAACCTCCTGCACATAAACTCTGTGGATACTCATTCCTCACATAAAAAGACTTATTTCTTTTATGAAAAAAGGGTATTTCTCTTATGAAACTCACAAAAATAATGGCATAAAAAGGCCCAAATGCAGGTGACAGGGTGGAAAGAGGGGCAATGGACTCCTCGAAGAGAGAAGAATATATGAAAAATGGCAGGGGGAGGGGGCATGTATGGGCAGTGGTTCCCCCAAACTCCATGTTTTTAATGTTACAGAACTTGGAATTCAGGTATATATGTAAACTAAAAAATAAATTTTTAAAAATTTTTAAAAAGATTCTGCCAGATACAGTCCACACAATTAGATACATTCTTTGTGACCAATACAGAAAGATTTCCTGGTAGTTAAGTGACAAAACTAAGTGTACAACAACAGCACACATTCTGAGCACTACGCATGAAAAACAAGATATTCTATTTATATAAAACTGGAAAGTCATCATTTAAGAAGCAGAGCACGGGTAAAAGGCTTACTACAACTTTTTATATTAATTTCTATAGAATGCAAACACATCACTCACTAAAAAATAAAAATCAAAGACACTGAACGAAATTTATTTCCTGTTTTCTCATTTTAGTACATGCCTCCTAAAACTAACCTCCTAGGGGACGGAGACCTGGAGGATTTCCTTTTTATGGTTTTGGACGCTCTTGGTGACCTCGAAGAACTCCTGCTCCTCCTCCTGCGCCTATCCCTGAAAGCCAAAAACAAAAAAGGTCATTTTTAAAGCAACAACTGAAATAAAGGGTATTGCTGCTCCTTAACCGAATCTCCCTGGCCGTACTCGAAAGATGAGTTTCTCAATGGCAGAATGGACTAGAGAACCTCAGGTACAGTTCCACCTAAGACACCTGCATCTCAGACACCAGGCCTTTTATTAAGTTTCTATAAATCAAGCAAGGTCAACAAGCAGAAACGTTGGTCACACATTAACAAGAAAACAGGAACGTCGTCAAGGGAGGATATGAGCTACAACTGCAGCATCAATAACCTCACACATCGGAAGGGGCATGGCAACACCCTCTCCAGCCATGACCCAGAAGGGACAGCCCTGGCCTTTCAAACACATAAATCAGAGTACAGCTCCCACGCCTTGCTAAGCAGCTAGGCCCGGCTAGATAGGAGTGCAGGTGGCTTCAAAGAGGGTTGATGATAGCATGAAGAACAACTAATGGCAGGTCTTAACTTGACTGCAGCAGCATATCTCAAAAATGTAAGCACAAAAGGTTCTTTGATACTCTCAAATCAGTATTTGTGAGGCAGTTATGTTTTATTTAGTTTTTATGGGGTTTTGCAGTACTGAAAATGAATCCAAAGCCCTGTCAAGGCAGGTACTCTGCTACTGAGCTACATCTATAGCCCCCAATAAATTCTTGAGTAGAGCGACTATTAGTTTCAGATTCTCTCAAATATGTTCTTTTGCATCATCTAAAATGTTCTGCCTAGTAGATTGTCATTTACCTAGCCCCTTGCTGCCCCACAGTGGCCCATTTCGTATAATAACAAGCTCTCAAGAATTGAAAAAGTAGCTTGCAAAAAACTAAAATATTCAAATCCAAAGAGTAGGTTTTTAAAAAGACATTTAAATCAGGCTGCAGGAATAGTACAGTGCTTAAAGCACTTGCCTAGCAAGCACAAGGCCGAGTTCAACTCTCCAGCACCACATAAACCCACTGGGTTACATAGTGAGTTCAGTACCAGCCTGGACTACAGCACAAAATGTCTCCAAAAAAAAGAAAAAAAAAAAAACTTTTTAAATCACAGTCTTTCTAAAAAACTGCTTTTCTCCCCCAACCTCCTATCATTTTACTGCTATCCTATTAAATTAAAATCATAAGTTACTTAGAAAATAGCAAAAATTTGGAATTTAAACATGGCCATGTATAAAATAATTACTAAATAGCTTAATGTTATTTACTATTATAAAAACTATTTTGCTGAACATACTGGCAAATAATGCATGCTCTAAATTATTTTTAAGACCGGTCAACTTAAGACACAATGAACTTTACGAGGTCCGTAACTGAAGGGATAAAATGTGAGGCTATAGTAAATGACTAACATATCTAACAGGATTTCAGGTAATGACTACAAAGCTAATGCTAATCAATCCTCTGGAATTCAAGTTCTCCTTATTATCTTGCATTTTTTCATTTATAAAACTGAAAATTAATTAAAGCTCACATTAGTAGCATACATGGTAATATTTAAGAATAAAAAAGCTCAAGAGTTTTGCAAACACAAATATAATTTAACCTGTGTCTGTTTATTTAACTGGAAAATAAAGATAGTAACTCAAGTTCTACAGTGTTGTTATTAAGCTACGGAAGAATACTTTAGGTACCTGGCAGTGTGGCACACAGTAGGTATTAGGTGATTATTTTTTGACAATGAAGTCAAATCCCAGGGGTTAATTCATGCTACCGAAGTGCTCTAGCACTGAACTACAACCCTAGGCCTTCTTACTTATGGTCTGACTTTTATAAACAGTAACTTTAAAGCACTGAAAAAAAAACTATAAATGTCAAAATGCTCCTTAAAAATACATGTTGATTTTTTAAAAATGTACCATGTACAACTTGGCAAGACCAAGTATTGAAACAAAACAAAGGCCTAGGATCAATCCCCAGTACTAGGAAGGTAGGCAGCCAATTAGACTGACTAGAAGACAATGTCAGTAATACCAATACAAAGCAGACTTAATCTTTCTGAACAATGACAACATTTCCCTTTCAGCAATTAACTGAAAAGTGGAAAAATGATAAAATGATGAAAAACTCTAAGTCTTCATCAATCTCTTCTGAAAGCCAAACATTCCAAAAAAAACTAATGCTGTCTTATTCTCCAGGCCCCAGAGATTACTTAAAAATAATGTAACCTTTTGAATGTTATCTTAAAGGTCAAGCTACTTGAAATGGTCAACGGAAAAAGAAATCAAACATCTGAATGTCATCAGAAAGTATATTCAAGCTGTTAAAAAGGAATCAAGTATTTGGTGCTGAGAAGAATAATGTGTAAATAGTCAAATGAAGATAAAGACATCTGACAAAAATCACTTTGCAATAAAGGCACAGTCACAAGCTAAAGTGAAAACTGTTAACAAAGAAGGTGAAGGTTTTTCTTCAATTTTTGGCTTAAGTGGCAGTAATCTGTTTAACTACTGGATTCAACCTTCTGGTTCTGAGGAAGTTTTTAAAAGCAGACACAAAATGCTGGTTAGAGAAATATTAAGCTTAATTTCTAAAATGCAAGAGGTAGTACACTTCTTACACTAAAGTACACAGCAGATGGAAAATTTCCATTACAGTTTGGTTTCTTCATGTTTTAAAACAGTGAATGAAGTCAAATCTATACCACATAAATATACTTAAAGTGACAGACATGAAGGCAAATTTAGTTATTTCAGAATTCCTTAACTTTCATTTCTTATTTACTCATATTTCACTGACTACCAACATACTTTTTTCTCAGCTATGGTGATGCTGACAGTGATAACAATTTTCTCACAAGCCAGCTGTGAGGGCTCAATCTGTGAGGTGTGAAAAGTGCGCTGGAAACTCAGAATATGTGTTCCTTTACCTCAAATTATTTCCTATGAAAACCCATGTTTAAATGTTTTCTCATATACGTATTTTCAATTTTAAGATACAGCTCGACACACTGGAAATTTCCACTTATTTACTGTCATGGTATCATAAGGGATAAAAGATAGGCTTAGATAACCTTGAGGAAGGTTTTCATTTTCCAGCTGTTGCCGTGGCAACCTGCTGCCACCTGGTGGCATTGTATCTATTAACAAATTGAGAGAAGTCCTAAGGAAACCTAACTTTAAAAACTGACAAAGGAGAATCAAAATTTAAATGTCACGTTCTCAACATAACATTAGGCAAAAATTAGCTTAGATGACAGGATTGACACTGCAACTTTTGAAATCATTTTGCTTGTTAAAATTTGCCACACTATTCCAAAAACAATACTAATGCTTAAGAGGTCAATTCTCTGAAAATACCATACCCTGACATCTACCCTCCAAAAAACCAGCAACAGCAACAAGAGTAGTAGTAATAACAACAATGAATTATCTGGGGTAAAAACAAAAAAGAACATTATGAAGGATAGCTAGATTTTTCAAATAATCTTGCCCAGTATCATCTCTCCTTCCACCACAGCTAGAGAAATACTTTGCAATTACAGGGAAACATTCCAATATTACTCTACTAGTATCATTTGCATAGAACAACTTCAGTTAAAGCTGAACATTTTCAACTGTCATCAGTAATGCCTTAATTAAAAACAAAAGCAAGCATTATCAAACCTGCTGGAACTACGAGATCGTCTTGATGCGTTGTAACTTCTGGGTGGTGTTCTGGATTTTTTATCTTTCTTTCTTTTTTCATCTATCTCTTTGGATCTGTCCTTTTCCCGTTCCTTTTCTTTGTCTTGTTCTTTATCCTTTTCTTTGTCTCTCTCCTTTTCATGCTCTTTTTCCCGTTCTCTTTCTCTGTCCTTTTCCCGGTCCTTTTCTCGTTCTTTGTCCCGGTCTTTTTCTTTGTTTTTGCCCCGTTCCTTTTCTTTTTCACGTTCCTTTTCCCTCTCTCTCTCTTTTTCCCTTTCCTTTTCTCTATCTTTCTCTTTTACTCTTTCCTTTTCTTTTATCTTTTCTCGAGCATCTTTTCTCTTGTCCCTTTAAAAACAAAATAAATTCATAACAAAAATAATTCACCAAAGCTTCAATCTTTTCTTAACAATAAACTACACAAAATAATTCACCATAGCTATGAACCGCACATATATATTTGTATATAACTTTGGTGTACATGATGCTGCTTGCTCAAGCCATTACCAGATAGGCTGAATACTATGGAAACCTCTTGAGTCATACCATGACATTTAAATCAGTGGCAGTCAGTATTAAATCTTAGATTACTTAACCATCAGTAAGTTTTGCCAGGCCTGGTAGCACAGGCCTGTAGTCCCAGCACTCTGTGAGGATGAAGTAGAAGATCCCAAGTCTGAGGCCAGCCTAGGTAATTTAGCAAAACCTGTCTAAAAATTAAAACTAGGAATATAGCTTACTGTATAAAAGCCCTGGGTTGGAGCCTAGAATCAAAAAAAAAAAAAAGTTTTATTTCTCTCATAAAAGCCTAAACCATATGGGCTAGAGGAATAGTTGGGCGGTTAGAGTGCTTGCCTAGCAAGCACAAAGCCCCGGGTTCAATTCACCAGCATCACATAAGCTAGACGTGGTGGTGCAAACCTGTAATTGCAGCCCTTAGAAGCAAGAGGGAAGAAGTTTACTGTGAGTTTGAGGCCAGCCTGTGCTACGCAGAACTCGAGACCATCCTGGACTAGAGAGCAAGACCCTGTCTCCAAAAAAAAAAAAACAAAGAAAAAAGAAAAAGAAAAAGCCTATACCATAAAAGAAAACTCAATAATGAAACAAATGAAAGAAATATCCTTAGTTTCTCTAAAACTCACCGTGAATGTGAACGACTCCTTGACTTCCGTCTCTCCCTTGATTTAGAGCGCTTTTTATGTGGACTCTTAGATCTACGTCTATCTTTCTGTCTTGAACGAGATCTGTTATGGGATCTACTCCTGAAGAAAAACAAATTGTTAGAAAAATCAAACTTTATTCTCAACATTCAACTGTAAGATCTTTAAGCTATCTCTCAGTAAGAGAATTTAAAAGTCTATCTTAACAGTATTTACTAATATTTTAAAATACTGCCGTACATAATGCTTTGGCTAGGTTATTTAAATTTACTTACTGGAAATTTACAACATATTTCACTGTCTAAAACACAAAACAGTATTTAATAGCTATTTCCTAAGTCAGACTTAGGTTAATTATTTTCTAGAGTGGCTTTCTTTTGCAATGAATTATTATATGCATCAAATCAGTACAGAAGATATTTACCATGGCCCAAGTTTTCACAACATACATTTGTCTTTAATTCTTGGTTATAAGCTGGTTATTACTCATCTTGATTGGTAGTGGTTGTATGCTCCAAAATAGTTTCTATAAATGACTGTCTACTGTTTGTCACAACATTAAGAACAATGTATGAGGAAGCACAATACTAAAGACAGCGACAGTGGACAGGAAAATAGAAATCATTACCCATGAGGTAAAAATAGAGACAATCAAATGGTAGATTTGCAATGCCTTGGTTTTACAGCTTCAACTATTATCACAGCTATTAAAAGAATACTTTACTGTTGGAATTTTTCCAAGAAAAACAACTGTTGCTTCAATTCTGAATAGGACCCTTTCCCAATTGGAAACTAGAATGTTTCTTGGTCATTTCTTTCTCATAATGAAATATCTCAGGCATTATTTATTAAAATACAACAAAACAGATGTAGACAACTTAAAATAACAAAGTGATTAGACACACCAGCTTCCGAGTCTAATGACCTGGCTCAGAAGCCAAGCTCCGCTACAAACTAGCTTTGAAAGCTCTGGCTAGCCTCTCTTAAGTCTGCGTTTCTTCACTTATAAAACAGAGTAAGAAATACACCCAAGTCCTCAAGGACTATCTTATGTATATAAAAGTGCAATGCAATCTCAAAAACAAAGTAAATCCTTTAACTCTTTATTCTCATCATTATCAAAATTGGCATATATAAATTTAAATCATAACTTTATTCCAAGGACATCTAATGATGTCACAGTTGTAGAAACAACTATGCTTTAGAGAACTAAAGTCCTTTTTGACGGTCATGTCTCAATGAACTAATTTAGAACATACATCCAACAAAAAGAAATAGTTATGTTATCATGCTTTCGGTATACTATGAAACCAGAAATATCACCAGACAATACTCAATCTTATTTTCCTAGGACTGAGACTGAACCCAGTGCCTTTGTGTTGAGGTATATCATAGGTCCCTTTTTACGTATACTTACTTTGAGAAACAGTTTCAATAACTGCTCAAGTTGGGCTTCAACTTGGCATTCTCCTGCCTTAGCTTTCAAGAGTGCTGGGATTACAGCACTGTGCCATCACGCCTGGCTTGAAATTTTATTTTGAGAACACATTTTTCAATTAGTCAGATTAGTTTTTCTAAAGCCACATTTCAACTGTCAATCTATTACATGGATTTAAGGACAATACATTTGTCTGTAGAATATTTTTACCTCATGGATATTTACATAGGGTAATCCTTTAAAGTGTCTTTGCTTTTACATACTTAATAATAAGGCTTAAGATTTCTGTTCTAGTTAATCTTGATAAAATATAAACTCTAGTTTTTCCTCAAAGCAGTGCTTTCCAACATTAATTAAGCAGAGGAACTTCATTTAAGATTAAACACAGCCCTATCAAATATGAATAAATAACAATTTTTCAAAAGCACTGACCATTTTGTTTCCTACCTGCAGGTCCAAAAGTTCAAAAGTCACTGCTCAAGAATAATTATTACATTTTAATTTTGGTATTAAATACTTTCAAATCTCTACCTCACGCAATAGTAGTTTTCTGATAAGAACACTAAAAGTGAAGAGTAGGTCTAATCTAACCAAAGATAAAGAAGATTTGTTATTAATAGCAGTTTCTACATTCTTAATTTGAAAAATTATTTTAAATTAAATTGTAAATAAGCATCAACTTACCATCATGTTGTCAAAGTTCTTAAGTAAATCAGTTGTTTTCCATTAAAACATAATAAAATGTCTTTAAGTTCCTATGCTGGTCTGTAAAGGTTACTTAACTTAAAATTATAACAATTTAAGTACCACTCATTTTTTTCCTAAAATTCTTTCCATGAATAAAACATGTATCAAAATCTGGATAAAGTAGATACATATCTCTGAAGAACTAGCCAAGGACATCACAAGAAACCCCTTGTACCCTTTCATCATAATGAAAAGAAACATGAAAGAGAGAGGATCTGGGAGGGAGAGCTTGACTCTCATTAATCTTTTTAAAATAATACATATAAGAATTGTACATATATATGGGGCACAACATGGGTAATTCAATACATGTATACAAGGTGTAGTGAGTTCCATCTCCTTAAATATTTATCATTTCTTTGGGCTAGGAACCTCTAAACTCCTCTCTTTTGGTTCTTTGTTAAATATATAATAAATGATTGGAAACTACAGTCATCCGATTACACTGGAGAACACAAGAACTTAACTTCCTACTAAACTGTAACAATGGATATTATCCAAACTCACCCCCCTCCTCCACCCATCTCTAGATGACTAGTAAATGTTTAAACTCTCACACACAATCTTTCTGTGCTTGGGGAAGCATGACTCTAGATGCAAGTGAAAATAGTGGAAAAGTAGGAAAGTTGGTCCAAGAGCAAAGGCTCCTTTAAGCCACACTTCTAAGTCTAGTGGTTAAGAGCAAAACCCAAGAATACCAGCTCCCTCTGAGAGGGGAGGGTAAGGCCCGTCTCCTGGAGCATGATCAGAACGAGGCTCTTCCAGACCAAGATCTTTACATCAAATGTTTATGAGAAAGATACTTTCTTTTCCCCTCCTTTAAGGAGAACTCATTCTCTTCTGCATCTGTTTATGAACTTTACAGTAAAGGCCATGTGTTTCTATATGTATATATACATACAGAAAATGCTGACACACAAATGTGCTTGAGTACACACACAAATATATATACATACATATATGCCAAGAGCCATTAATTTCTAATACAGATCTATTTCATGAAAATAGTTACAAATATTATGAACAATAATTAGTAAATTTCAATGTAGAGTGAACAGTAACTATTGGAGGAAGAAAATACATAGTGTTTAAAATCAAAACAAAAACATTAAAATGGGTGGTGGACAAAGTGGATGGCTCAATAATTTGCTATAATTTTTAAAAACCACATAAAATTTCACAGATTATCAAAGAAACAATAATGTTAACAAAATTTAGTTTTTCCGGTTTAGGACTTAGCACTCTCTTATAATAAATAATCAAAATAAGAGTTAGGACACTGGTCTTTTCTTTCCTCAGGGAAGTTATCCTTCAACAAAACTTCACACATCTTGCTGATCTTTAGCTCCATGCGTGCACTTAACATATGGAAATGCCCATGTCTAGTACCCAACGTTGCTTCTCCTATACTTCCCTTCACCTAGCTGCTGCTACACAGTTTTAACTCCTTGTTTATGAAATAACGTTTATGAATTGCCTTACTATAAGATCTTGAAGGCACTAACAGTATTCTGAATATTCTCAAACCAATAGAGAAGTATAAACCAGCAAATAGCTTAAAGTATAGTTTACTAGAATCAAAGAAAGAACATCCTAGTTTTTAATCTCACTTTGAAATATTCTGATCACAGAAAAATAAAAAAAAAACTAATTTGAGCCTGCAGATGAGACTCAAGGTAATACACCTGAAATCTCTCTTTCTCCCATACCCTTCTAATCAAATACCCACACCACAAGTACACACACACTTCTCCCTCCCTCAAGACATGAATGACAAAAGGCAATTAGGACCCAGTAAAACACTAGGAAAGCCCCCTCCACACTTTAAGGAAACAAAAGACACAATTCTTAAAGTACTTCCAATCAAGATGGTTTTACAGATTTAGTCTTTAGGGGCCTCCTCAGCACGAAATACAAAGCAATGGAAGATAAGGAGAAAATTAAATTAAAATACCAAAGCTATGATTAAAAAAAAAAAAGAAAAACAGAATAGAAACAGCTTCAGCACAAGATAATGTTGAAGCTGAGGTTGTAAGGTCCTCTAGGACTTCAGGTCCAAAAGTAGGCAGAGGCGGCTCTTATCACTAAGAATACCATGGACATAAAGTGTTCCATTTGACACCTGTACTGGAGATAGAAAACTGCTTGAAATCAAGATGGGGGGGTGGGGGGGGGCATACCCCAGACCTGGAGTGTACTAGGAGGAAGAAGAAAAGGAAAATCTGTAATGTGAACAGTAGTTTCAGCATATCCACTAAATATGTTCACACTTTCTTAAAAATGTAAAAACTTTCTGCCATTTCTGCATGAGAACTAGTTTATCCTAAGAAAAATCAACAACACTTTTGTTTTTTCTTTTTCAGTGCTAGAGCCAAAACCCACGGATTTACACTTATTAAACAAGCATTCTACCGAGCTACAGCCTGGCACAAAAGCACAGAAAACAGACTAGAAATTCAAAAAGAAATTTCTGAGACAGAAAATTAGTTAAGATATTAAAAATTAAGTATCAGACAAAATCTCACTCTTAACTACAGTATTATAACCAAAGGAGTATATAAAAGTAAACACATTTTCAGATGAACACTACAAAACTTAATTTTGTATTAACATAAATTCTTAAATACAAAGTTGAATCTAAAATATAATAGTAGAAATTCTCACCTGTGTTTTGACTGTGATCTCTTCCTTCTAGAATGGGATTTTGAGCTAGACCTGGACTTTGAACGAGTGTGGGAACGAGATCGACCGCCTTTTCTTTCATTGCTCTTTCCAGACTCTGGGAGGAAAAAATCACTTTGCAGTGTAAGCTCAGAACAATTAAAGATCCCAGTTAATAATTAGGCACAAGTGGAATGTACCACATATAGTGCAAGGGGCCTACTCTCTGCACATCCTCCGCCTGTGCAATTATCCTTCAGAAACATCCAAGAAAGTCATTGCATAAACTCGTTGAGTGCAGCCATCCTGCAGCAGTACATATAAACCAGATGATTATAAACAGCTGTTCGTAATATTTTGTTGCTGCCATAACGTACGATTCAAACATGTCTGTAATTCCTAAGACAATGTAAAGTCCTTCCTTTATTTTGCTAGAGTTGAAGTTTAAATTGTGAGTGTCAACTGCAAAAATCCAAGGTAAAACACTTAGACATTTTTAGTTTGGATTTTTACTTTACTTAGCAAGACAAATGTTTGAATAAGTGCCCCTTTACCTTGCTACTACAGAGTATCTGTATTTTCCCCCCTAAATTATGGCTTCCTTTTCTAGCTTTAATATTAAAACCTTAACTAAGACTGCTTGTTTGCAACATTTTAAATATACTTATTTACTCTTCTCTTTTTTAGCCTCATGAAAACGCTTATACTTGGCTTCAGCAAATCAGTCTGAACACAGATTTTGGAAGAGCTAGCTAACTCAAGGTAATGTACTTCAACTCATTATTATGGGAAAGGATAAGATTTGTGCTGCTAAGTCATTCGTGAGTAAGTCACTTACTATTTCGAGTTTCAGTCTTCACATCGGTAAAACAGGACTGGCCAATATAACTTCTAACATTCCTTCCAGTTCTAACATTCTGTGATCTTTAACTATGACCTATGTAACAATGGTCTGGCCTTACCTGGTTCAATAGCTGCAGAGATAAAGGACTGAGCCTCTCGTACTCGCTTCATTACTTCTTCTAACTCCTTAGCTGCAGCCTGAGGTGTCATCTCAGGGGGTTTTACTATTGCATTGTTGGAGTGATTTATTCTAGATTAAAAATATTAGCATTATCACAAATACACACATTTCATAAAATATGAAACAATGTTTATACGGTACACATATTTATAAATCTTAGGTCATTCTTAAAGCATATTACAAAAAATATACCTAAGTAAAAAATAACCCAAAAGTCTTCAAAACATAAAAATTACAATTTTAATCTCTTATCCACACCTACCATCTCTTGCTAAAAAAGTCAAAACCATGAAAAGAAACTAAAGTCTCGCTGACTTAACAAACCAGTGAGTGATTTTTCACATAGCTCAGAATTACAATAAATCAAACTATTGATACCAACATTAAAATAAAGCCTTTTTATTCTTAGATTATTTGTTGATAACCTGTGCACCCTGGCAGGATGAAGGGGAAGCTATGTATTATGTACACCATTTTAATCAACCCTGTTCTATGGCTGAGTCAGACATGGTTCCAAATGAGAGGCAACTGATAAAACTTCCTCTAGTAGGTAAGAGTAGCTTCTCTGATGCACACCAATGAACCTTATGTATCTCACCTTAACCATTCCTCAAAGAGAAGCCAAGTACCTACTAAAAATAATTACTCATACTTTATTAGTAGCAAAACTCTGATCAAACTATGTAATTAAAACAATCACCTATGAAAGACACAAATTACATTTGTCTTATTAATCTGCATGAAATAAAATTTTTGGCCTTGAGTATCTGAAAGGTTTCTCTTTTTTTAATATAAGAAAGGGTATGAATAAATCTTTTAAGTCAAAGTATATGGTGTAAAAATATTTCTAAGGACTTAACACTATTTCCTTCCCGGCATATATTACTAAAAGTACTATAGCCTACAGTCGTATTATAAAACAAACCTCATTTGTTTAAAGTTTATAGAAAAAGACTCAAAACTATCATTTAGGCTATACAATTAATGTTAATAGTATACTGGATCTTAAAAATAGAAAATAAGAAATAAAGACACAAGCCTACTGATACAACTTTAAGGAATTTAAAGGCTAAAGTACCATGAATTTCATTTATACTTTTAGTCTTCCTTCCCACAAATTGCCAATTACACTTAAAAAGAAAAAATCCTTTATCATATCCAATATAAATATTTTCATAAACATTAACATTTCTTTGCTTAGGATTTCTTACTTCAGTGGCCTGTCTCCAAACATAACTCCATTAAAAGCAAGGGCCCTTGGTACAGAATTTTGGTCTGCAAATTCCACAAAAGCAAACCGAGTTGGCTGAGTCTCATCACCTGCCATCCGCACAAACTTCACTTCTCCAACTTGTTTAAAAAATTCAAGTAGTTGATCAGCTGTTGTTGTCTGAGGAAACCAAGTTAACACTTTAATAGCATATTCTTTTTATTAAAAAAATTGTATATTACTTCATCAACCAATATAATTTTTAAGAGGAAAAAGTGTAAAAGCTATTATCACCTGGTTTCTTCTTAACTTAAAAGTTACCTGGGAATTCAAATTTCCAACATAGACTGTTCTCCTAATTTCATCAATTTTGGAAGGGTCTACATTCCCCATCAGTGGTGGCTGTGGTATTTCTCCAAGTGTTGCAATGTTGGGGTCTAGTGCTGCTGCTGGTATAGCTCCCAAACTGCTAAGTGAAACACCAAGCTATAAGGAAAATAACACAATATACTTCCAATTACTATCCAAAATTACCAGTTTCTAGTCTTAAAAAGAATGTATCAACTCAAGAATGGAAGAAGATTAAAAACTCCTTACTTTAAGCCATGTTTACTTCTGAATAACTAAAATGAGGTCACATTGATTTTGAGATTATCACTGTCCAATACTATTATAGGATACTGAACCACTATTCCCAAGAGAAATACATGGTTACGTTAAAAGGGAAACATAGGTCCCAACAACCCCAAAACACATAAATTTGTCTTATATGTGTTTCCGTATGAAGGCACCTTAGTTCAAATGTGTTCTTGATTCATTAACATTAAAATGAAAGGTAGCAACAGTACAACTCAGGGGTTACATAACATACTTTTTTTTTTTTTAAAGGGTCTCGCTCTGTAGTACAGGCTAGTCCTGAACTCACTATGGAGCCCAGGCTGGCCTTGGACTCAGGGCAATCCTCCTGCCTCAGCCTCCCGAGTGCTGGGATTACAGGCGTGCGCCACCATGCCCAGCTTATGTGGTGCTAAGGAATCGAACTCGGGTACTTAGCACTTGACTGCAAGCGCTTTAACCGCTGAGCCATTCCTCCAGCCCCCTTAATACACAATTTTGTTCATAAAGCATAAAACAGACAAACTGAGTTTTTCTTGACCAATACACTAGAGCATCACCTTGTTTGACTCATATGACAATGGGCACAATAAGGACTCAAAATTTTCATTACACTCTTCAAACTCACCTCTTCCAGGTCCATCTCACTGCAACTACTCCCCCAAAAATTTGATTAAGTCGCCAAGTTGCACAGGCTGGACCTGAACTTGTGATCCTCCAGCCCTTTGCCTCCCAGAGTGCCAGGATTACAGGCATGTGTCACCATGTAAAATTAGGAGCATGTTATCTATACCATGAAAGGCCAGAAGAGGCAAGGCCTGGTGGCACAGGCCTGCAACCCCAGCACGCTGGAAGGCCAAAGCAAGAGGATTACAAATTCAAGGCAACCTGGGCAACTTAAGTCAGTAAGGCGCTCTCTCTCTCTCTCAAAATAAAAAGTGAACTAGGGATGTAGCTCAACACGAAGGCTCTGGATTTGATACCCAGCTCCAAAAATAAGTAAATAAGTAAGTAAATGTAACTAGACAAGAAAGACCTCAGAGTCTGAAAATTAAAAATATTTTAAGAATTAAGAAAAATGTTTTTCAAGGGGAAAAAACCCAAAAGCACAACCATTTTCAATACTTAGGTAATTCAGAAAATCCTGACCACTGACAATGCACACAAGAAGTATAAACTAGATTCAGCAACTCCCAAAGTGGAACCAGAATTTACACAACTGTGTATTTTTCTCTTCATTCTTGTCACAGTCACCAGTCCAATCTTCTAAAACCATGACAAGTCACACATTCTTGCTTAAAACTCTTCAGTGGCTAATTAACTTAAAAACGAAACTCTTTTCCATGATCCAAAAACCCCTTCTATGGCGTGTGCCCTATCCATCCCTCCAAACTCAAATATATGCTATCCTTCCCTACTTCACTATGCTTGGACCTTGTCAGCATTTTGTTATAAAGAGAAAATTTCAATTAAAAAGCATTTCTCCTGTTGACCACAATGCTGAGCTCCAAACACACAATGCTATATAAAAATCAAAAGACCATGCTGGGCATGGTGGCCCACACCTGTAATTCTAGCAATCGGGAGGCTGAGACAGGAAGATTGCTGTGTGGTTGAGGTCAGCCTGGATTACATAGTGAGTTCAGGACCAGCCTGGACTACAGAGTCAGACCCTGTCTCAACAGTAAATAAATAAATAAATAAATAACCTGAAAGTTTACACCTCAAGCATCAGTTATAACTTTTATAATTTGGATAATCAACTAAAATCAGGTAGTTTATTATTGAAAACTAGATTCAACCTTTAAGATAAGGCTTAGTTATTGTTTTAGATTTGCTTTAAAAGGAACAAATAACAGCTTAAAATAACCAGAAATTTTTATACAAAAACCAAGAACATGTAATAATAGTATCTTTTTAAAATTTTGCTTAGAAATCAAAAAATAGAAGGCTGATGTCATCGTCTGTGATAAAACACTTGCCTACCATTCATGAAGTCCTGGGTTCAATCCCTAGTTTAAAAAAATAAATCAAATGCCAAAAAAGCACTAATTATTATTTAATTATGCATAATTAATGGAAAATTATTTTTATCATGGTTTCACATTACTTTTCCCACTACCACACTTGCGGATCATCTCATATTCTTAAAATGTATTTAGTGGTGGCTGGAGGAACAGCACAACAATTAAGGTGCTTGCCTTGTAAGTACAAAGCTAAGTTCAATTCAAGCACCACATAAACTGGGAATGGTAGCACATGCCTGTACTCCCAGCACCAATGAGGCTGAGGCAGGAGGACTGCCGTGAATCCACAGTCAGCCTGGGCTACAAAGTGAGCTTAGGACCAGCCTGAGCTAGAGAGCGAGACCCTGTCTCCACTCCCTCCAAAAAAGGGTTTAGTCCTCAGCAACTAGGAAGTTATCAAGAACCAGCAATTCTGTGCTATCTAAAATAAATGGGTTTCAGCAACTGAGTAACCAACTTCCTAATGAATACTCTATTTGAGTTTGGAGTTTTCAAATTGAAATGACTCCCCGACTCCCCAATTACTTCAGCAATAATTCCAGAAGGCAGTGCAAGTCAGTGATAACACTGTAAAAAACATTTCAAGTAGATACTGTGCAACCTCTCCGTTTGAAAAAGATCAAAACTGGGAATAACTGTTAAGTTCTTTATTCAAATGGTTAAACAGTCCCATGTTCACTGCTGTCTTAACAGGGGACTCACTTACATACGGTTCAGTACTTACTGTAGTCAAGGGATTTGGTGTTGGTATGGGAAGCAATCCCGCACCAGGCATTAGACTTGTCATGGTTGGAGCAGGAGCCAATAAAGAGAGGGCTTTGGATTCCTCTGGGATTTTACCTGCAGAGGCAAGTTCCAAACATTATGAAAAGCAGAAACACCACACCAACTTTACACTACAAAATTACAATTATCCTTGCACTTAAAAAATAATAATAATAAATGAATCTATCAGATCTGCATAAAGAAATAAATAAGAACTTAAGTCTTTCCTTTTATCCTGCTCTACTAGGAAAAATAAAAAGTGAGCAAAACTTTCAAAGACTAACAATCTCATTAATGGAATATTATTTTAAAAATTGAATAATGTAGACAATTATTTAACACTTTGAGCTATGGGTCACCTGTACTGGAAACTTAATGTTCATGAACCAAACGATATCAACATGGACGCTTTCCCAGGACGGTGTTTTCGCGGTGATCGAAAGTTGTGTTACACATGACAACCGTTCGTGTTGGCTGCATCACTAATAGCACACAGAACATCAGATACAGAAAAGAAGAACATTTTTTAAAGTTTAATCCCCAGAAATGGCAAATAACCAAATTAGTCAAAAAAAAGAAAAAGAAAAACAAATATGTGCGAATTGAAATTTGTTCCTTAATGAGTGCCCCTAGCCTGTTACTGAACTATCTCCTTGTGATGCAATTTTGACAGCCCTCCAACAGATTTCAATTTCAAATAAATAGAAGAAAACAAAATCTGCATCATATAATCAGCTTCAATTTAAAAGGAAATCTATACCCAGTCAGTTAATAAGGCATCTAATGAATGAATATCAGTGATGCCTAGAGGAATACAGATTCAAAAAATATGCCTTGGAAATTGCTAAAAAAGTTCGTGAGAATAATTAAAAAGTTGTCCGGTCTCAAGAAACTTTGTACAATATTAACTTTTACAACCAATTTATGTATACTTATCTGAAAAGGAGTAATTAATGCTTAAATGTCTTGCTTAACAACATTTCAATTGCCTCAAGTTTCTAACCTTAAAAAACTTAAAAAACCCTGGAACCTGAAAAATGAAATAAGTCCATGAATTGCCAGTTTAACTGCTGAATTTTTAATCAATTATTCCTGACAGACTGTAACTTTCATAATTTTTTTCCTTATCTTCTTAGCAAAATAAAATTTCTTAAACAGCTGTGGTATATTTAGAAACACTCATGTGGTAGTTACGCATTTCTATTATGTACTCGTCAAAAATGTTTTATAAAAAGTGTACAAAAATCACATTAAGCTAAAATATAAGCATTAATTTTCAAAAGCACCATGCCTGGTTTCAGTGGCACAACTCCTACTTAACCAGATGCACAGAGATAAATCTCCAAACAGTATTATCTAAATATATCCCTAAACATGTATAGAATTCAAGATGGAACTAAAAACTTGCTTCAAATAATCATCATGTATTATCTATAGAAACAATACAAATTACACTTAGCAGCTCTAGTAAATGCCTATTTTCTAACTTTGCAACATCTGTTTATTATTACTTTGACTAATTTCAAAAACAAACTTGTTATTTCAATGTAACCTCTGGAGAACAGATTTCTTAACATGCACAAATATAATATAAACAGAAGGTAAGCAGGCCTTATTGAAGACATCACATAATTATGTTATCTGTACTGGTCATAGTACTAACGTATTTATGTACACAGATATATACTATGCTATTAACATTGATACCACACTCATATTATCTATTATAAACAGATATTATATTTTTATTTTTTAAAAGGTTTATAAAATCTGAACATTCTTAACAAATCTACTGGGCTCCTGAAAAATAAATCCTACATTTCAACACCCTAATTTATGTACCTAAAAGTAATTCTAATCTAGTACAAATATGCCAAATTTAATATTACTTGTCAATTAATTATAAGCCAAGCTATCGACAGAAACAGTGTAGAAGTATTACACAAATGAAATGGGTATTCAACACGGGTTAAAAGTTACTTAGTGTTACTTATTCTTACTTCTGACTTAAATATTCCATTGTCTTTCATGATAGTAATAAACTACTATAAATCCACTAAGTCACAATATAATATTTTTGTCTTATTCTATTAAAGGTACTTGAGGAAAAGTAAAGTCCTATTAAGTTTTATCCTCTGAATACTATTAAGAGTATACAAAAGTATACAACAAGCATTTAACGTTTTTCCCCAGTTGTACTCCTCAAAGACAACTGAGAGGAAAATAACATCTCTCACATTATCTAGGTATGAGATCTAACCTCAAAAACTATTTACAAACTAGTTACCTCTGAACAATTTTCAACAAAAAATTCAAGCAAACTGAAAAACACAGACACAAATAAAAGTTTCTCTAATATCCATTCCCCATACAGGCAATAGTCTCAAGACAAGGAAATATGTTGTATAATAACCATTACAGAAGTGAAAGGCTGTCGTCCACTACCCCCACTGTTGTAGGAAATGTACTTGCTTTCCTTGATGACTTTGTATGCCCAGAATTCTACGGGGAAGGATGAAAATCACAAGCCATCAGTTGGTTTTTATGAGAGATGCAGACTTGGAAAAACCAAAACTAGTAAATGTTGCACTGACATAACAAAGTGTTCCTAACATTCCTATACATGTTGTAATGTTTCAAGATTAAAATGTACCTGATCAATAAATACTCATTAAGTCTCACTAAGCTTCCCAACACTATATTCCAATTTACTACATGGAAATTTATCTTAATTCTGAGCTCTGTTAATCATCTCCCAATAAAATTTGCAACACATTATGAACCTTAATGGAATACCATTTACAAAGAACTGGAAAACCAGCTCACAAGTTAAAGTGAAAGAGAATTAACAAAACAAAAAACAAAAACAAAACAAAAAAAAAGGGGGGACAAAATAAAGAAAAAGAAATGAAATTAAAGTAAAACAATAAAAAACAGAGACAGGGCGTCCATCTTCTGCGGTTCAGACTCCGATCTCATTTCCCCAATGAAGGTTTCACTTGGCGGCAGGTTTAGTGGCATGGCAAACAATGCCTAACTCAGGCAAGTGTAACAGGTCTGCCTTGGCCAGTCTAGTCATCTAATAATGCACAAATATCACATAGAGAAAACATACAAAACCAAATTAATAGTCAAAATCCATCTACCAGAAAATGTGGACATAAAGTTATGACTGATGATTAGGCTGACACCTTTGTTATGTCTGACCTTATCTTTTCTACGTGTTAACATTTATAAAAAGAAATCTGAAATGCACACAACAAAAGAGGTCATATTTACACAAGTATAACGAAAGTATATTTTATTTTGAAATGGCATGTTTTATGAACAGTAGTTAATCCTGAACACGAATGAACTTGAACATCAAGCAATATGCTTCTAGCTTAAGATCTTCTCATGTTACTGTCTGAACTAAAAACAGCAAATGAAAGAATTGAAAAAACTTGTTTTTAACTCTATCTTTAGGTTTCCCTCCTTTACACCATGCTGTTGCTTCCACAATATCAAGAATACAAGTTGAGAAGTGCACAGCAGACTGCTCACAGCACCACAGCACCCCTCCCCTGACAGCAGTCCTCCAGAAGCACACTTCCTTAGGTTTATTTCAAACTCACTATCTTTTTCAGTATAATAATGCATCATTTCTTTGTCAGCAGTACATAATCAGACTTTCACCGTGAAACTCATCTATTTCCGCATATTAATCTCTTGAATTTAATATAGCTAGTGAAAAATTCAAATTGTTATATTATTTTTTAATACCAGCTTTTTCTAATACTAGTTATTTACTGATTTAATGCATATTTTGAGCATTTTTTCTAATTTCAGTATTCTAAAATATTTACTTATAACTAAAATGCAATAAAAGTATGCTTAGAATTTCATGGTCAAAAACAGTAAAATTTTTCCTCAAAATGGTAATATTTACAATTTTCAAAACCTGTAACTGAATGTAACTATCTCTATCAAGTAAACAGTTAAAGGAACTAACACATGCCAATAGCCTTGAAAATTTATGAGAAAGCACAGGCTTCTCTGATGTATGAAAGATTACGTGGGAACAAAGTATGGTTCCAAAAAAAGCAACAATGACATAAAATTCTTCCTTCCAACTCAGTGAAGATCTAACATAACTAAAGATGCTGGTTTGTTGATGAGGTAATTTTCTGACATAGGATTTCAGCTTAATAAACCTTTTAGTATTTTCCTACGCAGTCTTTTGGTATAAAATTTCAGTAAAAAGCATACAAAATAAACTACTTACCAGCTCCTTTCCAAACTCATTCTCTAATTTTGGCCTCAGTACATCCTTACAGAACATCATATATTTAACAACCTATTTCTAGTTTCCCTTCTCATGCGAATTGCCAAACACATTTTGAAAAATAATTTTCAAATTTGTCTGGAAAAAAAATCCAGAATGTTCTATTCTGGGATTTCAAAACTTCCAGCATGCTACTCACTTTATCTGACTATTTTTGACACCCCAGAAGAGAAGACACATTCTAAAATAAGCATAAAACCTGAAAGCAGAGCAAAACTGCTTATTATACAGTTATTTTTATGATAACCTGATCACTATAAAAGGTTTCAAAATTAAATATGAAAGCCCATTAGACTGTTTTTGGTAAATTTTTATAGTATGAAATTATTATTATCCAAAGAAAATACCTACTTATAATGACATTTAAATTTACCATAATTCTAAAATCCATGTATACATGCCATAGTCAATAACCTAAAGAAACATTAAATACACACCAGAACTGTCAAAATTCAGCAGTCTATTACATGAGTAGCTCTTCACAGAAATTATTAAAATGTATTAGTAATAATTTAGTAAATATAAGGTCTCTGGCTTTGTTCCTATCTTTTACCTATGGAGGTTTTGAGATTTTGTTGTCTATGATTCTTTTTTCAATTACCTTCCAACAGGCTAATGAAAGAAAAAAATTTTCCAATTGCATAACAATTATAATGAATATGAGACAATGGTCTCATGTCCTAACAAGATAAATTACCTTTAAAAGATCCTCAGCAGTATAAACTAAGTATTTTTCTCATAAATATCACTTAACCCAAAACTTTGGGAAAATGTGTACACTGTTTTTATTTTTAATATTACCAATGCTGTACATGTGAATAAATGCTTACTTACTTACATATTTAAAACAATTTCCTAAACCAACTTAAAGCTTATAATTTTATAAAATTCTCTTTAGAATCATGAAACAAAACTAGAGAAGCCAAAAACTTCATAATTTTTAAATGCAAAGTTATAAAATTTTAAATGTGCATCAGTAATAAATTAACTACCTTAATAAAGTTTACTATTAGATAAAAATTCTTTCCATCTTTAGATTTCATTCTTGCTGTCAGTCTCTTCCACACATACCTCCCACAACCCAAGAATAATGCCTACTTGCCAATTTGCAGGACTAAAGGCTGTAGTAACAGACAGAACAGAGATTAAAAACAATAGAAAAAAATGTGAGATACCAACCTTCTGCACAAGGAACAACTATCAGAGCTCTGTCAATAAAAACCGTGTTAGTTAGATGCTGGGCCACACCAACACTTGATGGGTCACGAAACTTAACATAACATACTTTGGAGGAAAAAGCAAGAGGTGCGTTGCTGTAAGATAAAAAGAAAACAACTGAATTAATAAACATCTGGTTGGTATTTAAAATTTCTTTTTCATATCTTTATATAACCTTACCTAAGCAAGACTCAGAAAATTTTTGCTGCTTAAGATCATTAAAATATGAAACAGCAAAACCCACTCATTTAATGGTTATCTGTCTGACGAGATATAAGAAAGCATGGTTTTACAGGTAAAACCTGAAACCGAAATTAGTCCTTAATCTGAATGAATTGACAGAATAGCTGATACAACCCAAATATGTTCAACCAGCATAGTCAACCCCTTAAATAGGCAAAATCCACTTACAAAGTTCCAACTTTCTAGACTTCAAATGTTTTAATTTTATTTTTAAATTCAAAGCTTCCTGGATTCCCCAGCATTTAAATAAAGGGCTGAAGATGTAGCTCAGTTGGTAGAACACCTACCTAATATGCTGGAAACCCTTCAACAACCCACCTCTCCAAAAACTTCACTGTCATCTTGGAAACAATCAGATAATAAATATGAAGTGAGCTTTTCCATATACCAGACAGTTCCAGAATACAGAGCAATGTGATTTTCTAGACCCGCTCACAAAAAAAAACTTTTACAAAGTATTGCATATTTCATTGTACAAAACAGTGTAGAGTCTAATCCATTTAATTTATATCTAGCAAACTTACAGAAAAAAAGAACAAGACACAGCATAAGTTTTTCCATAACGTATCTTATTAAATTCCAAATTATGTTACCCAAAATACAAATCCCAAAAAGCATTCTGAAAACCTATTTTTCACTAAAGTGAATGAATTGTCTTTAGCAGGAAAAAAAAAGGCTCGAACTGTATATGTATCTAATCTATAAGGTAAATACATAATCATCTGAAACAAACAAAAACATTCTCTTTCCATAATGAAAAATGATCACTTGTAAGTATATGACTTATAAAGTTAGAGTCATTTCCTTTGGTTTGCAAACAGGTCTAGGAAATTGACTATATGCAACTTAATTAGTAAATGATAGTTAAGACTTCAAGTCTAATCATCTAATTCTAAATTTCATGCAATTTTAATCATTCAACTAACCAAGATTTTCCTTTTTTTTTTTTTTTTTCTTTTTTCAGGTCTCACTCTGTAGCACAGGCTGGTCCTGAACTCACTAGGGAACCCAGGCTGCCCTTGAACTCATGGCAATCCTCCAGCCTCAGCCTCCTCTCCTGAGTGCTAGGATTACAGGTGTGTACCTCCAAGCCCAGCTTATGTGGTGCTGGGGAATCAAACTCGGGTATGTAGCACTTGACTTGGCACTTGCCTAGCTTTAACCACTGAGCTATTCCTCCAGCCCCCTTAACCAAGAATTAAAAAAAAAAGAATCTTAACCCAGGCCCCAGAGGACAAGCCCATATAATCCCAAGCACTCTGGAAGGCTGCAACAAAATTATCCCAAGCCCAGTCTGAGTAATTTAGGCTCAAAATAAAAATAAAAATGGATTGAGTATGTAGCACTGTTGTGAAGGCCCTGAGCTTTTCACTAGTACTACAAACAAATAAATCAACCAACCAACCAACCAATTTTGAGAGGCTAGCCCACACAGGCCTCAGGTTCATTCCATAGCACACCTCCCCCCAAAAATATTTTCAATTACTATTTATCTAGTAATTCCACAAATATTTGATATTTTTTAAATTCAGAAAACTTTGTGTAACCTTCTTGATAAACCTGCAAATGTATCTTTTAACAATGTAGAGTAACAGTAAGATACGTATTTATGCTATTGGCTAAGTAGTGTAACAGAATTAATTTGTATTTATAAACTGAAACTTTACCATTAACATAATAAAGCTAATTAAAGCTGCAAAAATAAAACAAATCTTCCCTTTTGCTATTCAACTCATTTTATCTGCTCTTCCCAAGGTCATCCAATTCAGGATTTGTAGCAGCTCTCACTCAACTTTGGTTTCCCCAACACAGTATCTAAGCCAAGCATTTCATATTTTGTCATAGAGGCAAATGTATCCACCCCCAGACTTAAGCTGCACCTTTGTATTACCAAATCTCCAATGTAGGCGTCTCCTAAGCTCCAGACCTGTAAATCCAAACACCTGCTGAATATTATACTTCAATCCACCTTTAATTCACTTAGTCTAACATACGTTCAACAGACTCCTTTTCCAACAATGCCCTTCATACTTCACATCTCAGTTAAAGATACTATCATCATAATTTCCAAGTCCGAAATCTAAGAATCACTACATGACAGTTACCTGAGCTAGCCATCAAATATTCCCCAAAGCTTTTCCTAAATGCATGGTAAAATTCCAAATTTCTGTTCCCTAAATTCAGGTGCAGACATGTCCTCTGCAGATGTTTCCAGAACCAATGCTTGGCTCTTTTCTTCTGCTAAAGACACCAACAAGGTTCAAGAGACATACGGTTGATCTGTGTGCTGGCTTCACTCTAAAGTGCCCCAATGAGTACAGTTCCCACATCCACCAATTCAGTGTGAGAAACAATGTTTTATCAAACTGAAATTTGAGTTGTTTCTAAAACCTTGCCTGCCTCAGCAACACATTATCCCTGACCTTTCTATCTGCCTCCTCCAATTGGTTAATAAACCCTGTTGAAATTACCACCCAAATATTTATCACATCAGCTCTTTCATAATTTTCATTATCTACGCCTTAATTCAGGCCCTCATCATTTATCACTTGATTACTACAATGGCTCCCAACCAATCACAACACATCCAACTATAACTTTTTCTTAATGATCTTAAATAAAAGCTGCCAGAGTGATCCTTCTAACCCTAAATAAAATGCATGTTACTTCACAAGCTAACTTTCCCCAAAGGCACCATTCTGTTTCTGATTCATCATTAAAGACATACAAAACTCCAGGAACACAAATACATACAGTTGCAAAAACACCTACACCCAACATGTATGTGTTTGTATGTGTGGCACTACTTGGCTATATCCTCTTTAACTTCCTTTTTAAATGATAATTAAGTTTTCTTCAAGGTTCAAGTTTTAGGTCTTCTGTCACGCCATCTTAAAATGACCCAGTACTAGATGTCCCTCCTAGCTAATGCTACCAGATAGCTTCAGCGCAAGCATTACCGCAACTGCCTTACATGAAACCCTCAAATACAGCCAATAAGCTTCTCTGGGCACAACTGATCAGTCACCTGTCCCACGGGCCCATTTCACTGGCTGACGAGCAACCTATAATCTGTGAGTAGTCGGGCTTGACAAAAATCAGATTTCACTGGACTGGAAAGCAGCTACACCTAAATGATTAGTTCTGCACAGAAACAAATAGTTAACAAAAAAAGCTCTTGAGAAAAAGAGGCAAGTCACCTTAATTGCTGATACCATTCAGGTTCCCATTCCAGTTCTCATGAGGTTTGGTTGTTATATAGTCATTAGTATTTATTATTCTGTCTTTTTTAAAAACATGTCTCTTCTTAAACCAGACTGGGTAACACTTTGCAACTAACAACACCACCAGCAAAATGTATGATTACAATAACCTACTAAAGCCCTAGAAATCGAAGCAGCAATGCTTTTTCAGCCCTTAAATATTTAAGAATCTTGACAAGCCACTAGTGAAGCTATATACTTCCTAAACTGACAGATCCTTTTGTAAAGAATGAAAACCTAAATTAACAAAACAATTAAAAACATATTCCCAAATATCCTTAGCTGGAGTTCATTTTATTTTCAATGTAAAACACTCACAGAAGTAGGAAATGTGAGCCTGATTTGTAGGGCAACTTGCATATGAAAATATGCCATCAAGATTTAAGCAGCCCAAGAACTGATTAAAAATTGTTCATCTCTTATAAATGCCATTATCATGGAGTGTAAATGTGAGGTCTGACTACATCATAGCTTTTAAATTTTTCTCAATCTTCATCTCTGCCTTTCTTAAAACAATAAAGCCCAGGTTACAATTAGTTTATAAAAATGTAAATATTTGAGTATTCAGAAGAGGTAATAACATTTTTTACTTTGAACACTACTAAAATATAATAGCTACTTCCACAAAGATGGTATAGCAGTGAACAAATGTGTTTCTTTATAAATCTGCATGTTTCCTAATCTCATATTTCACTTTCTCTCCAGACTATCTAAAGTAGCAGATTTATCATTCCTTTCTTCTTTCCTTTATTTTTTATTACAGTGCTGGGAATTAAACCATGGCCTCTGAGCCAGTTTCATCTCCCAGATTTTATTTTCAAATGTAATTTTAACCTATAGCTTTAATTTTTAAAAGCAGATTCGATTTTTAGGGTTTGGAGGAATGGCTCAGCAGTTAAAGCACTTGTCTAGCAAGCGCTAAGTCAAGCACTTAGGTACCCGTGTTCAATTCTCCAGCCTCACATAAAATGGGTGTGGTGGTGCACACATGTAATCCCAGCACTGGGGAGGCTGAGATAGAATTGCCTTGAATCCAAGGTCAGGCTGGGCTCCATAGTGAGTTCAAGACCAGCCTGGACTATAGACCGAGACCCTGTCTCAAATAAATTAAATAAATAAATAAATACACCTATTTTTAATTACATACTGTTGAATATAATTACATATTTAATGCTTAATGTAATTTAAATAACATTTAGTACGTAATATTTAGTTACATATTTAAATATAAGCCTCTAGAAAAAACTGTTCCCAAATCTAGAATTTTTAGTTTAACTTCATTTGTTAATCTTAAGTTTTGGGTTTTCTTTCACCACTGAAGGTTAAATGGAGATATCCGAAAACCAACTTCTACACATTAATTAAACTTCCTACAATCTAAGTATTTTGTTTTTCATTTTATATGACGATGGCACTCGCTTCCCATTTTATCAGTGCACTAATATACTTGGTTTTTAAAGGATATAACCCAAAACAAAGGCAAAGTAGTTGATTTTATATATGAAAATATTATTTGGTGCATCATTTTTAACATTTTTTCAAAAGGGTTCCAATGGCACTAGTGACAGCACAATTTCTCCCTATGTAAGACTTTCTTAGGAATTGCCAGCAGTCTCACAGGTCACTGTTGTCAACCAAAAATACTTTCAGGGGCTGGAGGAATAGAACAGTGTGTACAGCCCTTGCCCAGCAAGGCACAAAGCCCTGAGTACAATTCCACAGGACCACATAAACCAGGTGTAGTGGCAGGAGGATGAAGCAGGACTGTTGCAGGTTCCAGGCCACCCTGGGCTACACAGCAAGACTCTGCCTTGAAGAAAAAAAAAAAAACACTTCCAAATGTATCAGGCTTAAATCCATTCACTTGCAAAGTAAAAAGAAAAGGCCAACCAAAAATATTTAAGGGTAGAATTTCAGAAATATTTAGGACATATTGCAATCTTTAAATATTACTGTACATAAAGAAGAGCAATATGAAGTGCTTATTACAGATCAAGTAGAAAAACATAATACTTGATTAAACTACACTATAATTACAAAAAATGCATATAAAAAGGACATTCAAATGGAAGGTGGTGTGATAGGGTATCAAGATCACAGGTACTATTTTTTTTCTCTTCCATACTGATATTAATTTAACTAAACAAACAAGCAATTGATACATCTTTTATCCTTATACCTTCTGAAGACCAGAGAAATGATGGAAACCAGCAAATAAAATACAACACAGATAAAATCTTCAGTGTCAAAAACCAAATTAGGATTACACTTTCCGAGTCAGCTGCTCTAAAGACTGCATGAGTAATTCTAGGATACGCTCCAGATCTGTGTGCTAATGAAACAGGTCTGTTTACTATGTAAAAATTCACTCAGTGGTACTCATGATTTGTTTTTCTGTACATACATTATTTCTCAGTGAAAATTTCACTATAAAGAAGACTTCGGGGCTGGAGGAATGGTCCAGCAGTTAAAGTGCTTGCACAGGAAGTGCAAGGCCTTGAGTTCAACTTCCCAACACCACATAAACTGGGAGTAGTGGTGCATGCCTGTAATCCCAGCACTTGGGAGGCTGAATCAGGACTGTCATGAGTCCAAGGATAGCCTAGCTTACATAGTGAGTTCAAGACCTGCCTGGGCTCCACAGCAAGACTTTGTTTAACAAAAAAAAAAAAAAAAAAAAAAAAAAAAAAAAAAAAAAAAAAAAAAAAAAAAAAAAAAAAAAAAAAAAAAAAAAAAAAAAAAAAAAAAAAAAAAAAAAAAAAAAAAAAAAAAAAAAAAAAAAAGGACTTCATACTTGTACTAAAAGGTTCTTAGTAGTATGAGATTCACTTATTGAGCAAAAGAGCCATACCAGTTAAAATGTTAATTCTGGATATTTCTTTACCTGGCAACACAAAAAAGAATGGCAAATTACAAATAAAACTCTCAATGTTAAAAAATTAAAATAAAACTGAATTGTTGTCTTATAGAAAAGAATTTTAAGAACCGGGCTGGAGAAATGCCTCAACAGTTAAAGCACTTGCCTAGCAAGTGCTAAGTCAAGCACTAAGTACCCGAGTTTGATTCCCCAGCGCCACATAAACTGCGCATGGTGGCGCATGCCTATAATCCCAGCACTAGGGAGCCTGAGGCAGGAGGACTGCCCTGACTGCCAAGGCCAGCCTGGGCTCCCTAGTGAGTTCAGGACCAGCCTGGGCTAGAGAGAGAGACTCTGCCTCTAAATAAATAAATAGATAGATAGATAGATAGATAGATAGATACAGATAGATAGACAGACAGACGAATAAAATTTTAAAATCTAAGTTTCCCTACCTAATATAAATTTTGGGTTACCACTGAGCTATAAAATTACAATAAAGCCCCATAAAATTTTAGTAAAGCTTCATAAATTTTCAGTAAAAAACTATTTCACATTCCACTAAAATAATGTATTTCCAATTTTAAATCAAATTTCTACCTAGCTTCCAAAGATTAAACATAAAATACTGTCTAAATGACACTAGCACCGTTGCTTTTTATTTTCAATGACTATCTCATTTTTACCCATTTCAGCTCCAATCTGCAAACGTAACTTTATAAGGAGCAGTTATTAGTAATTTCACTATGTAGTAGAAAACCTGGTAATAAAGCAAGTTATACTGCTGCAAAACAAAAATAGGGGTTCTAGTACTGCACTTACGGAAAAACAGTTAACAATCTGGGCTGGTTTATATGTTATGTTTATGCTGCAATTCTGCCACATGTATTACAGTCTGTGACACACTCCATTTTAAAGCATCATTACATATAAAGAGCTTTTGTTTCCTTTGTCCTTTAAACCACAAGGAATTTAATTTTTTAAAAAAAGACCATTACTAAGCATCAGTAGTGGAGAGTGCACCTTCACCCAAACCCAGTTTTCAACCATATGTGGTATTATGTCTATATATTACATAGGCAATATTCTGTAATATACTTCACATACCTATGAGATGTCCTACTACCACAAGGTTAATTCGCAAGGTTTCATGCACAGAATTATTTTACCAACTGACTCCAATTCTAAGATATATCACGCCTCCAAACATTTCAATTATTAAGAAATGTTAAGTACTTAAATTTTGAGACACATGATAGCATCTTTAAAAGTTAAAGATACTCAAAGCCATAATCCCATGGATAATCAATTTAGTAGTATGTGCATACATATAGAAAGTATTTTCTTTTTTTCAAACAAGGTTTCCCTATGTAGTCCAGGCTGGCCTTGAACTTACTTTTATAACTCAGGTTGAGCTCAAACTTGAAATTTTCCTGCCTCAGTGTCTGGGAGTGCTGGTATTAACAGACGTTATCACATCCTGTTCACGCAATACATTTTTGACAGGAACATGCATAAATGCTGTGGGTGCATGCCTGTAATCTCAGCACTCTAGGAGGCTGAAGCAGGAGGACCACAAATTCACTTCTAGCCCGAACAATTTGGTGTTTTAGCAACACCCTGTCTCAAAATTAAAAAGGGCTATAGATGTAGCTCAGAGCAAAGGTCTTTGGTTCAATTCCCAGTAGTGAAAAATTTTAAAAAATTACTTGAATCTTATCATGAAGAAAACCTTTCTATAAATTATGTCTGTGGATCATTCCAAAAAACCAATACACAATGTCAATATCGGGGCAGTTTTCTTTTTTTGAGACAGGATCTTTATGTCACTAATTTGCCCAAGCTAGGCTTAAAATTGTGATCCTTCTGCTTCAGCCTCCCAAATTATGAAATTACAGTTGTGCCACCACTCCTACTGCCATGAAAGACATTTTTAAAAGGTAACAGAGGCCTGTTCTAGACTAAACGAGATAACTAAATAGCATGGTTGGTAACTGATGATAATGGCGGATCAAGTAAAATTTTTAAATGATTACAACTGGAAAACTTGAATAAGGAACTGCATCAAATAACAAATGCATGCAAATGGGACACATGTGTTTTCAAGATACTATTTCAATTTTCCTGTGTGCATTAAGTATTTCAAGACAACAGAGGAAAAACCTAAGTAAAATTTAAATACTTAGATACACAACTTTTATCGTTGTCTATGCAATAGCATTGCTGTGTATTTGCAGACAAAAATAAAGCAGATTTCTATGGATCATTATGAAATAAGACATCAATGTAATTTTTTAAAGAAAGAAATTCTGGCAACTATTTCCCCTTCATTCCAAAGATGTTTATGGAATGAATAAAACAGTGTAGACTTTAACATTCTAGGATCTACCTTAAAAAAAAAAAAAAACACTAAGCGTGCAAGAATGTGAAGAACCCACAAACTCCTGGCGAGTTTCCTGATCAGATATTATCATGTAAGGGAAATTTACCACTTAAAAATACACTACTTTACAGAAGTGGCTGAGACTTGGGAACGCCAGTTGAGATCTGTACTTGGAAAGGGCATATAACAGGAATAATCCTCCACCGATACAAAGTCTGGGGGCAGTGTGACCTTTCAAAAGAAAAACCTAATCTGTTGGCCAAAGAAAGAATACAGAGGGTTTTTGAAAAGGCGGTAGATTTTGTTGCCTAAAAAGGATGCTACACTTCTAAGATCGCCCTGGGAAACAAAAACAACCCTCATTTCATTTTGTCGCTTTCTCGTGTGCAATTAACAGCCTGACCCTGAGGCCTTCGGAAACGGGCAGCTACCCGGACGTGGTCTGCACGGTCTCCAGAGCGCAGAAACGCTGGCAGGCGCTTGCCATGAGGACTATTCCGGGCCCACCTGCGGCCATCTTAAATTCGGGAGAGGAGAGGAGAGGGCACGGGGCACCCATTCGAACCCCAGCGCAGAACGCGAGACCGGAGGCACGACAGGAAAATCACGCTCAACCCTTCGCAAGGGCTCGAGGCCGAGACGAAGCCTCACCCCACCCCAAATCCGACCAACAAGGAGAACGGCGGGAGCCCTCCGCAAACATGGGCACCAAGGTAAGCCCGCGGTCACGTGACGAGCGCCGCGCGCCTCGCTCTCCCCCACGCCTCGGTCCCGAGGTCTCCATGGCGCCGGCGCCCCTTCCCCCAGCCCCGGCCGAGCTCGACACTCACTCGGGAGGGTAGAGCCGCAGCTCCTCAATTTCTCCTAAGAAGGAAAAAAGCGTCCTCATCTGCTCGCTGGTCACCGCCGACGATAGATTCGTCACCTGGATTACGGCCGTCGGGGTCAGGCCGAAGCCTAAGCCCAACGCGAAGCCGCCACCGCTGTTCATCCCGCTCCCGGACGTCCACGACACGGCCGCGAGGAAGCCGGGGAAGCGAAGGACGCGCGGCCGTGAGCGCGCTCCCGCGGGCCCGTTCGCGGCGCCGGGCAGGTCTAGCCGCCCAGCTCCCAACTCGGCTGCTCCCGGGCTGCGCGCGCCCGCCGCGAGCGTCTCCCCGGCAACCCGGCGGGTGTTGATTGGCTGCCGGCGCCAGTCCGACCCGCGGGGTGGCCGCTCCGCTCCGGGTTTTCCGGATGCTGAGTTCGCTCCTCGAGCCTTCGCGCGCGCTCCAAGCTCCGTCGAGCGCTTGCTCCCGTCAGCGCGAGAAGCCCGCGCAGTGCCGGGCTGTGGATCGGCTGGCCTTGGCGGCCGGCGCCCCGCTCCGGGCCTGGGGCGCCATGGCTCGGGGCGTCGCTGGGACGCACTGCCCCGTGTGAAATACGGACGGCTCCTCACCTCGCTTATTTCTTTAAATTAGGATTCTAACTGAAAAGCATGAAAATGTTCACCAAACGTGGAGGTTCAGATTGAATCAAGGACGCAATAAAAGACTCTGCGGCGTTTCTTAACAACTTGTAATTTATTCGCTCGCTTCGCGACTATTAATCTGTATTGTTACGTATCAAGCGCTTCGAAGAGGGCACGGGACAGACCAAGATGGTCCACGAGACCTCAGAGTCTGCTGGCAAGCTGATGGCTGGCCGTGGTGAGGCCACGGCAGCTGTTCTCCAAATGCCATCTGCGGAGCCCCGAGGGGCTCCGGCTTCCCGTGGGTCAGCGAGGTCCGGACGATTTCCACCCGGGAGCAGCCGAGTTTCAGTCCTTCCGCCACACCCTTACCTATTATCTTCAATTTCACAGGGGACTTTTTTCCCCCCACAGTATTGACATTTATGCTGATGGTCTAAAAACACTGGTAGATGAAACTGCCCACACCGAACCGGGGTAGTGTCGCCAGCCAAACTGCACTAATACTTGTATTTTGAGGTTTTTTTTTTTTTAGAGGGTAGTTGAAGGGGTTGAGGGGTTTGTTTATGTTTCATTTTGTTTTTGAGACTGGATCTTACTCTTATTCTGCCTTAGTCTACGCTGGTATTGAACTTTAGTAGTCAGTCAGTCCAAGTGGGTCTTGAACTCAGTGCAGTCTTCCTGCCTCAGCTTCTGGAATGCTGAGATTACAGGCGTGCGCCACCCCAACTGACTAATTTTTAGGTGGTGCTAAGATACCAAACCTAGAACCTTACACACACTAGCCAGGAGCTCAAATCACTTAGATACGTCCTAGGCCCCAGTGGTTGTGTTTTTTGTTCATCACCTCTGTGAACTCCTATCACTCAAAATTAATGATATTTAAATTGTTTTTCCTTAAAGACTACCCTTGATGAAAGAGTAAAAAAAAAATACTCTTATCATTGTCCACCCTAGTGTGCATATAATAGTACCTGTGAAGAAATGAAATGGCTTGTTGTATACCCAAGCACAGTAGTTGTGTCCAATAAAAACAAAATCCAATAAAATCCTATGTGTGGTTGCTTTGAGCCTTTCCCTCAAAATGTAAGTTCTTCTAAGCTTGTATCTGCTCTTACCTTTCTTTTGTTGTTGTTGTTAATGGCAGTCCTAAGGATTGAAACAAGGGCCTTCGCGCTGAGCTACATCCCAGCACTTTTCATTTTCATGTTTCCTATATTGGCCCAGGCTCTTCCTAAGTGGTGAGTCTGGGCTGGAACGTCCTTCCTTCTGCTTCACCCTTCTTATCTCTTATCTAGAGCTCCACAGCTTGACAGTGAAAGCTTTTCTGCTAAAATCTCCAGTAATATTAACAAATGTGTTGATTGACTTCATATATAAAATTTATGTCACAAATTATGAATATTTAAATCCTATGTAATTGTAAAATATGATATTCTATATAAATTTTTATTTAGTATATTTATTTATAAGATATATATTGAGAGCTGCAGGAATTATACAGTGTTTAAAGAGCTTGCCTAACAAATGAAAGTACCTGAGTTCGACTCCCCAGCACCACACAATAGCTGCACATGGCAGTGCATGTCTGTTATCCCAGCAATAGGGAGGCTGAGGCAGGAGGATTGTCATGTGTTCAAGGCCAACCTGGGCTAGTCAATGAGTTCAGGACCAGCCTGGATTACAGAGTGAAACCCTGTCTCTAAATAAATAAATAAAATATTGAAATATGTCAGCATTTAGACCATCTCTGTAACTCAGTAAGCAACTGTTTTGCAAATAATAAATGCTATTAAAAAGATCCTTGCACATGCAAGATATAACTAATAGATTTCAGTGTAGCAAATAAAAAAGTTCAGACTCAGTCCACATCCCAGCTGTATTCCAAGAATCTACCATATGTCAAGTTCAGTGTAAAGTCAAAAAGAATATCTAGAATTAACTGAAAAGTACACAGAGAAAGCAGGTAATGCAAACTGCAAATGCACTGCAAGCTTCTCCTTGAAAAGGCCTTTCTGCAACTCCCATGACCACTTCATGAGAAGCAGCCCTCAGCAGTACCATCCTAGGAAGGGATGTAGGCAAGAGAGCCCAAGTCTGAGCTATTTTAGATAAAAGAAGCCACACAGACAGTCCACACAACATGGATTTTTGGGGACACTCTTAATCAGTGCCTGGGAAGGAACCAGCGCAGGAGATACTTGTAGAGAGAAAAGAAAGTCTGCTGACGGTCTAAATGGTTCCAGCCTCAACAAGGGCAGGGCATGGAGGCTGGAGGAAAAGAAGGCAGGACAGAAGGGAGAGCTTTGCTGAGGGGGCTGGGAGTAAAGAAGACACCTTGGAGAGCATAGGACTGTTAGGTCGCCCTCACTGTCCACTCACAGCATGATCCTCGGTGGGGCTTTGACTCTACCCATAAACCCTCACGCACATTCAGAGGAACATCTCAGCTAGGCCATTAAAGTGAAGTCCCTCAGTTTTGTCTTGGGAAGACAAAACAATAAGACATATGCAGAAATGCCTGTCTCCCCAGAAGCTAATATAATGTGCCCTGAAATAGTAGAACTTAGAGGAAAGAAAGTCAAAAACCAAGAAGACCAAACATCAATCAGTTCAAACAAGACGTACTTTTCAAAATGCAAAAAAATTACTAGCAAGCTTACAGGTGAATTTGCTAAACAAATAATGGTCTTAATGAATAAAATGTTTCTAGAACACACAAATGAAAAGCTGGCAGAGGTAAATAAGGCAATGCAAACTATGCAGGAACATTATGGTAGAGGAGTGGAAAACATGAGAAGAAATCTGGCTGAAATTCAGGGTATGAAGAACTCATTTGAAAGCAGGGGAAGCCAGCTCAAAAATTGTAAGGACAATATTTCAGACTTCGAAGACATGGCTGACAAATTAAATACTGCAATCAGGAATAACTCCAAGAAATGAGCAGGATAGCTGGACACACAGCTGCTAGATGAAACAAAGAGAACCAACCTCAGAATTATGGATGTGAGAGAACTAGCAGATGACAGCACAAAAGATATAAAGAATTCATTCACTGAAATCATGGCAGAATATTTCTTGAATCTAGGAAAATAAATTAATATTCACATACAAGAAGCATACAGAAGACCAAGTAACCTTGACCAGAAAAGAAATTCACCATAACACATCATAATCTAAACTTAAGAAATTCAACACAAAGACAATATAATAAGTAGTAAGAGAAAAATAGACATTGTACTATAAAGGCAAGACCATCTGAAGATTTCTCAGTGCAAATATTACAGTCCAGGGGAACGTGGATAAAATTGTTCAGGATTTAAAAGAAATCAAGTGTCAACCAAGGTAGTTTTATCCAACAAAATTATCCCCAAAAATTGAAGTGGAAGTTTAAAAAAAATTTACAAAAGAAACTCTAAAGAAATTCACAACTAGACCAACAATGCAGAAAATATTTGAAGGAATCTTAGACAAAGACAGAAGAGGTGTTCCAAAGAACCAAGAGGAAAGCAAACATCAAAAGAATGTGTAAGAAAAAGAAAAAAACAAAGAGGTAATACCAGAAAAACAAAACAATTACAGGATTCAATAAAAAAACCTTACCAATAATTACTGGCAATGCTAATGATTTTAACTCACCAATCAAAAGGTACAGACTGGCATATTGGATCAAAACACAAAACCCAACCATTGTTGTCTGCAGTAGACACACTTCATCCACAAAAAAAGCACACAGACTGAAGGTAAAGGATGGATACTAACACTTCATGCTACTGGAACCCAAAAATAAGCAAGAATAGCTATATTATTCTCACACACAGAGAAGATTTTACACTAAAACAGATCGGAAGAGATAAAGATGGACAAGATGGTAAGAGGAAAAATCTAATAGGAAGAGCTCACAATTACAAACATACATGCACTGAATGCTGGTGCACTCCAGTACTTATAACAGAAAGTACTGAACATGAAGGGTCAAATAGACCACTATATAGTCACACTGTGGCACTTTAATAAATGAAGCTCACGAAAGATCAACTGGACAAAAAAAAATCAACAAAGAAATATTAGAGCCAAATCACACCTTGGAACAAATGAACTTAACAGTAATCTATAGAGTGTTCTATCTAATGTCAACTGAATACACCTCTTCCTCAGCAGCACAGGGTCTAATGACCGTATCCTTAGTTATAAGACATGATTAAATAAATACAAAAGAATTGAAATAATTCCCTGCATATTCTCAGATCATAGAATAAAACTAAAAATTAACAGAAACTGTATAAATACATACAGATTAAGTACTACATTACTGAACAAGTGATGGATCACAAAAGAAACCAGAGAAGAGATCAAAACAATCCTAAAGTGAAATGATATTGGAAACACATCATATCACAATCTATAGGGCACAATGAAAGCAATATTAAGAGGAAATTCTACAGGTTTGAATGCACATACAAAAATAGAAAAATCTAAAACAAGGAATTTGTTGGTCCAGCTTAAAGTTCTAGAGAAACAAGAACAAACCAAATCCAAGTAAGTAGAAGGAAAGAAATTATAACAATGAGAGCAGAGACTAAATTGAAACTAAAAACAAATACAAAATAATCAATGAATCAAAGCATAGATTCCTTGAAAAGGATAAAAAAGGTGAATTAACTCTAGCCAAACTCACCAAAAGAAGGTTTAAAAAATTCACATCAATGCAATTAGAAATGAAAAATATGAAATCACAACAAACTGTTGAAATCCAGAGTATTAGTGGAAACTAGTATGAAAACTTGTATTCCAATAAATTCATAAACCTAGAAGAAATGAATAAATTCCTAAACACATAGGAGATACCAAAATTGAACCAAGAAGGTATAAAAACCTGAACAGACCAATAACCAGGGGTGAAATTGAGACAGTTAATAAAGGGTCTCCCAACAAAGAAATGCCCAGGACTTGATGGACTCACCAGAAATGTTTATTAAACCTCAGGAAAGAATGCTAATGTTTCTCAAACGTTTTCATGAAGTTGAAAAAGAAGAAACACTGCCAAACTCCTTCCTGAATGCTAGTATTACCTTGATCCCCAAAACAGATAGAGGCCTGACAAAGAAAGAAAACTACAGGCCAATTTCCTTGATTAATAAAGATGCAAAAATCACTAACAAGATACTTGCTGACAGAATGCAACAAATTATTAAGAAGATAATCTCAACATATGGAAATCAATTAGTGTCATAGACCACATAAACAAAAGCAAGTACAAAAAGCACATGATCATCTCAATAGATACAGAAAAAGCCATTGACAATATACAACATCCTTTTGTGATTAAAAATTCTGACAAAAATAGGTATAGAAGAATCTTGCCTAAAGCTGATCAAAGCAACTTACGACAATCCTACTGCCAACATAGTTATTTTTTTATTCTAACTTTGAAATTATGTTCTAAAATAAAAATGTAAATTAAATTTTATTTTTTACAAAATTGTCACACAGAATACTTTAGGATATCACTACATGCTATATTTACTTGGAAAAAGTTAACAGATTAGACAATAGACTCATAAGTGTGGAAAAAGTGAAAGAATTGTCCCTAAAAGCTGAAACAATACAATGATGTCACTCTCAACATTCTTGTTCTAAATAGTGCTCAAAACCTTAGCCAGAGCAATCAGGTGAAAGAATGGAACAAAGGAATATGCATAGGAAGGGAAGAAGTCAAACTATTCTTATTTGCAAGTGATATGGTCCTTTACATAGGGAATCCCAAAAACTCCACTAAAAGACTATTAGATCTAATAAATTTAGACCAGTGGCAGGATATAAAATCAATATATGAACCAATAGAATTCCTCTGCAGCAACAATAAAAACACAGAGAAAGAGATCAGAAAAGAATTCCATTCACAGTAGCTGCAAAGAATTTTTCAGAGAATTAGAAAAAAAAAATCCTAAAATATAAATGGAACCAGAACAGGCAAAGCAATCCCAAGTAGCAAAGCAAACAGCAGAAGATGTTATAATATCACACATCAAGTTACATTACAGAGCAACAGCCATAAAAACCATTTGGTATTGGCACAAAAACAGACAGGTTGATTAATGAAATAAGACGGGGTATATTGAGACAACCCCAAGCACCTTCATGTTTATTGTCTTTGACAAAGGAGCCAAAAACACATGCTGGGGAAAAGATAACCTCTTTGACAAATGGTGCTGCAAAACTGGTTAGCCATATGCAGAATAAAACTCAACCCACATCTTTCACCAGGTACCAATATCAAACCAAAACCCATCAAAAAGTTCAATATTAAAATGGATACATTGAACCTGTTAGAAAAAAAGAAACAGGCAAAACCATTGAAGACACAGGCATAGGTATGAATTTTCTCTATAAAACACCCAATGTGTGAGATAATATCAATTATCAACAAAAGGGATTATGGCAAATTAAAAACTCCTGCACAGCAGAAGAAACAACCAAGAGTGAAAAGAGAACCTATAGAGAGGGAAAAAGTTTTGCCAGCTATGCTCAAACTGAAGACTATTAGCTAAAATATGCAAGGAACTGAAAAAAATTAGCACCCCCAATGAAAGACCTGATCAAAAATGGGCAACTGTAATGAATAGATAATTCTCAGAAGAAGTCTGAATGGCCAATAAATATATGAAAAAAACGTTCAGCATCTTTAGCCATCAGGCAAATGCAATTCAAAACGACACTGAGATTTCATCTGTAATGGCTGGAATCAGGAACTCACAAAACATCAAATGCTGGTGAGGATGCAGGAAAAAACATATTCTGCGTTATTGGTGGGTGTTATGGCTTGAATCTGGAATGTGCCTCAAAAGTCTCAAGTATTTGGATGTAACTGGATACGTATAGATAAACATACCCTTAAGAGGTGGGGCCTCGGCCGAAAAGGCAAATCACCAGGGACTGATGTAGAAGGGGCCGATCACTGGGACATGACTTGAAAAGATGTTTGCTAGCTCCACCATGCCTTGCTCACTTGGCTTCCTGTCTGTCGTGCCATGAGCAGCTTTCCCGTAGCTGGGCCTTTGCCATGTGCTTCTGCAATTGCCAGCCACCCGTGAATGGGATGAGACCTTCTGAAACTGTGAGCTAAAATAAACTTTTGCTCCCTTAAGTTGTAGTTGTCAGGCATTGCATTCCCAGGAACAAAAAACTGGTACAACCATTACAGAAAGCACTATGAAGATTCCTCAAAAGAGAGAAAGAGAGAGAGAGAGAATAGATGGCTCATTTGACCCACCTGTTCCTTTTCTGGGTTTCTTCTGAGATGAAAGTCATCATACAAGAGCAGTACATTCATATCTATGTTTATAGCAACACAACTTATGATAGATAAATCTTGGAAGCAGCCAATGTGTCCATCAACAGATGCGTGGATAAGGATGATGTGGTATATTTACACAATGGAGTACCACTACTCTTCTTTAAAGAAAAATAAATTTGAGTCATTTGTTAGAAAATGGATGTAAATTGAGATCGTTATGCTTAGCAAAATGAATAGGATACAGGTTAAATATCACATGGTTTCTCCAATATGGGAACCATAAGCCATAAAAAGAGTAAAAGAGAGATGGACGAGGGGTGAGAGGGGTAAGGAAATAAAAATGATCAAGTTATAATATGCAAACACACCAATTTCTCCAGGTGATTGTTATTATTATGTATTGCAAATATATGCTAATAAGAATATTTAATGTGTATGAAGATACTTTTTTGCTTTATAACTCTGTGTGAGATCAGATTTTTTCATATATATATATATACATATATATGTTCAATATATGAACACCAATAGCATTCCTCTGCAGCAACAATGCTAACATAAAGAAATCAGAAAAACAATTCCATTCACAGTAGCTTCAAAGAAATTTTCATAGAATTAGAAAAAAATGATTCTAAAATATATATGAAACCAGAAGACACCTAGAACAGGCCAAACAATCCCAAGTAGCAAAACAAAAAGCAGAAGACATCATAAAACCAGGCATCAAGTTATATTACAGAGCAATATAACCACAGACTGAAACAACACACTGAACACACACATGTGTAAATCCAACTGCTTTCTAATAAGACAAATATGAAAGAAACTATATGTCCAGTCATCTCACTATTCAGGATATCATATGGCCATAACAATTTATGATTTATATTAATGGAGCAAGTTTCTAGTTGTTACTTCTTTTCACTTTTTTGATACAAATTATCACTCGGTAGTCCAGATTGTTCCTAAACTCACTATGTAACCCAGAATGGCCTCAAACTTGCAGCAATCCTCTTGCCTCAGCCTGCCAAGTGCTGGAATTATAGGCATGAGCCCCAGTCCAAGCTTTTGCAGTACCTTGGGCTGGCTAAGCAAGAGCTCTAACCACTGTGATAGTCCTCCAGCCCTCCAATTGCTACTTCTGAGTTTTTAAAAGATCTCATTTCTTGGGGGTTGGGAGCATAGCTCAGTTTAATTACCCAGCATCACATAAAAATTAGCTGGCTGTGGTGGTAATCCCAGCACTTAAAAAGCTGAGACAGGAGGACTGCTGCAAGTTTGAGACCGGCTTATGCCACATAGTGAGTTCAGAACCTGACAGGACTTACAAAGCGAGACCCTGTCTCAAAGTAAAACAAGACAAAAAATCAAATTTCTCAAGTTTAATTTCTAGTATAATAAATATTCATAGGTATCACATATATATAAGCCGCTTGAAGTTCTTAATAATTTTTAAGAGTGTAAAGGGTCTTAAAACCAAAATGTGTTTGAGAACTGTTACTATAGGGATTAGCAGAGGGGATCTGAGTGCACATGTGTGTGCCACTTAAATGTAGTTCTAATGGAAGACTTCCCAGAAGAGCTACTGCTCAAACTGTACCCTGGAGGAATTGGAGTTAGCCAGGCATGGAGGGAGGGAGGAATAGTAAAGGCCTTTCCAGACCATGCATGCAGAACATACTCAGGTAGTCAATCATAACAGAGCTCGCGTGAGGCCTGGAATGTGCAAGGTCATAGTTGCTGGACAAAAGCTGAGAATAACCAGGGATGCAAAAGCACAAGTCTTAAGTTAGGTGCAATGACCAGCTGTGTCATAGGAGGAGACAGGAGGATCACAATTTCCCAGCCAGCCTGGGCTATTAAAGAAGATCTTTTTTCAAAATAAAAAAGATTGAGGTTGTAGGTCAGTGCTCCCTGCATTCACTATGGGGCACGGGATTGAGGGGAGGTGAGCTTAATGAAAGATATTGCTGCAGAAAGAAGTTACTTTATCAGAAGATAATGGGAGCCACTGAAGACCTTGGAACAAGGGAGTAACCATGATAAAATTCATGTTTAAAATTATTACCATCACTTCAACATGAAAAAGAGTAGAACAGAGACAAAGGGGCTGGGTAAAAAGTCACTGCAGTAATCTAAATGAGCTAAAAGTAAAATTATGATAGCTATGGAAAGCAGCAAACAGTCTCAAATTTGAGAATCATTGAACTCATTTGAAGATAAATGGAACAAAAGCCATCAGAAAAAAGTATTTACAGACATACCATTAGTTTTACCTACAGTTAGTGCTACTTGTTAGTCCTCTAAAGTCCACCCATGGATCCCTTGGATTGACCACAACTAGTGTAGAACAGTGGTTCTTAGACCCTGAAAGCCCCCAGGGGGCATATCAGAAGAGATTATGGGCCCCAACCCCAGAGTTCTGGTTCTTTAAGTCAAGAATGAGGCCTGAAAATTTAAACATCTAACAACTTCCCGGGCAATACTGCCAAGGGCATGTAATCTCCATTTTGAGAACCACTAGTTTAGAAGTTTGCAGTAGCAGGATATATGGCAGACTGAGTAATCCACTGTTGATGGTAATGAAAAGGGAGAAGTCAGGGTTACTGGTTTGAGGATTGGGTAATGTTGTCATAATTTAGATAAAAAAACACAAAGGAAGAGCAAAAATATGAAGAAGGAGCAGAGAATGTCATGACCCATCATAGGTGAGTTTTTGAAGTGAAACCTAGAGAAAATGTCATAGATACAGCTCACAATTTGACGCGGAAAGTTAATATAGTAATGCCAGAAACATTGTAGCGGGAGTACAGTGGATAACAATCAAAGGCACAAAAACAACAAACAACCAAAAACAAAACCCAGTGAGAAAAAGAATAGCTATCGAAGTTAAGGAATAAAAAAGTTGTCCTAAAAGAATTAAGAAAGAATGGAGAAAAGTGTCAAATCCTACAAAGATGACAAAATCAGGAATAAAATGTCACTGTTGAGCACAAGGTTAGAGAAGCAAAGGCAAGGGGATGTTGAAGACCCCTTGGAGCCTGTGCTTGTCCCCACACTGCCCCTTGGACCAATCTCAGCTAAACTGTAGACCTTTCAGACGCATTTATCCCCACACCTCGATGCTGTGCTGTCCCAAACCATAATCACTCTCATGGTCCCAGTCTGCGGGGACTTCTCTCTATGACTCTTAGTTCCATCTGCATATTAAACCAACACCTTCCATAACTAAATGCTATAAGAAAAGACAAAATTTCAGTGAAGAAAGAGAACTCCATACAAGGAAGATTAGGCTCCTAAGAGCCAACCAGAAACCAAAATAACAGAGATAAGCTCCAGGAAGTAAAAAAGGAAGAAAGGAAAAAATATATTTTACATTAACTTTTTTATGTATTTATTGTACTGGGAACCAGAAGGTGACTCTGGAGAAATCTGGAGGAGTACTCAAGCTTGAGGTAAGATAGGAGTAATACAGATTGTCAGAAATGAAGCTAGGAGAAATACAATTTTAAAATTGTATTTTCAAGAAAAGTGGTAAACTCAGGACCCATAGTTACCCTATTCTCCATATCTGTACTTGTTTATACTAAATTTGTTTGTTTGTTTTGTTTGTTTTTCCAGGACTATTGCACCCATGTCCTTTAAAGATTCTGTAAGGCATCTGGGCAAGATGGCAGCCAAGCGGCAGAGCTGCAAAATGTCTCCTCACAGACCCACTTAAAAAGTTGAAACTATCATCAAATATTGCCTGTTCAACGTAGATAGGAGAGGGAGGAACACTATCACAACTAAAAGGAGGCCACGGGAACATCAGAAATCCCGAGGAAGTATCAGAAACAGGGAAAAAAAAAATAGCAACCCAGGAAGCTGCCCCAGTGCGAGTGCTGATGGCTGTGAGATGCAGGCATCTGTAAAGGGAGGCAAGCCCACCCGGAATTAGGACCCCCAGGCCGAGGTAAGCATGGGTCTGGGAGTAGAGGGAATTGAGAGAAGCTGGTAGCTCCGACCTCCAGAAATGAGCCAGTCAGAAGTACAAGCTGCAGACACACCGAGAGCTTCCCCTAGAAAAGACCCTTGGAGTCTAGACCAGCTTGGGAGATGCAGAACTTGGCAGCCACAGCAGGAAGGAATGTTGGCAGGAACCATTAGAAAGAAGGAAAGAAATAAAGAAAGACAGAAAGAAAGAAAGAAAGAAAGAAAGAAAGAAAGAAAGAAAGAAAGAAAGGAAGGAAGGAAGGAAGGAAGGAAGGAAGGAAGGAAGGAAGGCAGGCAGGCAGGCAGGCAGGCAGGCAGGCAGGCAGGCAGGCAGGGAGGGAGGCAGGCAGGCAGGCAGGCAAGGAGGGAGGCAGGCAGGCAGGCAGGCAGGCAGGCAGGCAGGCAGGCAGGCAGGCAGGCAGGCAAGAAAGAAGGAAGAGCCCAAACCTGAGCTGTTTAAAGTAGAAGCCTCCAACAGGCACACCAGGGTTTTTGGGGACCCTTAAACAGTGCCCAGAAAGAAACTGGCACAAGAGACAGTTGAGGAAAGGATAGAAAGCCTGCTGAACTCCTGAACAGCTGGGGAGGGGACAGTGAGCACACCTCTGAGGGTGGAGAGCCCCCCTTGGCAGAGGGAAGCCAGGACAGGTGAGAGAGCTCTCTGAGGGGGCTGGAGGTAGGCAAGACACCTCAGTGGCCAATGGGCTGCTAAGTCCTCCCTCACTGCCCACTCCCAGCATAGATAGAACTTTTGGTTCCCTGCCACCCCACGCACCCACATAGCCGTTCACAGAAACCTCTCAGGCCTTTATAGTGAAGTCCCTCAACAACAGAAACGCAGGAAGACAAGGCGATAGGACAAACACAGAAACTCCTGAGACCCCTGAAACTATTGTCATGGGCCCTGAAACAGTGGAACTCATAGGGAAGGAAGTCAAAAAGCAAACAGGTGAGTTCAAACGAGGTATTCTTAAAGAAATGCAAGCAATGATCAGTGGGCCTAAAGAGGAACTTACTAAACAAATAGTGGTCCTAATGGAGACAAAGCTCACTGAGCACATAGAAGCCACAAACAAAAAGTTGGCTGGGGTAAATAAGGAAATGCAAGATATGAAGGAACATTTTGATACAGAAGTGGAAATTCTGAAAATAAATCTAGCTTAAAATCAGGACATGAAAAATTCATTTGAAAGTAGGGGAGTCACCTAAAGCATTGTGAGAATTTCAGGCCTTGAAGATAAGGCTTTTGTATGAGGTTGGCTATATAATTAGAATTTTAAAATTTTTTACTTAGAATTCCTTTTTTATTTTGTGGTGTTAGGGTTCAAGCCCAAGGCCTTTACTCTTGGTGTTTTTTTTTTTGTTTGTTTGTTTGTTTGGTTGGTTTTTTTTGTTTTTTTTTTTTGAGATAGAGTTTTACTAAGTTGCTAAGTTGCCCACGTTTTACTCAAACTCATGATCCGCCTGCTTCAGCCTCCCACAGTGCTGGGATTACAATGCTGAACCACCAGGCCAATCTGCTTATTTCTGCTTTTTTTTTTTTTTTTTTTAAGTACTAGGATTAAACACAGAGTCTCCACTCTGAGCCCGTTTTAAATTGTTTATTTGAGACAAGGTCTCCCTAAATTGCTAAGTTGCACACGTGGCGCTTGAACTTGGAATCCTCCTGCCTCAGCCTCTCTGAGTGCTGAAATTATAGGCCTGTGCCATACAGCCTGGCTTACTTAGAAATTTTAAGTGACTGTAGGAACTCTGTCATAGTTTGCCATATTTTCAGAATTTGGACCCATTCACTTGTGAACCACACGGATGGATCATGTCTCACTACACCACAAAGTGAGCTCCCAATTTTGCACTTGAATAGCTCTTTTCAGATATTTCAGACATGAAAATTCCACAGGGTTTGATGCTTTACTTGCTCCTTTCTTGACATTTCTTTCTCTGTGGAGTCAGAGACAACACTGTCACATAATTCTCTGCATTTACTGCTTTCTCTTTCTTCTGTTCCTCTTCCTCTCTTCCCCTATCCCTTCTCCTCCTCTGTTCTGTTGCAACAGAAGTTGTTGCTCTTCATTTCGCCTGCCCTATTTGTCATTTTCCTTCTGGTGGGACGAGGGATGAAACTCAGGGCCTTAACACTGAGCAGCATTCCTAACACTTTTTTTAGGCTTTGATGTTAAGACAGGGTTTCACGACATTTCTAAATTAACCAGGCTGGGCTTGAACTTGTGATCCTCTTGTTTCATCCTCCCAGACCTGAGATTGCAGGTTATGCTATAGGCCCAGTTTCTGTCTTCAGTTTTGACATACTTAAATCACCCTATCAGCATTGCCAGATTCCTACCTCGGACTAGAGTTTTGCTTAAATGGCTCCTGATCATCTTCCCTTAATGTTCCATACATTGTTTAAATCTGAAATGCCCAAAAGTGTTCTTCTTTTTCCTCAGTACTGGAATTGAACCCAGAGACTTCACACTGACCTACATCATTTGCTTTTCTTCATTTTTAAATTTGAGGCCGAGTCTCAGTAAGATGCCCAGGCTGAACTGGAACTCTAGATCTTTCTGCCTCCGTCTCCCAGGTTACTGAAATTATAGGCCTGTGCTACTGGGCTTCATTTGCGATCCATTATTTTTCCCGATTCCCCTATCAAAGCTGTAGTTAGCTCTTATCAAGCTGTGCTTTGGCCTGGTAGGCTGCTTCTGTTTCTTTCAAGCTGCTATACTTTAATTTACATTTGTTGCACAATGATTCTTGCCTTACGTAGGTGAATTAACATTGTCATGGTTCATTGTTCCTAAACTATTCCAAGGCAACTAATGTCAAGCACTTACTGCACGGACACAGGAAAAGACGACCGCAAGGAACACCCAGCCTTTCTCACCTTACCTGGTTCCTGACTCTTGAATAGATGCCTACCTAGGACCTGACAACTTTTCCTTTGCAGGGTCTGTGACTCTCAGAAGTTCTAATGGTTTTATGCCTTCTGAACTTAAACTCAGCCCCTCAACTGGAGGAGGGACTAGACCTCGGAGCGACATTTCAGCAGGAGGAACATAATTCCTGGTGAATGACTTCTACTCCAGCTTCACTTGTGAATCCTGTCTCCTAACATTATGCATAACATACAGATAATGTACCTCTCACATGTATATTTTCTCATACAATTATTATTCATTGGCTTAGTTTTATTTTTGGAAGACAAGTTTAATAAAAATTTTTACCTAATTGGTTTATAATGACCAAATACAATTTGTAATCATGGTACATTTATTAAACAGAAAAGTAATTTCACTCTACACATTGTTATTAATATATCTTTAGATTTTGAGACTAGGAAAACATTTAGGTAAATTTTACAGATAGGCTGACACTCTACTGTTTTGTTTCCAGAGTTCCTGAGTTAGGTTATCACAAAAGAGAACTCTAGTAAATATCTTCCACAGCCTTTCTGTCTGCATTCACAATATTGCTTCCTTGATATGATGTGCTTTCTTGGTTTGTTATGTAGAGTTCCTATAAGAAAGTGTCGTGGCTTGGATCTGGAGTGTCCACCAGAAGCCTAGTGTATCTATGGATACTGGTAGGGTTGGGAGGTGGAGCACGGCTAGGGCTTGGGCTTGACCTGGAAGGGCATGTGCTAGATCTGACTTTCCTCCCATGCAGGATCTCTGTCTCTGGAGCTCTGGCTCTAGTCCCAGACCTGGTTCCAGGCCAACCATGTGATTCTACCATTTCCCAACTGCCCACTCATGTACAGACTGAGACCATCTGAAACTGTGAGCTAAAATTTCTTCCCTGAAGTTGTGAATGTTGGGTATTGAGTTATAGTAAGGAAAAACTAAGACACAAAGTATCGAACACTAAGCAGCTAAAACAGCAGAAATGTGTTATCTCACAGTTTTGGGTCTGGAGGTCTGAGATAAAGGTTCTGATGGGGATGGTTGCTCCTTTTAAAGTCACTAAAGACATTCTAGTCCTGACTACTAGTTTCTGGCTTATGGGCAATATCTGAGATCTTCCAGTCTTTTCATAGTTCTCAATGTGTGTGTCCCCAAATGTCTCCCACCCTTTTAATGGACACATCAGTCATACTGAATATAGAGCCAACATTACTCTAGTCTATTTGACCTCATAAGTCATGACATGGACAATGACTTTATTTCCAAAAAGGTCCCAGTCTTTGGTCATAGTGATTAGGAAGGACTACAATATATAAATTTAATTCATAGCAAATGCCTGACTTCCTTTGTTCATCTAGAAATGCCTGCTCATATTTCATGGCTCGTGGTATCCTCTGCGATCTTCCCATGATATTTAATGACTTTTTTCTTTTGTAGCCACCATGAGCAGTACATTACCTCTGTCACACTATATATACACTAACATATCTATTAGAGGGTCGATTGCTTGTGGAAGAGATCTGTCTTGTTAATTTTTGTATCCCTAGCATCCAGCAGAATGTGAAGCATATAATTAATGATAAATAAATATTTGTACTTTGGATAGATTATTTGGCTATAAGCTAATTTAAAGATGAAATTAAGTATCACAAATAATATTAATAAAAAATAATTTTGGAGTGGGAATAAGGATGGAGAAAACCAGGGGGAAAAATAGCACAGAAACTTGCCCAATCAGGTTTGAGACTTGAAAGGACCTTGCTACTACTCCACACAAAGATTTGTGGATCTAGTTCTATGCCATCTAATACAGTTTCTACTGGTATTCAAATTCACATTAGATACAATCAAAACATTAATTCCTCAGTCACATAAGCCATATTTCAATGTTCAGTGGCCACATATGGTTATCAGGTATGATATTGCAAAGCCAAGACAGAGAGTAGGTTTATTGTTTGAGTAAATCTTACTGAAGAGTGTCAGTCTATACAGTAATTTTTTTCAAGGACTGTAAAGATACACACAATTTAACAATGTAATTAGCTAGGCCTGGCTGTAATCCCAGCACTCTGGGAGGCTAAGGCAGCAGGATCACCAATTTGAGCCTAGCTTGGGCAATTTAGCAACTAACTCCTCAGTACCACCAAAAAACAAACAAACAAAAAACTATAATTAATCCTTTCCTATTAGACAGGTACCATGCTGAGTGTTGGCAAGAATACACAACTCTCTCATCTTAAGGAAGTCATCATTTATTCAATAATTTGTTTTAAAAACATTTTGCTAAGGAAAAATTTGTTATATATGAAATGCCATCTATGAAAGTGAACAAAAGAAAAGCTTGGGAAATGTCTTAGCAACAATACTCAAGAACTAACAGTCACTGTTTCTCTCATTATTAGATTGTTAAATGGAACCCTGGGTGATGTCATACAACCTGGATCCCTGTGATGGGTTCAGCTGTCATGTACACACACTTGCTGAAATGTCAGAGATGGAATGGGGCCATCTTTTAAGTCAACAGACAGGTTCCTGTGTCTTAGAATAACACAGTTCAGTGTTTCCTCTGTTATAGATTCTTGTGAAACACAATCAGATCAACAAAATTACATTTCTTTCAGTTTAAGAATGCCTCAGCTACATTTTTACTATAAACAATCAGGTCAGATAATATCTGTATTTAATAGACACCAAGAGAAAAACAACTTCTCAATGACATATGGCAAAGCCCCCTCAGGCTTCCAATTAGGCCATAAGAGACCGAAGGTCACATTGTATGTCACTGATGGCATTTGTGCAAGCATTTCAAGATAATCAAGTTGAATTCTAGACAGAATACATTAATTAACTTTTAGCTCAAGTAAAAATATAAAGAACACTGGAGAGAGAAACCATTTAGTACAGAAAATAACTGTCTTTCATGCAGAGTAATTGCAAAGGCATATTTATAGAACTATTTCAATTCTCTTCAGAAGAATGACTTTACATATCAAATATGATTTTGAAATATACACAAAGTCTGCTTTCAAAAGTCTCTGCTAGCTTCTGGAGGTGAAATATTGCTATCATACTTGATGATGATGGACTCAAGATGAACTCTTTTCCTCAAAATTTAGGAAATATAACAATTTTTAAGAAGGGAAGAACTTTCCTTAAATTCCCTACTTCAGTCTTTTTTTTCCCCCTAGATTTTCTTTTCATTAGTTTTCTTTAAACAATTACCAAGAATGGAATCAAAGATAAATAAAAGGTGCATCAGTTTTGCTCTGGTTGCTATTCAGATTTTAAGACTTGCTTTTCTTTTTTCCTATTTTTTAAAACACAAACACAAATGAAAAACTACTTCAAAAAAGTTACAGTTCAAGAGAACCAATCACTTGTATTCTAGATATTTAAAACCTATCTTTACATAATTTAAATTTCAATAAAAAATAGGTTTTAGAATTGTTGTGATCACATATCAAAAGGAAAAAAAAACCTGTTAATATCTTTTATTCAGTTTAAAATCATACCAGTAATGAGGATCAAGCTTTTTAAACTTTTCAAATGACAATTTTTTTTTTTCAACAGCAGAAGGTAGGTATGACTGTCAAAGAAGAGACAATTTGGATTTTTCCTCACTCCAAAATGTTTATCAAATATTGCTATTTCTCACAGGCCTTTGAAACACAGAGAAGATAAGTCAGAAACATTCCAATGAATGAAACATACCAAATGTTAGTAATAAGTGACACATACCTTTGGGGAAATGACTTAAAATGTCCAGTCTGAATGTGCAAAGCAAGGAGATTCAGTGTTTTTCTTCTTCTTCTTTAAAACTATGTTACTCTTAAAATATTGTTCTACAAAATTGGAAGTGAAGGAGTGAAAGGCCAAGAGAGGGAAGGGGAGGGAGCACACACTGTTAACAAAGAAATAAAATTTTACAAACTTATGCAGTTTGTAACAGACTGGAGTATCTTACTCCAAGACACCAAAAAGCTAGCTGAACAAATTCACCATTCTGCATGAACTGGGTGGGGCTTGTATGCTTCATGAAGACTTGGGAAGAGCAATTTACTGCCTCTGAGAAATCCCCCTTCCCACTCTGAATCCAGGCTTCTGCACCATGCCTTCATTGGGAGGGCCTCTCACTCCACTGCCCAGCCCACCTTGAGTGCCTCCAAATCCTCCAGGTCCTCCTGATCCTCTTCTTTTGCAGCTCAAGTTTTCTCCTCCTTCACATTCAGATGAACTTCACCTCTAAACCTCATGGGCCTGTTGCTAAGGATATTCTGAATGGGCCCAGAATCATCAAAACAACAAAACTGAAACTGGGCAATGTTCCACCACTGTTTATGCATAGCTCCACTACATTCCCATGATTTTGAAAGAAATGTTCAAGTTCTGACTTGTCTACCTCATGAGGCAGGTGACCAAGGAAGAGTCGATGATTATCAGAATGTCTCACAATTCTTGGTGGTTCAATGTCACCTTGCTCACTAGCCTCACGGATTGGTCTGGGTCCCCCATGGGGAGGAATATTTATTCACTGTTCTCACACTCTCCGATCCCTCTAAGACCTCTGAGGTGGAGTTTAAGATTCAGGCTTAGACTCTAGGTGAGGCTGAGAAGTTGGTACTTTAACAATATGAGGAGGTAGCACATTAACAGGAACAGCTCCACTAGGAGAAAGGCTCTTACTGGGCACAAATGCCCAAGAAAATGCCCTCAAGTCCTCCTCTACTGTCTGAGCTATGTCTTCAGGTACTGATGAAGAATTCTTTGGAGCATCCTCAGGAGAAGTTTCTTGTAATACTGGCTCAGACGTTTCCTCCTGAATTTCAGATATAGCTTATTTCTCTGATTCTGGATCCAGATTGGGCTCTGGTTCAGAGCGTTCAAGGTTCTTCCAAGTGTCCTTCTGAGTCATTGCTGACAGTCTGCTCAAGGAAAGCTCCAGAATCATTAGGTTCTACCTCAGGTGTCTGCTGCCTTTCTTCAGGTTCCTCTACTTCTTCCTCAAATTCCTTCTGAGGCTCAGTATCAAAGCCGCAGAAGACTCCATCTTGGTATCTGAGAACGTCATTATGAACGCAGAATTTATTTGCAACAGAGCCCTCAAGAGCAAGGACAAAGGTCTGCATGAACCTCCATAAAGCCTGGTTGTTACTGGAGAGCAGTCCCATCACCGGGACCACCACACCATCGTTCAGAGTAGCATTTGCACTGAAGCGGCGGATCTTGGTGTGGCAGTTGGGGAAGTTTTGTGACATCACTTTCCTGTGAATTTCTTTTTGTCCACAGACTGCATCTGCTGGTTTTCCATTTGAATCCAATCCCCCACAGACACAGGAAGAATTCTTTTCATAAACCTATGTAGCATGTCTGGGGCCCGGTTAGCAGTATGTCTACAAATTCCCGCCCACCTAGCAGGGGACTTGGCTTCTCCGTGACCATTGTTCAATTCAACCTGCACGCTGGGACAGGACCAAGCTTTGCTCCACAGCATGGAGAGTAGCAGGAGTCTCTCACACAATTGCTTCCATTCACTTCAGTCTTTACATAACTTTTCTGCAGTGGCAATGCTAGTGTAAATACATTTTTATAAATTGCCTTTTCTACTTAGCCTTATATTTAGTATAGGCATTTTTCTATATTGTCTTCCTACCTTCCTAATTAACATTTTTAAAAAGGTATATGACACACCAAATACTTGGTTTATTTAATCAACTATTTTTCTTTCATATATAGTTACCTTTATGAACACAAGAATAACTTTGTAAAACTCAAAAACACCAGAAATCTTACTTTTGTCTGATGACAACAAATTCAAGATATTCAAAGATTAATATTCTGGACTTGGCTGTATAGCTCAGTGAAAGGGTGCTTGCAGGACTTGATGGGACAAGCCTAGAAACCTAGCACTTTGGAAGGCTGAGTCAGGAGGATTACACATTTGAGCCCAGCCTGGGCAACTTAGCAACTTAATGAAACTTTATTCCAAAATAAAAAATAAAAATAATGTAAGGTATAGAACAGTTGGAAGGCCCGGGGTTCAATCCCTAGTATCACACACCAGAAAATTAACTAATAAAATAAAAAATACTTACCCATCATATACAAGGCTTTGAGTTTGATCCCCACACTATAATTTTTGAAAAAAAAAAGCTTTTTAATCTCTACTGTTTCTTAACATTTAACAGAGTTTAAAAGAGACAATGTAATCCTGGACTCAATGGTACAGGGCTGTAGTCTCAGCACTGGGATGCTGACACAGGAGGATCAAAAGTTAGAGCCCAACCCAAGCCAATTCACAATTTAGCAAGATCCTTTCTGTCTCAAAAACAAAAATGCGTTGGACATGAAGCTCAGCGTGAAGGCCTTGGGCTTGATCTCCAGTATAACATACAGATATACACATACATAACACAACTAAAAGACACAATATAGGCTTTAAATTTTTGTCTAGAATTAAATATGTAAATTATTTCTTATTTACAGGCTTATTTTTAAAAGATTTTAAGAATGCTGAAAAAAAACTTAGTAGAATTTTTTTCTTACTGGCCAAATTTGGGAGAACCGCTAGCAAAAAGAAAATGGGGCTGTAGGGACAAAGACTGCAGACATCAAAGGATCCCCCCTGCTGGAGGGGGCATGAGCCAGGTTCCCTCCACAAAGCCCAGCCCACCACAAAGCCACACCCATCAGAACCTCCACCCGGCCCTATCAGAGGCCCAAGCCCCAGAAGCCATGCCTAGCAAGGCCACACCACCAGTGCATGACCCTTTAGGCAAGCGCTTTGACTGCTGAGTTATTCTTCCAGCCTCTGCAGTGACCTTTCAGCACAAACAAATGAACTTTGACTTTTTCCCATATACTAATTCAGTGAAATCTTTACCTCTGTTTTCCCCTCCTCTTCTTCTTGCAGTACTAGCGATCAAACCAGGGCCTTAAGCATGCTAGGTAAGCTTTCTGCCACCGAGAGGTCTCATCAGACCTCCCTGCCTTCGTGTTCAGTTTCACCACAAATTGACTGTCAACAATTTATTTCTTAATCAATGAAGTTCTTGGCTCACTAGTAATATCCCCATAGCCACAGCTAAACGCTGATGTTTTATACCCTGACTACCAAGTTGCCTGATTGATCAATAACTAATACTTGAAATATTTAACTAGTTAATCCAATGTCTGGGACATTACATAAGGTCCTGGGTCCAATCACCCAGCACCACGTAATAGCTGGGTGTGGTGGTGCATGCCTGTAATCCCAGCACTTGGGAGGCTGAGGCAGGAGGATAGCCACTGAGTTTGAGGCCAACCTGGGCTACAGACTGAATTCAGGACCAGCCTGAACCGCACAGTGAGACCCTATTTCATGAAAAAAAAAAAAAGAGGATCATTAAAGTCTGAGACTTTTTGCCTTTGTTCCTAAAGATAATGAACACACTGTTAAGTTGTGAAGATGGGAGGTAGAGAGCAGATGGGACTTTTGGCAAGCCTTAGGCAAGTCTGGCTGCTGGCAGCAGGACTTGGCTAGTGCGTCAGCATACGGTGCTCATAATACCTCAGTCAATTAAAGAAGTGCCATCCAGGGTTTGCCAGTCACAAGATATCTTAACTACTTTCTCTTGAAGCCAAGACCACTCCTTTCTAGCCACCCATGGAGCCAAGAAGACAATTTAGGAGTCACTTTTGACAGCTTGCTGATGTCAGTGTTCCAGTGAATGCATCTTCATGCCTAGAGATAGGCCTAATGTGGAATGCTGTTTTCTGTGATCGTTTGTCACCGTCTGAGCAGCACACACATCATTTATTCACTCAGCTGCAAATATTTACTGGATTCAAATCTTGAGCGCTTTCATGTCAACATAGCAAATCCTTCATTTTTAAAGCTTATTACGCTACATGTCAGCACAAGGCTTCGATGGATGCCCACAGCCCTTCTTCCTGCTCCTTCTTCCCCACGTTTACGGTTTTCTTTTTACACTCTTCTCCAGGAGTAAAAGCCAGAATTGTCTTTTAAATGACCTAAATGACTACACAAACTACTCTTTTGCTTCCCTTTCTTCCTTTCTTTTTTTCCAGTGCTAGAGGATTGAACCAAGAGACACTCTCTCCCAGCTCTTTTCTATTTTTTTATCTTGAGATAGAATCTCACTAAATTGCCCTGTCTGGCCTGGAATTTGCACTCCTCCTGTCTCAGTCTCCTAAGTAGCTGCAGATGACAGGCATGCAGCATTGCCTCAGCCACAAACTACTCTTCTGTGTTGAGTATAATGACAGCTTCTCCCCTTCACCCTCTACTTTTCTCTGTCTTTACCCTTCCCTGTCTCTCCCCTTCCATATGCAGTGAGATGTCTAGTTCCATTGCAGAGGAGCAAAGGCTCTTTTCCTAGTGCTAACCACCAATACACCAGGGTGAATATCAAAGACACTCTCATCAAGAGTTCTTGGACTGGGCACCTCTCACTGGTTAGAGTACTTGCCTCGCATGGCAAGGCTCTGGGTTTGCTTACCACTGGGCATGATGGTGCACGTCTGCAACGCTATCACACAGGAGGCTGAGACAAGAGGATCACTGTGCATTTGAGGCCAGCCTGAGCTACATGGTGAGTTCTGGACCAATCTGGACTACACAGTGAGATCCTGTCAAAAGAAAAAGAAAAATTTTAAAAACCCAAACAAAAACAAAAATAAACAAAAAACCTCAGTAAGGACTGGGGATGTAGTTCAGTGGAAAAGCACTTGCCTAGCACATACAAGGCCCTGAGTTTGGTTCCTAGCACAGTAAAATTAAAAAAAGTTTCAAATAGTTTTAGAAATAAATAAAAAATCATATAACAATATGAGAGTAAATAAGTTGATCTTAATTTACTTATTACTTTACATAAATTTTGCTAAATGACTCCAAATATTGAATGCCAAAGAACTGGAAAATACAGAATTCAGAAAAGGCACAATGAAGACTTTCCTCATATTCCGGTCCCTTTTCAGCATTAATAAACTGTGCCTTCAGATCTTTGGCTTTTTTCTACTTTTTTTGTTATTGGAGGTTAAGGTTCCAAACTGTCTCTCATGCTCCATTCCTGACAGACAGAGTTTTGGCCCTGGATGAAAGAGGCAGAACACTGGGGCTTGCCCCAGAAGGAGTGAATTATTGGTACAAGACCTGGAAGGGTAGCTCCACCCTTTCTTGCTCACTTGGTTTTTTATCTGCCATGCTGTGAGCAGCTCTCCAGGTGTGCCTCTGCCATGCATTTCCACCATTGCCAGCCTCCCATGAATGAACTATGTGAGCCCTTCTGAAACTATGAGCTAAGATAATCTTTCCTTCCTTAAGTTGTGGATGTTGAATGTGCTGCTCCAGTGCCTGTGACAATAGCATTATGTATTTTTTTATCTAAATAATACATTCAAAATTGCTTCCGATGATAGGCCCCACCCCTTAGTAACACATGGCTCCAGAGATATCCCACTGTGTCCAAATACATGAGGCTTTTGGGGACATTCTAGATCCAAACCATAACATTCTGCTTCTGCCCTCCAAAGACTCATGCCCATTTCCTCATGCGAACAGCATTCAATCCTTCTCTAAGAGTTGCTGAAGTCTCTGTCTCTAAGAATTACCAGTCTTAATAGTTTCAAGACTGTTAAAAAGTCCAAGCCCAAAGTCTCTGAAACACAAGACAAACTCTTAGCTTCTGTGAAACTCTTAGCATCTGTGAGTCTCTGTGAAAATCAAACAAAACTTTTCCAACATACTACAGCACAGAGTAAACATTCCCATTCCTAAAGGGAGAAATAGGAAGATAGAAAGCAATCAGACCAAAACAAGTTCTAAATTCAGCAGGGCAAGGGTTAAAAACCTGTAGCTCCATCATCCTGAAGTTTTGAGTTTAGTGCTTGGGGTAAACTGTGGCAAGGTATGAGCTCCGAAAGACTGGTGTGCCTTGGTTCCTATGATATTGCCTGTGGCTGTAAGTACCACAGCTTTACTTTTGGGCTGGCTTTGCTCACAGCCTGTAGTCTTCCTCAGTGGATGATCTGTTTCTGGCATCTCCAAATTACCATGGTCTCCACTGAACCTCAAGCTTCTCTTTCACAAGTTTCAGCATTGCTTTCTCTTGAGTACACTGCCTGGCCTCTAAGGCCTTCCTCTGAAATTTGCGTGGAAGCCTCCATGATCCCACAACTCTTGTGCTCTGGATGCCTGTGAAATCAGCACCGTGGAGAAGTTGCCAATGTCACTGACTTAAGCTGTAGTCTGGCCCCCTTGAATGATCACTGCTGAAGCCTCTCAGTTTCTAGATGGCTGGACTCTAGCAAACACCTCTCTCTTTGGCCCTACAGAATGCCTTCAGGGACTCTTCTCAGGGCAATGTCCTTCGCCTTTCTAACCTGAATTGGTAAATGGTGGGGTCTGACTTTTGAGGTGTCTTCAAGGCATCTTTTTATAATACTGAGTGCAAGTAGTTGGCTTCATTTTAATGCTAATTTTCTTTAACAACTATGTGCTCTTCTTCCCCACCTTTGCAGGTTCTGCCAGTCTTCCAAAACTGCAAACTTTTTAATATCATCTTTTTCTTCCACTTTTCCCTTTTTGCTATAGAGTTTGCTAAAAGTCACAGGCAGTACCTATGTGACAACATAAACACTGACTGCCTTGAAACTTCTTCTGACAGATTGAGTAGCCCGCTGCTTTCAATTACAGCTTCAGGCAAAGTCCTAGGACAGGGTCAAAATGCTTTTTTTTTTTTTTTTTTTTTTTTTTTGCCGGAGCACAGCATGCATGGTTTGTAGACAAATTGAATAAAATCCACCTTCCCATTTGAAACTTTGCAATCCCCACTTCTATCAGCAGTCTGGTCTTCGCTTCAACTTCAGCTCGTAGCATTCTAAGGATTCTCTTGCCACCATTTTCAAACCTTTCTAAACTTCTCTCACAGACCAGTTCCAAAGGCTTATGAGCCACACTGCTAGGTAGTCACAGCAGTGAAGCAATGACCCAATTCTTGGTACCATTTTTTTTTTTCTTGGTGAAGAGTACACTCTTTTGGGGGAAAATAGAGAAGGGGAAAGAAGGATAAAGCTTCTCCTAGCCAGAAGGGGGACACAGAAATGTGGCTGCCCCTTGGTACCAATTTCTTAGTTACTTATTCATTGCCGGGACAGAACACCTGACATCCACAACTCAACCACAACTTAAAGGAGGATCTTTATTTTAGCTCAGTTTCAGAACGTTGCTCACAGTCCACTCATGAACTGGCAATGGTCAAAACACACTTTGGAGGCTCAGCTGGATAGCTGCTTGTGGTCTGGAAGACAGAAAGCCAAGGGAGTGACAAAGGATACTTACCCTTCCAGGTACTGTTCCAGCAACCTACCCCTTCTGGGTCAAGCCTCAGTGTTCTAACCTTCCATCTAGGCCCCACCTCTTAACAGCATATGGTTCTGAGGTATCCCACCGCAACCAAATAGATGAGGTTTTGGGGGACCTTCCAGATCCAAACCACAGTGTATTACTTACATGACTTATATGACTAAAAATCACATAAATTTATTTTCTTTAGTTCTCATGATTTATCCATATATTCCAATTAGATTTTTTTTAATAAGCAGTTTTTAAATATTTTATTTTAGAAAAGCACTAATTCTCTTCTCACCGTAACAATCATGCAATGTTCCACTTCTATTCCTCCTCATAGTCAACACTCATTATACTTATTTTGGCTCAACTACATGGTTTTGGTATTTCTTGTCTCAAGTACATTTGACATTTTTCATTTTGTTGAAGTTTGTCCCCAGCTATTCATGGAGAGGTAAACTTGAATCCCTGAAACTCTTGCATTTATTCTCTGATTTATTTTCAAGTTTTGACATATTTGCTATATCCCTGCATCCAGTTACTGGTGAAAGTTGATTGATTTTGCCTGCTTTGCAATAATTTTTTTGATATTTTGAAACTTGTAGGATGTCCTACAGCTGTGACACTTAAAGACACAGCACAGGTTTATGATTCCCTTCTTGGAACTCAATGGACCCAGTTTCAGGACCTATGCAGTGTTCTACCTCTAGGAAATTTTCTTTGGTATCTTTTCTTTCCATTCTGTTCCTAGACTCTACCCTTTCCATTTGGAGAAACATACTTTCACATCTCATTTCACTTTTTGTTTGTATTACATCTTGTTATGGTTTGAATCTGGAATGTCCCCAAAGCCTCATGTTACCTGAATTTGATTATAGGGGTGTTAGAATTAATGGATTCATGATCTCATGTGTTGAGAGATGGGGTCTGGTGAGAGGGGGCATGGCCTGGAAGAATATAGTTTCACTCCCCCAACTCCTCCCAATGCTGTCTGCTTAGTGTCAGCTTACACTGAATCCTCTGACCCCCGTTCCACACCCCCCAACCAGGCCATATGTGACTGCTAGCTGACCATAATTCACTCAGGAGTGAGGTTCCTGAAACTTGAGCCACAATAAACCTCTTCTCCAAGTTGTGGGTGTCAGGCTTTGTGATCTACCCTCAGAAAGTGACTAAAGCACACCCACTAATCAAAATCTACAGCTTGCTGGTGTGCTTTTTTAGGTGTCTTCCTCTTACTCTTCAATCCAGCTGTTGAACGTTTTATGTTATAAATTTAGGGGTTGGAGATGTGGCTGAGCAGGAGACTGCTTATCATTTCTGAGGATACTGGTTGGATTGTCAGCACTAGAAAAACAAATCCTTTCATAATCATGTTTTATAAATTCACTATCCTCATTTCTCTAAAGATATCATAGTTAATATTTTTGAGACAAGGTCTTGCTCTATAGTCCAGGCTAGTTCAGAACTCACTATGTATCCAAAGCAAGCCATCAATTTACTGCAATCTTCCTGCCTCAGCTTGAGTGCTGGGATTACAGGCATGCAACATCACACCCAGCTAATTTGTACATAGTGTTTCGGAACTGAACTAAAGGCCATGCATGTGCTTGGCAAATGTCTTAACAACTGAGCTACACTCCCAGCCCCTTAGTAAGGATTTTTTTAGACACTGATGCTTCTGTATGGTGATTCTCTTCATGGTTACTTTTTCTGTGTTCAGTTTTGTTATCTCCTTATCATAAGCCCAAGAACTGTTTTTTTCACTTACCAAAACAACTGATATTTGCAATATGGGTGGGCAAAAAGAGGACATCTAACCAGGCAACAGGGCTCTATTTGTTACTCTTAATCTAAACATCCACGTTCACTGGTCCTCCTTTGACCAGCCAATCCTGCTGCACATACTATGGCATAAAAAGACAGATCTAACCAATTTCTTATGACAAAACCACCCAAAATTATCTGAAATTATTTCAGAATCCTCTGTCTGCATCTTTGGGATGGTACTGCAGCCAAACCTACTTTCACGGTAAAATTTCCTTGCCTAATCTGCTTGAGGGCTTCAAAGAATTCCTCAAAAGTTACTGATTCTGAATACTTTAAAAAACTTTTTATGAATGTTATTAGCAACAATGAAATACTTTTACCTTTCTGTCCTTCTCAATATGTGGATAAAGGAGTGCGCTTGAAGCACTGAAAGTGCTACCTGGAAGAAGGCCATCAAGTCTGCAATGGTTCTTCCTGGTCTTAGGAGAACATACGCATACTCCCTTGAGTGATGCCTATGGTACAGGAGGCTCCAAATGCGAAAGATAATTAATATCCATTCTGGACAGCCATTAATTCCCAAAGTATTGAAAATGAGGTTTACAATCATGTGTTCTAAAATCCATGCTGCCTACACATGCATTTTGTTCAACTTTTTGAGTTTTGCTTTGTAGCCCAGGCTAGCCTCGAACTCATGGCAATCCTTCTGCATCAGCCTCCCAAGTGCTGGGATTACGGGTGTGCAGCACCACACCTGGTCTATGTGCTGCTGTATGTCCTAGTGCTTGCTAGGCAAGTGCTTTAACCACTGAGCTAGTTCTCCAGCCCCTTGTTAGTTTTAGTTTTTTTCTTCATGTTTTGTAACAAGAAAATGCTGGGGGAAAAATACCACATTAAAAATTCCTTTTAGCCTTAGCATGAGAGCAAATTGATTAGATTTAAGGAAGGTCAATTTAGGAAATAGACTTTCATGCAAAATAAATTTTAATGAATGGGGGATGTCACAATTCTGGGGAGTTACTCTTCCTTTACTGGTGATATGAAATCAGAATGAGCACTGCCTGAGAAGCTACACAGAGCATACATATGCAGTGACAGAGCCACCATGGTCTCTGTTACATCTGAAAAGGAAATTAGAAGGAAGGTCCTTCTTTAAGCTTCCTTCCTAACATTTCCATAAGTAGGTTCAAGGGTTATCTTGATCGTTCCCTATAAAATCTAAACTGTTCTCTTTAAAAAAACAAAGCCTTCATAGATGTTAGGAATTTGGGTCCCTATATTATTGAGAGAACAAAATTTTTAATCTTGAAATTTGCTTGATGAAAAAACTGCATAGTATTAAAAAACCCCAGTATTTCCTTCAAATTTTCCACAACTGAGTGTAGCTCCTGGGCTTATACCTTCTGCAAAGAATTCACAGCTGAAGATACAAGATGCTAAACCTTTTATGAATGTTATTAGAAACAAGAGTAAGGTCTGAGTTGATTGCCTACCCAATCTATAGTTATTGTTTTTACAGGCATCTAATGCCTACTTGTTGGTGAGTCGAAAATATATGCTTTAGTCTTTTTCATACGATACCTATTTATTAAACATTAAAAAAGAATATAAGAAATCCAACAGTATTAATATACCTTTCCAACTAGATTTGACTTAAATCTCCAGTAAAAACATTTCTTATCTTAATGGTTTCCTTTAGCAGTACAGTAATAATGGTAACAATAATTTGAGGTATACTTTTTCCATAATCAGAAAGAGGTTTTAATACTAAAAAAAAAGCTGTGCATCACTCATTTTGAGATCTCCATTACCCCTGAATTTCATAAAATAGATCACACAACTTAAAACAACATTATTTTATTATCTATCTTCTGTGTTATACAATATATATTAAAAAATTTAGAATGTTTAATAAGGCTGACTGATAAAAAATATTACACAATCGCTGATTAAAAAAAGTATAGCAAGTTGTGTTAAAAAGAATCTTTCCAGTATTTATACAATTTCAACATCAGTACAGATGTCAGAAAAGTATTTATAAAATATGTAAGGAATTTTTGATTCAGATGAACTGATAATTCTTAATGAATCAATACAAAACTTTAGTTTGTGTCAATAATTCTGTACTGAATCACTCTGATCAATAATTTTTAGTGGTATAAGCTTTTACTGGTTAGCCTAAGAAATTTTAAAACTGTTACTAAAGACAGTTCCAGTTTTGAAAATTTGCCACACAATACTTGCTGAAGTGTTATAAACACAGCCTTAACAATTTATTCCTCAAGGGATTAAATTAGTATACTGAAGTTTAAGAGTTGATTATTACCATTACAAATATTCTGATGAAAACCCCTTGTCATTTAACTTTAATTTGGCAAGGTTCTGGAAGAACTTTGGCTTTTAAGTGCTCAATTTTTGTCTCCCCCCTCTTTTTCTGTTATATCATCCAACACTCAATTTTATGTATTATAAGAGCATTACAAAAGTTTAGTTAGGCCCAGTAGTGTAGGCTTGTAATCCCAGAACTCCAGGAGGCTAAGGCAGAGGAATCTTAAGTTCAAGCCCAACCTGGGAAACTTAAGACTCTGTCTCAAAATCAAAACTAATAAATGGGCTGGGTTGTAGCTCAGTGTGATGGTCTATGTAGCTCAGTGTGCTCTTGCCAGTATCATAAAATAAAAGATAAAATCAAAGTGGTTATAATATGTTATACTTGTAATACTTCATTTCAAATGTATTTCATAATATGTAGATAATAAACTTAGATCACCCAACAATCAATTTTTCTACTGGGCTTCTTTAATTCTTTTTCCAAAATTATAGTCTATACATCTGGTTCTCTGCAGTTGTACTACTTTATATACTCCTAATTAAAACTGGAATGTGACTGTGAAAGTTTGAAATCAATAAAAAATGAATATGACCATTTTACAATGCCAAAACTAAAATTTTTAAATAAACCAGAATAAAGGGAACACCGACACTTGTCTTAAGCTGGCATTCTTTTTTTTAAGAGATTACAACACACATACAAGTGAATTTTATCAAAATACAGCACATTTCTTCTACTATATCCATAAAAATCAATTCCTATGTAAATAGTACTGAAAATCAACTAAAATGAGTTAAAATTTACAAAGAGTTGTTAAAGGGTTTCAATCAAAATTATTAAAATTATACAGTACAATAACCAATTGATAACATCTTGAAAGAAGTGCAATATTTGAATTCACATATTTTTAAAAGTGCTGTCTATTTACTCAGGCTAGAAAGAACAGAAAGTGAGTCCAACTCCCCTTCGCAGAAATAACGTAGGCTGGTATTTTAGCTAGTCCTATAAAAGTCTTAATTAAAGTTGAAGGAAAAAAGCATAACACATTAAAAATCTCCAAAGTATATTTCTTAGAAATCAAAATGAATGCAAGAACTGAATATTGCTCTAATAAAAAGTTTTCGACTAGCTTCAATTAAAAACAGTTATTGGTCTTCTATGGCACTTTTTTTTTTCTGGTCCAAATAACCATGCGTTAATTCTTACCACTGCATGTTACCCAAATTTTATTTGATTACATAGAACAAGAAAATTAATGATTTGGATAAACACAATTCATAAACTTTCATCATCAAATACTTGTAAGTTACAGTAACTAGGAACAAAGGCAGTTGGTGGTAAAACACTATCACACTGATACATGTAGAAACCCTTTAAAGACTCTGAAGTGTCAAGTTCACATTTAATGTTACCTGTAGGAACAGCCCTTTATTTGAACACCTTTCCATGCTGGGGGTCTCGGACCCACCCTCCTGCCCTATGACTCTGCACAGCAATTCTCTCACCACTGTGCCAGTCCACAAGCTCGCTTTGGTTTCCCAGCTCCATGCATGCTCCATGCTTCCTTTTACTTTACCAAGGCAGTGCAAGGACAAACAGAAATCAGAGGCTTTCCTGAACCTCCTGACGTCTTGTGTTACAGGCAACACAATCTTAAAACTGGCCATTTTAGTTTCATTTGCTGTTTAAAACAAAAATTAAATAAATTAGATTAAAATGGAGTACTAACTATAAAACAGATTCCAAGTACCACCATTTGCAAAAAATCAGGGGATTTCCTTAGGCATGAGAAATGCATGGACATGCATCTATGGTAGAGTTAAAAATCTCCTGTGACTAAAAAATTAAAAATTGAATCAGTAGCAAATGGCTATGACAAGAACAGACTTGCAGAGCATTAAAATGCAATTATTGTCTTTTTACTCATTTTAAAAGACATTACATATTTTATTGCATTATTATATTAATGAAAACACAATGACAGCTTTTCTCTCCCCATTCTTTGCTTCCAGATTTTTTTTTTTTTTTGAAACAACTGTTTTAATCTGGCCTTGGAAAGTGAGCCCACCAGTACCACCATCACCTGCTCCACTCTTCAATTCAATATGCACATAGCAAAAGCCAACACTTCAAATCTCTTGCCCACGTCAAAAAAAGTTGTTTCAGCAGAAACACATTAATACCAGTTGAATAAAAATAAGGGCATAAAAGCTATGAGACAGACAGCTCTGCCATCCGCCTCTGGGCTACAATCAAGGCTAACTATTGCCTTGCACAGTTCAGTCATGTATATGAAATCCAAAAATAAACCTACAATCTATACAAAACAACAGAAGCTTGTTTCTGCAGCCTTGATTGCTATGTTTAAAAACTTAACAGTAAGTTTTATGTAGCATGAATTCAACAATCTCATTTACATTCTGTACAGTGGTTCTTTCCCTCTGACCACAAGCTTCATTATTTCATTAATGTACAAATTTGAACATAATTGAGTTCTTCTTTACATATAAAAATAGTCAAAATATTAATTTCCTCTGCAAGTATTTTTCAATAAATCTTGCTGTCTCTTCCCCTTTCCTTGTCCACTGTGCTTATGAGGAAACTTCTCGCACAATGGTGAGTTCTACTGTATTCTGGAACGTTTTTAGCAAAGATACTGCTTGTCCATGTTCAATATTGAGAAAACTGTAGCCATTAGCCTAGAAGAAAGAAGAAAAACTGCCTTTAGAAGTATTTTTCATAGTAATTTATATGTATTCCCACAACTAAATTTCTACCAGGTAGTTAAATAACCTATCAGAAAAAAATAATCACTTTGGCAATTTAAAACAACACATACAGACTAATGGAGCCTAACTTATACCTATGGAAATAAAATCTATGAAGACATGGCCCAGGAACGTGTATTTTGTCCCAAGTTATCAGACAATTTTGAGGTATCAAGGCCAATGCTAGAAATTATCTGTCCAAGAGTCAGACAAGGTGATGTGTGCCGTGTGCCTGAGGAGACCAACTATTAAGGATGGCACAAGGTGTAGCTCAGTCTTTCCACTACTTTACAGCTTTAGATCAAGATCATCAAACTTTTTTAGGCTAGCTCAGGCCCAGAGGTGTAGGTCATTCTGAGAGTCTGAGGCAGAAGGACCTCAGGTTCAAATCATACCTGGGCAAATAATTTAGATCTTGTCCCAAAACCAAAATAAAAATGGGCTCAGAATAGCTAGGGGTATGACCCTGTAGTTAAAGTGTTTGCCTAGCATGTAGACAGTCCTAGGTTTATTTCCTTAGCACCACATAAAAATTAGATGAATGTGGATGCACACCATTGTAATCCCAGAAGTCAGAAGGCTGATGCAAGAGGATTACAGTGAGTTTGAGGTTATCCTGGGCTACATAATGAGCTCGGAACCAGCCTGGACTACAGAGTGAGACCTTGTCTCAAAAGAAAAAAAGGAAAAGAAAAAAAAGAAAAAAAAGGGCTAACACTTACGGTCTTACTCTACACAAAGTGCTTCACATTAATTAAATTTTTTGATTTTCACAACACTCAAGAGATTCTTTCATCTTATTTCAGAGAAGAAAAACCCTGATATGGACAGGAAAAGCAGGTTCTTTTTGTGAAGAAAAAAGTGTGCACAGATGTGTGTGTAAAGAGGAAGAGAGGGAGGAAAGTAAAATAGGATGTTAAAGATAAGCAAACTGTTACCAACTAGCGGCCAACTTTGATGTATACGGGTGCTTGTCACATTTTTTTTTTTTTTTAAAGTCAGGGTTTCAGGGTAGGGAGAACATGGGCAATACTGGGAATTAAACCCAGGGCCTGATTCACACTGAGCTACACAACTCCAGACCCTGCCTCAGCCTCATAGGGGACTACATGCTCAGCATTTTTTAAAAAGATTTTTGAAATTAAAAATATTTGAAAATTAAAATAGTTTTTAAAATTACATTTTAAAAAAGTGTTGGAAGTTCACAGTATTTGCCTGGCAAGCGTGGGGCCCTGGGTTCAATTTCCCAATACCACAGACTGAGCATGATGGCACGGGACACAGCTGTAGAAAATAAATGAATAAATAGAAAAGCCTGTACCACTAGGCATGGCTCAAAATTTATTTAATTAATTTTTTCTAAATTTTTAAAAAGCTGAGTGAAGTAGCATGAGCCTATAGTCCCAGATAACTCCAGAGACTAAAACAGGAGGAACTGTTGAGTCCAGGAGTTCAAACTGAGACAAGGCAACATAAGCGACTTTTCTCAAAAACAAACACACAACAAAAGGGTAAGGATTTAGCTCACCAGTAAAGTGAAACACTAAGAACTTTAAGTCTTTTTTTCCAAATCATTTTCTGCAGCATCTAGAGCTCCACGTCTACTTTTTCCTCTAACTACCCTGACCAGAAGGGTTTACACAGACTCCAGTAATTCTGCCTGCCCAGAGGACTTTCATTGTTAGCACCTAACGGGGCCCAATGAAGAGACAGGAAACACCTAACCCTAATGTCCCAACATCCCTGAGGGGAAAAATAATACCTGACAGAAATGTAATAAACCAGTCAAAATAGATGTAACTAGCTATGGATATTGTGAAATACATCACAGTCTTACTTATTCAACTATCACAATTTCTTACAGAAATAGAAAATAAAAACACTTTAAAAGTAAAAAAAAAAAAAAAAGTGTTGGAATCAGGATTCATTATTGCTCCAGAGCCTGTACTTTCAGCTATTAAGCTCTAAAGTTTTATTATTTGTTTGGTTTGAGGGTTATTTATTTTTCATTGTTAATTGAACTAACACTGTCAAGGGAAGGAGAGCTCTACTTGGGTCTGAGGCTTATTATCATCTTAAAAGACAGCACTATGCTGTATGTGATTAGGTAAAATGAGTTGCTGAAGAAGTAAGAGAAAAAGATGTGGGAAAATAAGAAGGGTTCTTCAGATTCTGAATTCTGTTTTCATATGGTGACATTCCATTTCTCCAAAAAGTGGTACTCTGATCCCTTAAATTAGCAAAAGTTAACATTTCTGAACTTAAATATCTCAACATATAAGCATGATTTTAAATACAAAGCAGAAATATTATAAAAACATTAGAATGCTATAAAAATTAAAGGAGTGATTTTTAAGAATTCTCTTAATTACCTGAATTATTTTATCACCTGGTTGCAATAACTTTGATGCTGGTCCTTCAGGCTGTACCCTTGTTACAAATATACCCTTTAATAAAAACAGAAAAGATAATTATTTAAAACAGTATGATAAGTAGCAGAATAGTGAGGAACAAGTTTTCATCCGTACTGCACAGGTACTTGAACCATGGTACAAATATTTTCCTTGACTCTGTAACAACCTGAAGTTGATTTTGTCTCTAGTCATTCTGACTTTAGTGGTTTCTGTTAAAGTAACGATATTACTTCAATAAATTTGTGCAAAAGCAGTAATAAAATTAAAAATCATCTGATAATACAATCATTCAATTTTTGGGTTAAGTGTTTTCTTGAACCAATTATTAATAACTTGTACATACCAAATTTCAAAAAAGCAGAGTAAGAGATTTGCAAAAATTTGTATTTGATTTTCATTTGGATATAAGAGGTGCTGAACTAAGAAATGAAACACTGTATGAGCTCAGGATATAGAAACAAAACTTACCTCATCGTCAGGTCTGAATGGGTTTCCTCTACCCCCGACACCGCCTGATATGCTAAATCCAAGTTCTGGATCCTTTTCCACCCTCACTCGAATCTGATTTAGCACGAAAATAAAGTAAACATCACTATTTCAGAAAAATTTACATTTACAAAATAACATCAGTATTTAAATACTGGTGAATTCAAATTCAAGTCAAAAAACCTCAGGGATTCATCAAAACCAAGCATTTGGGCAGATGAGGTGAAACTACATACAACAGAACATTGTGTTAATGAATTAGTGAGTTAAATGCACAGTGGGATTATAAAGCACAGATCCTAACTCTATTGCTTGTCTTATGAGTAGAAAAGTAATTATGTTGACCCTATTGTACTTTTTAAATTTTAATGATGTAGTACATAAATATAAAACATGTATATTAAAATTAGTTTCTAGTATGGAACAGCTAAATTATAAAATATCTATCTACTGGAATGCTTTACAAGACATCTGAAAATTCTTTGGTGGTTTTAGGATATTAATTCCTGATCTGTTTATATGCTTCAGATTTTAAAATGTGATCTATGTTTCTATGACCTAGCTGTAAAAAAACATTCTTGTTACGGAATATTTCCTTTTTACCAGAGATTCAACCATAACAAATACAGTATTTGATTGCTATCTAAACTTTTAATGTTAATCGTTTTATTTGTAAATTATCAAGACATAACAATGTGTGACCTATAACTTTTTAAAACTGAATACTGAAAGTAGTTTGGAGACTATAGTCAAATTTCAAAATCTAACCCTGTTAAGTGTCACAAAGCAAATGCCTTACAATTAAAATTGTCGAAATACTAAATCCTCTGTCCTAAGATCATGAAGTTAAAACTACAATGTGTAATAGTTTATAAATTAAACAGAAAACTAATACTGTAAACGAAATGGTAAAATATGTTGACATATTCTTTAGAAATTTATTGCTAATAAATAAATAACCTACAAGAATACATGAAAAGCTTACTCTCATATTTCAAATATTTTGATTATTCTTACCTCTTGTTTTGCCAGTTCATGGCCTTGTCTATGAGTATATGGAGGCTGGTGGGCCACTTTCAGCATCAAGTAATCAATTAGTTGTTCTCTAGAGGGATGCCTTGCCACAGATGCCTGAGGGGGATGATGGATTTGACTATAACTTGCCTGAGGCCTGAGAGGCTGGCCCATTTGTCCATTACTCAAAGGCATCTAAGAAAAACATGAAGTATCTTAATATGACCAATCATAAAGTCTTATTACAAATACTCAGATTTTCTTGGAGCATTACAAAGGCACTAGAGTTTCAACACTGTAAATTACTGAACACCATGTCACTTAATTACTTTTCTCTAACTTTAAATCTTAGGAATAAAAGCTAATTTTGTCTCAATTTTAAATTGGTCTGAAAGTGTGCTGCTAGTTATTCTTTTATGATAGTATCATATATAATTTTAAATTTATGCTTTTTTGTTGGATATAAATATATCTTTTTTACAATAACCAAATCTTATACACAGTGCATTGAGTTTCTAAAATTTAAGCAAGCCTGTAAGTCGCCTTTCTCTATATTAAATCAAAACATACATTAAAATGTGCAATTAATGATGTTTTCCTTAGTAAAATAGAAGCTAATTGTGCAGTACAATTTTTCCCAATCTGAATACTTTCTTTTAATTTTGATCCCTTTTTTCCCCCAGAATTAACAAATCAAGTCAGCCATTTATGTAGCAGAAAACTGGTTTAGTCCTTACATGTATGTTTGCTCATACACCAGTTAGCAATTCTGAAACTCTCTATTAATTATCTAACCTATTAACCACAAAAATCAAATGCTGATAATCTACTTCTTTACATAATCTAAAAAAAGTGGAATTATTTTCATTGTGAATGAGCTAGCTTTACCATCCTTTTTCAGAGGGTGAACCTGAATTTTAGAGTTAAAATTACCTTTGTAGAAATGTAGCTAATAGCTTATGCTGTTAGTATAAGAAATCTAGCTGATAAATAAGGTTACATATGTATTGTAAATACTTACATATAAAAACATTTTTGTGTAGAAAAGGAAATGTATGTTTAAAAGTTCCCTAATGATTATCTAGTTCACACAGAGGAAATAAAAACTTTAAGGAAAACAGCTCAATTCCTGAAATCATGCAAAAATAGAAAAAATTTGGACAACAGTTTGGCGAGAGTTTCAGAACATGTGAATTACTACTATCTTCCTGAAAGTTATAAAGAATTTTAGTGAAGAAATTTGTTCTTTAAAAACGTGGCACTCTTCCACTATTTATGTTATACTTAGGAACTTGAATGGTAACTCAGTGACAAATTTTATATTGGCTGGGACAGAAATGGAGGTACTATATTACTCCTACATTTCTGAAAGTTTCCATGGTAGTTACTTGTTCACTACAGACTCATAGCAACTATCTGCTCAGGAATAATTAACTGGTTGTGCCACTGCTTTACTAGGGGTATTCCTTGCTTTTCTCAATGTACTGTTAATTCCTATGTGCAGATTCAGATTTTTCTCCAGAGAAAAATACAGACAATAATTACTACTTATTTACTTGTTTGCTTGTACTGCTGGAGAGTGAATGCAGAGTACTGCACATGCAAGGCAAGTATTCTACCACTGTTTTACACCTCCGGGTCCCTATCCTTAAGACTCCTTGGGCTGGAGGAATGGCACAGCGGTTAGAGCACTTGCCTAGTGAGTGTAAGGCCATCAGTTTGATTCCCCAGTACCAAATAAGCTGAGTGCAGCGGCACACACCTGCAATCCCAGCACTCAGAAGGCTGAAACAGGAGGAATGCTGTTAGTTCGAGGCCAGCCTGAATTACAGAGAAACACTGCCTCAAAAATAAAGACTACTTGACACTTGGATACTTGATCTTGCCTAGGTCAGTGTTAAACACATGCATGGATCATATTAAGCTTATCATTAGAAGATGGCTCAGTATATTGAGAAAAATAAAACAAACTTAGTAAACAAAAGCACAAAATGTATTATTTAAAAAGAGGAAAACTGGAAGGTAGTGCTCAATTAAAAGAGGATTAAGATAACTAGGTACGTATGAGCTTACTTAGAGATGCTGAGCGTCTACTCCGTACTGCCACAGAACAGTTTTATGTAACATGCTCTAAAAATTTATGTAGTTATATTTAGTTAAATCAATAGACAAAATAAAAAATGAGAAAGACTTTGGAGTGTGGGAGGGTGGCACATGTCTATAATTCCAGAATGTGGGAGGCTGAAGCAGGATTGTGAGGGCAGCCAGGGCTAACATAGTGAAATTAGTGAGGTCAAGGCCAGGTCCAGCTACCACAGAGACCCTATTTAAAAGACCCTGCAAAAAAACTATAAATATGCAGAACAGTAGAAAATTATTTATCTGTTATTGACCACTAATTTCTAAATGAGTGCTACTTTCTAACTATGAGAGTGTTAAATACACAGCCATTGTCTATTCTAATATATACAAAATTTTTTTCAGGGTGATTTCTAGTAATATTTAAACAACTTGTAAATATGTTCAGTAACAGTACAATTTTAAAATGACAACTTTAATAGAACTTTATCTTCACCTCTAAGTAAGTTTATAGTCAGTTCCCCAAAACTTCAAAAAGTAGGTAGTATTACAGAAATCCAACAATCGTTTGATTTGAATCATTAGATTTTCTACCAGGTGCAAATAATGAAATAAACAGAAATACCAGAAAGTTTAAATTCTACTTTGCATTTCTGAGGAATTTTAAAATAATCCTTATGATTGAGGTGGAAAACCTTTGAAGAAAGTTATTTTCATTAAAATACATGAGATTACTAGTTCAAAGTCTGCAAAACATAGTAAGCTCACAGGTAATACTTCATTTAATTCCTTGCTTTCATCAAGCACCTACTTTCATCAAGCTGTCTGGAAGAACATCTTTGTGACTAAGTGTAGCTGATGAGTAGTTCTGCTGTTCTGAAATGAATATATCATCTTGGCAAGAATCTCCTGGACTGGATGTCTGGAGATGCTTTAAATGAGGGGGAAATAAAAAGTAAACAAATAATACTATTTATGATGTAAAATTAAAATGATGACAGTCGAGAGAAGATTAGGGGAAAAAAAAAAACCCTGCTGAACAGCTGCAAGATGAAGACCCAAGTCAAATATAACCATAAAGTATAACCATACCCCTACCAATTAATACTCCTTCCAAAGACACCTGACAGAATGTTTGTTCTTACAACGTGTAAAAAAATTATATGGATAGATACAGTGATTATTGTCTTTCTTTCTAAAGCACATATATAGAAAACAAATTCTACGTATTTCCCCCTTAAAGTTTCATTTACAATTTCTGTCTTAACATCTTTCAGCAATAAATTTAGTTATTCAAGATTAGTAAGTAAGATTTTGTTTTGGTTTCCTGCTACACTGGAATTGAAACCAGGGCCTCCAGCATGCTAGGTAGGTGCTCTAGCACTGTGCTGCATGGCCAGCCTAGCAGTCTCAAATTTTAAGAGTAACTGAAACACATTCCTGTTGAGCACAAAAAAATAACTTTTTTTTTTTTTGGTAAAAAGTTTTACATTTTTTGTTTTTAACTGCACAGTACCACGAAGGGTTTTTTCCTAAAATTGTAGTAACACACAGTAGCTCTAGATTTAGAGTTTTACACAACTTTGTCACAACAGTTAGTTCAATATTTTGAAAGCACTAATTTGGAGAAATACTTTAAAAATCCACCAGTTCATACCCTCGTTTGCCAAATAGTATTTTTATTACAGTTTGCCTTATGATAGCTTCAGAAGAATAACAGATTCAGTATATTATCCATGAATATTTCTTATGAATATGCTGAATAATATAAATACAAATATCTTAAAAGTATTTGTATGCTTCACTTTAAGTCTAAACATTTTGATATTTTTAAAAAACAAAACAGCTTATGATAAGCAGCACTACTGTGATTTCAAAACAACATATGCCTACAATACAGAAATGTAAACTACATCATGTTGAAAAATAATCTGAAATACACTGTACTATGTCATGATAAATATCTATAACATCAATCACATATAGTTAGCTGCTAGTTCAAACCATGGCTTAACATTTTTGAATATGGTTTGATCAACTTTGTGTATTTACAAAGTATATTTCATTTTCCTTCTTCCTTCTCAAAGGTACTTTTAGAATATAACTATTAATCAACTTAGCTCAAAGCTTGAAATCTGAACTCAAATATAAATGTGTAACTGTACTTATCTAGCCCTTAAAGAATAAGCACATCATGAACATGTAAAATTCAACAGATCTCAAGGCTCCAAATTCATGAAAAAAAGCACAAATATTCCTGTAAAAATCTGCAAAAAACAACTATACTATATGACAACAAATGTCAAAAATCACCCGAGAGGGAAAACCACGGTCTTTCCCTGGGGGCCTTGTGAGTTGAGGGCTTCGATACGCATTGTCCATTTCCCTCTTTCAAATTAAGAAGTTTCAAGATGACTGCTACCACTGTAACAGCACGAACACCAAGTGATGGGAGGTGGTGGGGGGAAGGGGGGAGAGACTTGGCCACAGTGTATGGCCACATAGTACTGCTTATACACTGTTTACCTGCTTCAGAAAACACCACAAAAAACCAGAGATGCACTTGAAGGGGGAGGAGGTGCACAAGAAAGAAAGCATGGAACACAGAAGGAAACCGAGTCAAAATGGAAACAAAACTACTGGAAGGACAGGATAGTGTTAAAAGGGATGAAAGGTCTTCCAGGATAAAAATACTTACTTAGATGATACACTTCTACTTTAAGTTCTTATGGAAAGAAACACCTTAACATGGAAGAGTTGTTGTGTTCTTATTTTCCCTTTGCTACCTTTACACCTTTCCCATAAACTTTGATAAAATAATAAATCTTTATTTTTTACTACAAAAGTCGATAGTGAAATGTGGGTGAAATATAGTGAAATGACTTAAGTTTTGCCTTTTCATTGGTACTAATCACAAATTCTCAGTCTCACATTTAATCATATCCAGCTAAAGAAGATTAAACTCAGGTATAGATAAGTGTTTTTTATTAGTTATTCTCAGGTACCGGAGTTAAAATTATTCTTCCCTAAACCAGCTCACTATGTGGATTACATATGGCATAGCCCTACAACTACAAGTTAAGGAGAGCAAGCCAATTTTAATACTTGCAAAAAAACTGCAAAGAATAATATTTATGAGGTTATTACTATTATTCACCTGTTTGCATAAATAAAAGCTGAATACATTAACTTACAACCAAAGAAACTGAAGCGACAAATTAAATCAACTTTGAAGAAACTTTTAGAACTAAATCATGGAAGAACTCAGAAGATTTCTAACCTATGATAAACTACTTTTAAAAGAAATATTATAACATTTAAGTTTTTTGAGTTTTCTCTTGTGCACTAATAGTACTGGGTCTACTACAGGTCAGGTACTCACTCGGAAAATGTGCCCACCAGAACCTCTTCCGTCTGCAACACTCAAGGCAAGACTGCCCTGGCTGCCATGTAGATCCCTAGAGCTCCCATAGTGAGAGCTGCTTACAGCAGTAAAATTGGAATTAAAGGACCGTGACAGCATGCTCTGAATAGAGAGGGGACAGATTTAACAGATTAGTGCAGCATGCAAAATCCACAAGACATGTTATGTATGTAAGTTTATTTACAAGTAACCCCACCTCACACCACACAGAAACATCATGCAACATTGAATTTTCAGAACCAGTGAAAGAAACTGACATTATCACACACTTACATGATGCTGTACAAACATACACATAAATTACATGTAAATACAACCATTCACATGTTTAAGCGCCAAGGAAGAAAAGTGCATACACAGTTACTTTGATTTATTAAGCGCTATCATTTCTTTTTACTAACATAATATATGCCAGAAAACAGAAAATGACTACCTAGACATCTATAATTATACATAAATTTCTTCATACCAACAACCAATAATTTTAAGTCAAATGAATTTCTAAGAAATCAATTTCTTTTTATAGAAATTAATTATGTCATTAAATAAGAACAGTTTCAACATGCATACTTTATGAAAAATGCTGGCTGCTAGTCATGTCAATATTTTAAAAAATTGTCTTACATCAGAAAAATATCTTGCAGCTGAGGAAAGTTTCATGCACTCCCTTGATTTTAGAATAAAACTTTTGAAAGACTGTGATACTCTACAATCAACAGAAGAAAAAAAAAACCTAGAGAATACATGTGTAACAATTTTCCTATTCAAATAAAGATTTAAAGAGCATTAACTGTGTTTTAAGAGCCAGTTATGTCCTTGTAGGCTGCACTTAAGAGTTATTGATAGACTCTTCCCCTTGACCAAATTCACTCAAATACCACCTGCATCAATCCCAGAATCCAGATGCACATATCACTGTTCCAACCTGTTTATTCCCAGCCACCATAATTGCTGCTCTTCAAGTGGATGTTTTTCATCATGCCCTTGTATTGAGGGCTTGATGTCCACATGGAAAACTACATTTTGGGCATGGCTAGCTTGCTTTATATTATTAAGAAACACAGAAATATTCTCACAACTGTTTATATGTTATTCTCATACATCCTTTTCTAGATTTTTGAAGTTGACACTAATATCAGGAAATAATATAGAACTGCAATTCTAAAGTAATGACCAAAGAAAAAGCTAAAACCTAGTAGCTCAGATATTTGTCAAGCCATTTCATCAGGGATGAAGATTCAGCTGAGGCTCCATGAACATTTCATTAGAATGTAAAAATGAAGAAACCATTCAGAGATACACAAACATACACACACGTTTATTATATTCAAAGCCTTAATGTTACCACAAATGGCCTGACTGATCCTTTTAATGATATGTAGATCTCAGAGTAAAGTTTCCTTAGTCATCCTGTAAGTATTTCACTTATTAGAGAAGGCTAAAGCTCAAAACAGGTTTGATTTTTGAATACTGGTTTGTGCACAGAAATCTACTTAAAACTGCACTCCTACAATACATTGTATACAGCTCAATTAACTGTTCGATATAAGATCCTGGGAAATGCTATTCATTACAAATAAACCAGAAAAAGAAACTAAGTAACAACAAAAAACCCAAGTAAAAATAGCATTTATTACGCTGTGCTAATCATACTGCGGTTTGAAGTATATCATGTCTGTTTATATACAGGAAGAATAATTGGGAATTGTTGATATTAGTCAAAACCCAACTTTGAAATAAAAAGAATTTCATTTCAAGTTTTGCTTACTAATTCAAGTCCTGAAATTTTCAAGCTGAGATCTACTTTATATGTTTAGAATTCAGGTAGGGTCTTTTTTTTTTTTTTTTTTTTTGAGACAGGGTCTGGCTGGCTATGCAGCCCTGGCTGGTTGTGAATTCCCTATGGAGCCCACGCTGGCCTTGGACTCACAGCAATCCTCCTGTCTCAGCCTCCTGAGTTGCTGGAAATACAGGCGTGCAACACCACACCCGACACTTGCTAGGCAAGTGCTTTAACTGCTGAGCCATTCCTCCATCCCTGACTGCAGGCAGTTTTTTGGATAGGTGAAGGAGGGATGTCTACTAGAAGGCTTAAAAACCATTTACACTGTAATAAATTACATTATCGTTAGTAAGCTCTCAGCTATACAAAATAGCACTTTTTAATTTGGAGACTCACCTCAGAAGATACAAAAGACACTATTAAAATGCCCTGAGAAAATTCTTAGATGCTAGCTCTGCTACTGTAACCATGCTGATGTGGGTGATGGGTGTGTGTGCACCCGTGGGCACCCCTGAAGACAGGCAGGGCCACTATGGAACTCTCCCCTACATGGAACCAGTGTCTTCAAGTCAGGGGTCTAAATCATTTTAGTAAAATAACTAATCTGTAACACACTTCTGTCATTATGTTCTATAGCTCATACATTCTAGTTCTGACACCTCGTCAATTAAGAGCCAGAGTGCAGCACGAAGTAGCTTCCATGAAACAAAAAAAGGGAAGTTGCAGAATCGTACTTCACATTTTAGAATGTTTTTGAACATCTGTTATGATGTTTAAGATGTCTTAGAATGTTTTAAACATCTCTTTATATATACTGAGAACTTATAGAAATAAAATTTTAAGAAGGTTAATTTTCAGTACTGGCATCACCCAGATTATGCTCTGATAAGAATATTAAACTATGAGTAGTGAATGAAATGATTTTAGGATGAATATTAGCAGTAGAATATTACCACTTTACTCAGACAAGTTAAAAGAATCAGGTCTGGTCTGTAATCCCAGCACTTTGGGAGACTGAGGCAGGAAAATCACAAATTTAAGCCCAAACTGGACAACTCTGTGAGATTCTGTCTCAAATAAACAATAAAAAGGGGCTGGGGATGTTGCTCAGACCAAAGGGCCTGTGTTCAGTGCTCAGTATGGGAAGGAGGGGTATTATTTTTAATGATATATACATATATTATTATTTTTAGGGCAGGTTAAGATTAGATACTAAGTAGAAAACAAAAATAACCATAAAATGAAAAAAATATCCTCCAGGATCTATGGTACTTATAATTTCATTTATAGAAACCACATGGTAAAGTTTGAGACCTAGTGGTAAAAGTGACTGCATGTCTGAGTACAGCTTGGGCAACTTAGTGAAGTAAGACCTTGTCTCAGAATCAAAGCAAAATACAGCAAAACAAAACAATAGCAACAACAACCAAGACACAATTCCCATCACCTAGTGATAGGAAGGAGAGAAAAAGATGTTGAGAGATTTCTTACATGTACCAGTATCACAGAACTTGAACAAATAGTCTTGGAATAATAACTGTGTCTGGCACTACTAGGAATTTAAAATTACTTAAAATAATGGGTTTTTCTTTTCAGTATCTCTCAGAAAGGGAAACTCATTTATATAATATGTGTATCAAATTTTACATTACTAACTTTTAATTTGTTTGTTCCAAGATAGTTGCACAATTATTGTATCAAATTCAATATACTAAAAATTCCAAGTTAGCTTTGCCAAACACTGTATCACACTGCCTTAAGGATTCCACTCTCTTAACAATGAAGACTTTAAAAAAGATGTTAAATGTTAATGACTGAATTTTCCAAATCAGAAATCTTCTCTGAACTAAATTTTTGTATCTTTCAGACTCATCTCCTGTATAGCCACAATGCTAGCCCAGGTATGCATCACTTAGCTTTTTTTTTTTTTTTAAACTAAAGTTGTTTCCTAAACTAACTCTTACCAATTCACTTCGAACACTTTTGTCCCAAGTTTTGTTTGAAGATCCTATCAGTCTTCGTCTGAGAATACACAGTGGCTCCCTTTTATTTACTGTGCCAAACTGAGTTTCTTCCTGGACTTCTAAAGTTATTCCATTTCCTTCATATACTATGTTATCATCTGCAGAAAATTAATTATTCTGTGCCTCAATTTCCTTAGCGTAAAACATGATAATGAAGATACCGCACAGGTATCATGTAAAAATTCAGAAACATCCTGGTATGAACAGACACTTTCTGATACTTGGTAAGCTCTAAATAAGCTTAACTGTTATTATGACATTCTATAACAACAATCTGGTCCAAATTTTACTATCAAATCTCATACATAAAATCAGGTAAAAGCAGTTTGTACACTTTTAAGATCTGAAAGAAACAAACATGGAATATACTTAAAGGTACTAAGAATAAAATATCCTAGAAAGAATACAACAGAACTACAGTAACAGAGAAATATACTTTTGGTATTAGTTGGAAATGTTTCTCAACCAACGAGCAAGAACATTTATTAGTGTATTCACTAGTCAACTAGTAGTCTGAGAGGTAGCTGTCTTGGCAAGCATACTAAAGAATACATCTCTTAACTTCAAAATATGATCTATACATCTTCAGAAACAGGGGGCCTAGAAACTGTGGGCCTGTGTTAAGCCAACATGCTCTTTTTCTTGTTAGACTTCTCTTAGTTTCACCGAATTAGGTCTTACCTCCTAGAAAAACACTATTGTACACTCTCCAAGACATTGTATAACAAATTTCAAAATGTTATTTTATACAATTAAAGAAGCTGAGAGGCACACTGAACTTACTTCCTATTTACTAAAATTCAGGCACATCTCTGTGAGACAGGAAGTGGGAAAATAAGCCACTATACATATGCAAATTATAGAGAATACAATAACCAATGCATCTCTTCCTCCAAATTTGCTACCATTCCATGTCCAGAATGTTAAATGTTAAAGTTAATTCTATGTCCAGTGGCATTTTCAACAACCAATTATTCAAGGAACAAATCTCAAGCTTTTTTCTTCCATGAGTGATTATAAGAATATTCAATCAGAAGTGAACGCTTAAAAATCTATTCAGAACACTAGAATTCATTCCTTTGTCTCAACTCCACTGATAACAATTCACATTTCATTTGTCTATACCACTAAATGACCTCATAACTCAGTTTTTCCTCTAAAATCCAACTCCAAGCTGCCACCAGTTTATATATAGAAGAGCTATGTTACTCCTCCGCTGAAGAAATTTCCAAATACCTGAGAAAAAACAACCAATTTCAAAAACATTTAACAGTGCGCACAGAACAAATACAGCTGAAATAAAATAGACAGATGCGAATGAAACAGCTACTGCTTCAGATATTCAGCTACTCAAAATTGAGAGAACCTTACTGAAAACAGCCAACAATTACAGACTGAGATTTAACTGAGTACTCAACATATTTCAGAAATTTCTCAAAAATTTAAGAATTTAAAATGACTGAGACCATTTTTGTTCAGCTATATTTAAAACACATTTTGTATTTAACATCAGAGGAGAGATAATCTTCAGTAAAATCCAGTGAGAGAGAGCCACAAAGTTATTCTCTCTCTCTTTTTTGAACTGGGATCAAGCCTAGGGCCTTCACAATTAGCTACATCCCCACCCCATTTTTATTTCTGATTTTGAAAACAAGGTCTTGCTAAATCAACAGGTTGCTCAGGCTGGGCTCCAAACTGAGATTTTATATAAGCCTCCCAGAGCACTGGGATTATGGTCCTACACCATCAGGCTCAGGTAAAGCTACGTCTTTTTTCATTTATAGATCACATCCCTTTCTTCTTTCCACCCTCTCAAATCTCTCCCCGACCCTGTGTACCCTTTCCCACCCACAAAGTAAAGCTACATCTTGAAATGCCTCACACATTTGGGTAACATGGCTACAATACTCTTATCAATTTTACAGTATAATTTTTAAATTTTTTTACTCCTTTTAAAGATTAAAGTTATAAGCTAAACACAGGCATTAGTTATATAAACAAAGATTTCCAAGTTGCACTATAGGCAAAGAAATACTCGAATAAGTTCAAGTAGGTGAGACTGCAGTTCAGAGAAGTATTTAAAGAATCAATGCCATGCCAGGAATCGCCTGTGTCAATGACAATGTTAGTTTATGTAACAGGGACTAGGGAAAAAAAAGATGAAGTATTTACTTCTCCAAATACATTTTGTTGTTTTGTTAACTAAAGAGTAACTTGTTTTCTTACAATATTTACATAATCAGTGTTAGTAGGGACCAGGGAGACTGAAGATGCTAGAGGGACAAGTGTATTATTGCTGGTATGGGGATAAATGTAAGAGATATAAACATGTAAGAAGGTAAAAACACGGCCATTAGAAACAATGGGAAGAGCGGAGGTAGAGTGTACATTAGTATTTCATCTGTCCTGGCTAAGTTTATTCTCAGATCTCTGTTCTTGGCACTAGCGAAAAAATTCTCAAGTAACAATAGGTGACTGATTCAGAACACGTCATTCCACTTTAATTAAAAAAAAAAGAATGTCAAATACTTTTTTAAAAAAAAAGAAGTACATAAGAATAAAAAAACCTCACGTTCATTACCTTTTCTAACTTTTTGGCTTCAATGTGCCGAAGTACTTGTTCTCGCCAATCATGTGGAACTTTGCTTTTTCCAGGAGGATCTAATAACGAATGCTCAGAACTGACCCTTGCATTTGGTCTTTTTGAAGGACTAGTCCGTGAATAGTTGAAATCACTAATGGACATAGTTCTCTCTGGTATTTCATTAACAGAGGGTCTAGCACTCTGAGGCCTTGATGCATTTGGACCATCAATGCTGTATGTTCGTGCAGAAAGAGGTCTTTGTGATCCTGACAGCACTGGAGGATTTCTTCCCACTGAATGTAACTCTCTGTAGGATACGTACTCTCCTTCAGGAATCTGGGCACGCCTTGTGGGACCTGGATCACCAAGATTAACAGAGGCAGTTGAGGACACGCTACTTTGTCGCTGAATTGTAGTTCGATTTACTGCAGGAACCAGCCGATCATTTGGTGAAATGGCCCACATTTCCCCGTGTCTTGCGGGGCCAAGTCTCTGATGTAAGTGGTATGAAGTATTAGCTCTAACATTGTTATGGTTAGAGAAATTCATATTGGCAGAATGTTTGGCATAACTGTGGTTTTCTGTGCTCTCTGATCTAGGAAGGCGCTGAGGAGGAAAACTGACAGGATCTATTTGGGAACTTTGTTTGGAGTGCCACAAAGTGTCTTGGACTGCAGCACTGCTACTGTATTGGATATTATATTGTGGAGGACCATATAGTTGAGGTGTAGATGTTGGGCCACTTGTTGTGGAGGCTCTTATGATATCTGGTTCTTCAGGATTATGATTTGAATCAAACTTGAAAATTGCCTTTGTATCTGATAGTAAATCGGAAGATGAAGATGAACCAGTAAATACTTGCAATGGTTGATCATACAACAGTGTGGCAGACTTGCTCCTAACTATATTTTTTCCATCGATAGCAGATGTGATTTTAGCCGCTGTACTTGGCTGCTGAGATCCATTATCACTAAGAATGTCGTAAATTTTTAACCCTCCTGTTTCCATATTAGTTATGCTATGAGATTTCATAACAGGTCCAACTAGATCACTTCTCTGAGGTGAAAGATCATCAGTGCTTTTGGAAATACCCATGTCAACAGCAGAGCTGGCATCTTGTGGGTCAGTCCTACTAGAAGATTGTGGCATTTCTTCAGAATGTCCATTTACCTTATCCATGGATGCCATATTAGGATACCTGTTTCCATTTTCCAAGTGCTCAGCTTCCCTTTTAGAATTAATGTTTAAAAAGCCTGTTCCATGCATTATTTCCTGTGCATTTGATCTTTCCAATATCTCTGGTTGAAATGTATCATTAGTCACAAGTTTATTAAGATTCATGTTGATATGATCTAATCTGTGAGGTTCATCAGAGGTGGCTGTTGAATCAACACCTTTCTCAATCAGAACTAATCGCTCTTCAATATTTAAATCATATTCAGGCAAGTTATAATCTTTTTTAACATGAATCTTGAATTTTTCCTCTGGTGAATTATTTAAAATATCTCCATTTTGTAAAAGGCTGTTAAAATTTTCATCTTCTGGCCTAAAATGAAGATAATTTTATGAAAACCAATAAAGCCAAGTTACCTTGGTGACAAGAAACCATTTAATAATACCTCAATGTGTAGGTAACACAAGTTAAAGAGAACAGTCTACATATGTCACCAAAACTGTAATTTATAAAATATCCCTTCATTATACAGTGTATAAATGTATCAAAGCATTCATTTACCCCATCACTACGTATAACTTAATGTTTTATGTATTAGTTTAAAAATAAATTTAATTTAAATGAAAAAATACTACCTTAGTATTTAAGCAATACAGATTGATATTAAGTTGGGGGCAATTACAACATAACTAAAGTTCACAGCTAGTATCAAGATTAATTTTCATAACAATGCTTATTGTAATTTGGCTCTGGAATGTCCCTCAAAAGTCTCATGCATTTAAATGTTAATGGAATGTCTATGGAACCATGAGCTGTTGGCAGACTGGGGCCTAATCTGGAGGGGTGAATTACAGAGTAAATTAGGATTAAAGGCCTGTAAATTAGGGCTACACACCTTCCACACCTGGATCCAGGAGGGGCTAATCACTGTGAGACCTGGAAGAATATATAGGCTGCTTTTTACCTTCATAGGCCTAGGACTAGGACTTGGACGAGTCTCAACTAGTCTCAACTTGTCTTTCTGTCTGTGATGTTGTGAGAAGCTGCCTATGCTCAATGTAATTCATCACAAAACTAGGACTAAAGTATGAACAAAAGCAGAAGTATACATCCTTTTTGCTATTGCATCTTTTAAAAAATGTGACTTAAAAAGGAAATGTTTCCAGACAGGCAGATACATGGAACTACACATCCTCTTCTGCTCCTGCATCTTTCACCTATGCATCAAAAAATGAAATGCTTAAGATGGCCACATTCACAGAAAGAAACAAACTGAGTACACAAAGTACATGACATTTGCATAGGTTATTCTGAAGCCTTATGTTATCAACCACAATTAACAATAGTAACTAGTTACTCTTAAATGCAAATATGTAGATAAGGAAATTGTACAAAGGACCGAGTAAATGCCCACAGTTCTGCATTAAATACGCAAAAGGGATCAAAAAGAAACCAAATATAATCACCATTCTAAGTGGCTATATCATATTTGGTAAATTTATAAATATGCCATTCCAAAATTTCAGAAAATATTAACTTCTACTTGGTGGTACATCATAAAAATTCCTTAATACTGTCCTTCCCACTAGACAAAATATAACATTTGTTATTAGAAATATAGCACAAAATATATTTAAAATACTATATCTCAACAATAAATTTTTATTCAATAAATTCATCATTACCTTAACATTTGATATTATAAAAATGGATTCTTAAAAAATACTGAGAAGTGAACCTACAGAGTGAAATGTATCTCCAGCCCTTTTTAAAATGTTATTTTGAGATAAACCTCATTAATTAGTCCTGGCTGGACTTAAAACTTGGGATTCAATTGCCGTATCTCCTAAATGGGTAAGATGATAGGCATGTATCGGTGTGTTAAGCTAAAATATTTTAAATCAGGAAATTGTACTCTGAACTTCAGAGAAAGGATCCAATGACTACTTGTAATTGTAACTACATAATACTTAAGTGTTTTCAGGCAGAAAATTTGTCCGTCTTTTACAACAATACAAATAAATTTGACTTAAATATCCATGGAGTTTAAGAACAATTTAATTATACATGACAGTTTAAAATATCTATAAAGGACTGGGATTGTAGCTCAGAGGTTTAAGTGTTTGCCTAGCATGTGCAAAAGCCTAGGTTCAATTCCACAGTACCACATAAACTGGGTTTGGTGGTGCATACCTGTAATCCCAGCACTCAGGAGACTGAGGCAGGAGGACTGCCTGAGTACAAGGTTAATAGGACTACACAGTGAGTTCAGAACCACCCCAATCTTCCTCTTAAGCAGACTCCACCTAACAGTCTGACACCAACATTGAGTAGCCTGGTCTTGCTTTGATCATCAAAAATCTTGAAAGGTTAAATGATAATATTAAACTCTGGTTAAATTTTGGCTACTAGAAATGAATTTACATCAACATTTCCCTCAGAGAATTTGTATGATACTATTAAGTCTAGGCCAAATATACAGCACCAGTCAGAATTTGAATGAAATGTTCAAGGACATTCCAAAACTGATCTTGCATTACTAACTATAATGAGAACCCTTTCAACCTGAATTACCCCAACAGGCTCTATGTTGTACTAGTAACTATATATTATTTTAAAAATATTCAATTTTTTTTATCAAGAGACTGAAAACTTATCTCAAGTTTTTTCTTTCCCCATTTAAAAAATATTTTAAAATGAAAATATACAGGGGCTGGAGGTATGGCTCAGTAAGCACAAGGCCCTGGGTTTGATTCCTTAGCACCATATAAACGGGTTGTGTTGGTACCCGCCTGTAATCCCAGCCCTCTGGAGGCTGAGTCCAAGGATAGCCTGGGCTCCATAGTGAGTTCACGACCAGCCTGGGCTCCAGAGCGAGACTCTATCTCCAAAAAACAAAAACAAACACAAAAACAAAAAAATACACTCACATACACACAGAAAAACTAAACAGATAATTATAAAATAAGAGGACAAAAACCTACAGTGGCTAGACTGAACCACTTCTATACTATTTGTAAAATCCTTTATATCTTAGTCATATATGCGTAATTTCTTTTACTGTCTTTATTTCTTGTACAAGTACATAATTTTGTAAGATGTTTACAAACCTGATTTTGGAATTAATATCAACATGAGCTTGTTTTACTGGAGAGCAGAGGGAGGTGTCCTGACTACTATCAGTATTAAGAGAAACTGAATCAGACATCCGAGATGGAGAGGAACAATTGCTATTATTCTGGTTACTGTTGTGTGTAACTTCATCTGATAAAGAATCTGCATCTTTTGTATCATCTGAAACAAACAAAGAAAGACCAATGATAAATTCACAAAAAATCTGCAGGAAATGCTTTCCAGCGATGATAATTGGCATTTATTTTGTCCTGGTTCCAAATATGAAGTAATAAATTATATGGAAAAGAAGATAACCTGAGGTACCTCTGAAAATTCAAGCCTAAGTACATAAAGAGATTAAAGAACTTTGAAAATATATCACTTTTAATGTAATTACAGTTAATGTGGTCTATAATTTGATTTAGTTTACTGACAAGATGATAAGCATTATTTCTAAGGACATCAACTAATTTTAGTGAATATATTTTTTACTCACTTAGAAATGTAATTGCTTATAATAAAAAAAGTTATACTTCAAACCTTTTGTAAGCTATCAGACGGTAAGAAGTTATTTCACACATTCTTCACAATATATTCTAATATTAAAAATGAGTGATGCAGTCAATTCACAGACAAATTTCCAAAGAAGAACTCACTATGCTTGGTTTTTAAAGCCTTTCATGGAATCAATTATGACTGGTAATCTCTCAATAAGAGGGCTATGTATTTAACAAACAAAAAAACAGTAGTAAAAGTGTATTTTTAAAAAGCAGTAATAACCAAAGGCTGTTTTTTGGCCAATTCTACCCAAACTGGGGAAACAGGATATATAGACAAATCCAGGGAAGACGACATGAATTAAAAATATTGTTGCTGTTCTCAGATCTTAGAAACTCAGCTCTAGCTATCTTTTATCTCAAGTATTTAAGTCTTAAGATTCCTAATTTTTAAAAATACTGTTATACTAGATGGTTTATATGTTCCTCTTCTCCTTATCAGATGCCATTACAACAATTAGATAAGAACTTGTAAATATTTAGCACAGTGTCTATGTAACCTGTTAGAGTGCTCAACAAATTCTTGGTATCACTACCATAATGAACATGAACCTAAACTACCCAAGGGCACATTGCCAGTAACCATCATTGATGCCACAAAGGAAAAAAGGTGGATATACTTGATGGAAATAAAGATAAGAAATTTGGCAGGGAGTGTGACTGAAAAGATATCCCTTAAGATCCATATCATTTCTAAGGCTGCAATTCTTCAATCTCCAGGATAATACAGAGTTAAAAAAAAAAACAAACCTCTGAGATTCTGATAAATGAAAAATTAACTGGCAAGAACGGAGGATCCTTCAACAAGGTAAGAATAAAATAACAATGGGCATCTAAAGAATAACAAATAAAACAACAACTTGTTGAATTAATTTGTCATTGATACCTGAAAAAGTATGCTATGAAAAAATATGCAAGGTACAGGTGATCCCAAATGTCACCATACACAGGAAACATTAATAAACTCTTGGGACACCCGGTATATTGAGCATCATGCTAGATCTGAAAACATAATCTAGTCCATCTGAAAGTTATCATTCATTAGCCTGTAATACTACACACACACACACACACACACACACACACACAGAGCTAAAAGTAGGTAACCCAAGAATCACATACCAGATAAAGAAGAGAAATATAATTATCATCTAGGATTATATGCCTGGGAAGTCCATGACACGACACTAAGTGAATTTGCATGAGAGAAAAGATCTACCGAGTTTGTTTACTACAAATGAGAAATGACAACTTTTCAGGAAGGCATATTTAAAACCTTGTTTCTAAGTAACATGGCATTCAGTGAAATTTATTCCAAGAGTTTATAAATTTTATTTATTCAGGCCACTTCTATTTTTAGTGTTTAACATCTAACCTTTTTTGTTATTACTAAGTGCTACGACTTTTGGTTGGTTAATAGAGGTTTCAATTAATGGTGGTCGCATCTCTGCCATTTTCATCTCTTCATCAGAAGAAAGTTCTTCAGATTCCTAATTCAAAGAAAAAAGGAGGAAATATTGGTAAAAATTATATTTCGACTCTTTAAATGAATAAATATAAAACCTTCAAAGGGAAAACAATAATAAGAGCAAGTATGAAACTTTGTTTATGGCAGTTGATTAAAATTCATATATGGTTTCATTTTTTCAAGATATAACAACAAAACTATGGTAATTATTAACAATATGCCGAAGTAGCTATGGAACAATTTCCTATGGCAGGCCTTATTCAAGTACTTTAATGGTTACCATATTCCTGGTACTACGTAAAGTGACAGACCAACAAAAACAGATGCCTTTAGTGAATACCTCAACAAGTTCTTTAATTCTCAAATTTTTTCTAAAAATCGTTGGGTCCCAAGGAATCACATGGACTGCTATCAATATACACTAATGACAAGTTTTAAACCCAGTTTAAGGACAAGATTTTTCATGGTTTATCTAATATTTGCTAATTGTTACAAACCACCTATCACTAGATACTACTGAACAGCAAAGAAAATGACATGTTAGCTAACAACTGTTAATTGTCATTTTTAATATTGTACACGTTGTATAGGAAAGATCATCTACAGGTTAAATCATTCCAGTGAATATGACAAAAATCAACTAAAATCCTTTAAAAATATGCTCTGTTAAAAAGACCAAGACTGTTGGGTACTCAGCAGTGCCATAATAAAGATAACTCTTTCAGTAAGAGAAGACAGTGAATAATTTAGGTGAGCCCTCACCTTGCTTCAGCTACTGCTGTTGTGGCATAAAAATAGTCAACAGGTAATATGTAAATAAATGCATGTGACCATATTCTAACAAAAACTGATTTATGTACAGTAAAGTCTGAATTTCAGGTAATTTCCATGTCAGAAATAGTATTCTACTGATTTTTAAGCAACTTTTAAATAGGGTAGAGGTATATTTAGCTTGCAAGCCATACAAGTACAAAAAGCAGATAGTGAGGGTTAAATTAAACCACAGTTTGCGGACCCTGTCCACAACTGTACAACAATGGAAGCCCGTCAGTGCACGAGGGAAAGAAGTTAAGTTCATCTTGTTCTTTCATTCTTTTTTTTTTTTTTTTTTTTTTTTTTTTTTTTTTTTTTTTTTTTTTTTTTTTGAGATAGCGTCCTTTGTAGCCCAGGCTGGCTTTGGATTCACAGCAATCCTCTCTCAACCTCCCGGGTGCTGGGGTTACACGCCTGGTTTTTGTGGTGCTGGGGAATATAACTCTGGTACTTAGTGCTTGACTTAGCACATGGCAAGCGCTTTAATCGCAGAACCACTCCTCCAGCCCCTCATTTTATTCTTTAGAGTAAATAAAGAGGAGAATGACATATGGGGTAGACATACAGGAATAAGATCAGGTATGGTAGGAGTCCCCCATGCAGGTGGGTTCAGAATAAGTAGTGAGAAAGAAGAAGTCATGGGATCACAAAGGTAAAAGTTTCCTGACTACAGTCTCGATTTAAATAAGTACTGGTCACTAAAAGAAGTTGTCAGTCAGGAATACACAAGATCAGAATTGCCTACATAAACAGTAAGTTTTCTCTTAAGAATGTTCAGGAAGAGAGAGATGCTGTGAAAAAGGAACTGAGCTATCCCCACAGTGCGGAAGAGAAAGAAGCCTGAGCTTAAGAAACGGCAATGGAGGTCAGCCAAGAAAAAAGGGAGTTCACGGAATCTGTAAAACTACCAGGTGACGGAATGAAGGAAGGTTGAGAAATCAGACGAAGAAGGGCCAATGAATAATATTAATCTTTGGTATCTGCAGCTTTTATACTAAGGACCACACTGCGTCCTTCGTAAAATTACATTTCCCCTGGGCGTTAGGCACTAGTTTCCTAAATCTCCTCCCACTTTTCTGTCACCTTTGCTCATATCAATTAATCTTGCAGTTAGGTCTTAATTTTCTTCTTTCTGTTTTTATTCTTGAATATTGCATTTTCTTCAATAGCTATGTTTACTATACAAAATTCTCCAACTTACACTCTGGTTTTGGTTTTTCTTTAGCTAAAGATTCGTATTTGTGTGGTGTATATCTGACAGACTTCCCAAGTGCTCAGATTCCACTTAATCAAAAATGAATCTGTCTTTCAATCTTTATATTCTTTTAACAGTACCCTGATTTTTTTTTTTTTTTTTTTTTTTGAGACAGGGTCTTGCTCTGTAGCCCAGGCTCTGGTCCTGAACTCACTATGGAGCCCAGGCTGGCCTTGGACTCACAGCAATCCTCCTGCCTCACCCTCCCCAGTGTTGGGATTACAGGCATGTGCCACCACGCACAGCTTATGTGGTGCTGGGGAATCGAACTCGGGTACTTAACACTTGACATAGCACTTGTTGGGCAAGTGCTTTAACCACTGAGCCATTCCTCCACCTCACAAATCATGATCACATCAGTTCCCACGTCTGCATTCTTTAAAAGCTATAGGTATTCCACATTACAGCCGTTGGTATTCTCACAACTGACATTCAGCCCAGGTTTCTACTATCCTCATTAAAAAAAAGAAAAAAAAATCAAGTTTGGAGAATCCAGTAGCTATTGCCACTTTCATAACAATGGCCCTGACTCAGCCAGATACAACATGCTTTCTCACATTTTCCAAATGCCATTCCTTTGCTGTTGTTATTCCTTCCACTCCATATTTTACTGAATTTTCCTATTTCTGTCAACTGAAATATTTCAAATACAGATCAAACACTTCTTTCTCCTTCAAGAATCCACAGATCTTCATAGCCAGAACAGATTTCTAAGTTTCTCTAATATTTTTCTTGTATTTGCATTTTACCACTACAGCTTCAAACACAGTGCCTTAACGATAGAAATTATATTAAACAAGTAATAAGTTCACAAGGATAAAGCTAATTTTTTTCAGAGCATATTAACTTTAATGCATATAAACAGTATATTGAATGTTATCTAATGTACACTGAAAAGTTTTCTCTTTCCCCATTGTAAATGCTAGTTCACAAGATAATCATGAGAACAGCTGATGTGTTTTAAATGTATTTTGAATTTTCAGAATTAAAGATGCTACTGTAACCTAAAACATTACTATTTTACGTATCAATGCTGTTCAAAGCGCCTTTTACAATGATGGAAATGCTCTGTATCTGTACTAAATATGTGTTAGATTGAGCCATTAACTATTCATATGAGGCTACAGCATTCAGAATATGATTATTGTTACTGAGAAGCTCAAGTTTTAAAGTTTATTCGTTTTGTGGTGCTGGGAAAGGAACCCAGGGTCTTATTCATGCTAGCAAAGCAGTCTTCCACTGAGCTATATCATTAGCCTCTTGGTTTTTAAGTTTTTATAACTTTACTTAAAACAGACACTCGTAGCTAGAACATACTATGGTGTACAGTGCAGCTATAAATAAAGAATAACTCAAATATTCTTATTAAAAGGTATTTCCATTTTGTATCACCATCAGCAACTCGTGAAGAGAATACACAGTGATACAGGTGTCTGGTAGTTCCTCAGACAGGCAAATCAAGAGTTACTGTATGTTCTGTGATTCCATTCCTCTATGCAGGAGAAATGAAAATAAACATCCACACAAGAATTTGTATGCAAATATTCACAGCAGCCTTACTCATTACAGCTAGACAATGGAAACAACTCAATACCCATCTACTAAAGAATAACATGGTACACACACAGAGGCAACACTGACGTACGCTACACTATAGACAGCCCAAAGGCAGTATGGTAAGCAACGGCAATGGAGATCAGCCGAGAAAAAAGGGAGTTCACAGAATCTGTAAACTACCAGGTGACAGAATGAAGGAAGACTGAGAAACAGGACGAAGAAGGGCCAATGACTAATGTTAATCTTTGGTATCTGCAGCTTTTATACTAAGGACCACACACTGTCCTTCGTAAGTGAATGAGACCAGTTACAAAAGACCACGTTGTATGTTCCATTTATATAAAATGCTAAGAACAGGCAAATCTACACAGACATATAAAGTAGATTTTTGGCTGTCTAAGGTAGAAGAGAAGTGACAGGGACTATGGAATTTATTTCTGATGTGCTGAAACTGTTCTAAAAATGATAATGATGACAGTTGCACAAGTTTGTAAATACACTAGAAGCCCCTGAATCGTACACTTAGGTAAGTTCTATAGGTGGTGAGTGAGGTCTCAGTATGGCTGTTTTGCTTTTCAAGGTAAAACATGTATTTATTGCTATACTAGAAGAAACTATACCTCAAAAAGTTTCAGAAGTACATAACAAAAAAACATTCCCATTGAATGATAAATGCTTAAGTCAGTCAACAGCTGAGTGTACTAGTCTTTTCACACTAAACTACTAGAAAAAAGGCCACTATAATGATATCAGTAGAATGGACTATCATCTTATTAACTTATCAGTTAAACATTTGTGCATAAATAGTATAAAAACTGGAAGTTTAAAGTAATAAGTGAGTGACATAGCAAAAATTGTGAAACTTCTCAACGGTGATTTTACTAATATTTTCTGCAGTCATGCTATCAGTTTATATCTTTAATAACAATGAAATATTAAATTGAAAATTCTTATGATTACTCAGGAATAATCATGAAGTCATACCTCAAAAACATCATCATGGTTAACAATATGCTTTGAGTTCTCCAAGGCTTTCATATTTGCAGTCACTGGTGGTAAATTCCCAGGACTCATCTCAGCTTCAGGTTCATTTATCTTCTGTACAGAGTTCCCTATCACATACTTTTCTCTTTCATCAACTTTGCTTTTCACGGGAGTAGTACTTTCTGAAGTCTATGTGAAAGAAGAGATAAAGGCCTTATTTATGATGGTTAAATTTAATTGTCTACCTGACTAGCCTGGGGGCTCTCCAGGGGACTGGTAAAGGACACGTCTGTTGTATCTGAATAGATCATGAGAATGCAAACTTGGGTACTGTCTGTGGTCCTGGGCCTCTCCCTCACTGGTGCTGTTCCCCTACTCCGCATGGCGCAGCTTTGCTCTGCCCCACCCTCCCACCAATGGTAATCTGACTTTCAGGCAGCTAGTCACAGACCGAATGCTCTAAAACTGTGAGCCAAATAAACTTTTCCTCCTTCAAGTTATGGAGGTCAGGTATTACATTTCAGTGATGGGAAAGATAATAAAGACCTCACTGTCTTTAAGACATATCTATTCTGTAGTAAAGTTTAGATAAAATTTACAAGTAAATTATCAACTTTGAATTCTAGATGAATCTTAAAGAAACTGTTGACAAGGAAAACTGTAGCACTTACAGATAAAATGCCTATTTTGACTTGTAAAGATCCTTGAATTACATTCAACTTTACAAATGTAGCCAGAGCTACTTCTCTTGAAGAAGTTGCAAGCCTGGTACAGAAATGGGAATCACCCAGCTCAGCATGCTTAACAAAAGACAGTAAAGATTGTTTTCTGCTCATTGTGGGACATACAACAACTGCAATGACATAATAAAGCTTTTGTTTCTGTGATAAAATTAGAATTGAGCAAAATGGGTCAATATTATAAAAAATGAACCAGAAAGAGTATGTTTAAAGTAATGAGTTTTCTGACAAACATTATCTTGTTCTTTGCTTAGGCAATGATTTTTCAAAGGCTATGTTGACACTGTCCTGCCTATCTGTATAGTTTGCAGCTGGAAAATGATCAGAATTTTTATGAAGTTTACTGAGACCCAAATAATAAGTTCAGAAATACAATTAAGTGTATTAAAAATAATCATTACAGATAATATCTTAAAAATTTTCAAGCAATGGAAAGGGCTTTAATCAACTCTTTTGAATTGAGTTTTCTAACCTTCACACCCACATCTTTATTTACAACTTGCTGATCTTCATGTGGTTTCAAATCTCTTCCAGAATCTTCACTAGTCTCTTCATCCTTTAATCTATGCACAATGGTTTGAACAGTCTTGACCATATTCTTAAGCTCATCTGGATACGGTGTTGGATATCTCTTTAAATTTCCCTCCTGAAGAAATAAATGAAAACATAAAGTTTCAATATTTCTAATGTCAACATCACATAACTTAATCTATGATCCACCTGAACCATTGACTATCTAGTTCACTGGATTAACTGTTAGTAGGTTTTTGAAACATTTCCGGTTAAAAAGCTAAGTTTTTTCAGAAAAATTCAATGACTTCCCAGTAAATTTCACTGTTACGACAGGTTTTTTTTTTTTTTAATTTTAGTAGACTTTAATACTTTCTATTTGGAAATTTACGGTAGGGATACTGCCAAAAATTGTTGTCATTTGGTTTTGAAACAGATTTCTGTTTGCCAGTATAGTTATAAAATTCAATCATCCACATATTATGTCTCATGTGCCAGGAAACAACACTTGCAAGGAGGTCATTTTCTGAAATTCAACTGGCTTATATAGGGGCAAATAATTACATTCCTAGATAACCTAAAGATGTTATATGCTTCTTACACTACTATAGCACATATTTTCAATCTCACAAAGAATCAAAACATTCCAAGCTATTCTTTACCTTTAGGGTTTAGACAAATCATTAAAGAAAAGGGGAGGAAATATGGTAGACAGATGATTAGAATGAACAACTAAAGTTAAATTTAAAAATCACCAATCACAGATATAAACTGGATAACTTTTTCAGTCTACAATAACTTACTTTTTTCTTGTATGTATATATAACTGAAATTCAGCCTCTATCTATCTATCTATCTATCTTTTTGAGACAAGGTCTGGCTCTGTAGTCAAGACTGGTGCTAAACTCACTATCACTCTGAACTCACAGCAATACTTTTGCCTAAGCCTCCTGGAAGATAGCTTTTAATGACTGTTCTATATTGCTTTCAAATTCTTTCATATATCAAATAAAGGAACCCAATATGTCTTTGTATAAAAAAAGACATCAATTTAAGTAACAGCAGACCTATTCTGAATGTGAAAGAAGTAACAAATACAACTCACCCTGGGTGGTGCCTCCCTTTCATCTTTGTCTTCATCACATTCAAATGCCACTTGGGCTCGCTGTTTCCTCTGTTCTTCCCACAACGATGGATTAAAACTTTCATTATCAGATATGAACATAACTAGAGAAAAATAAAAAACAAAAAGCTTACTATAGTTTACTGTAATGGCAGAACGTAGTTCTGTGCTCATGATCTTCATTGTGATATATTTATTACACTAAGTCCAAATCTGAAGCAGTTAAAACTGATCAATGCTAGCAACTATAAATCATACAGTAACTACATTTTGACTTTAATATTTTTCATAATGTCAGTTACATTTTTGTTTCTTGATGCTGGTATCTCAATTTGTTAACAGAAAAGTTAATAAAGAGAATTTATTAAAAGAGATATGTATGTATGTGTGTGTATGTGTGTGTATATATATATATATATATATCTTTTGTCTAATTTTTTTGGTGATATAGAGATTGAAACAAGACCCTTCATTTTGAGCTATATATATCTCCAGCCTTTATTTCTTATTTTGAGAGAGGTTGTTACTTAGTCACAAAACTGGCCCCGCGAAGCTGGATATAGTGATTCCTTTGTCTTAGCCTCCCAGAGTCCTAAGATTACAGGCTTGTGCCACTAGGAGTAAGTTTTATATTTTTGCAACTTTCTAATACCAACAGTTCACCGTGTGTACAGAAGAAGAGAAACATATGACAAAAAGAGTGACCTATTTTGGTAAAAAGAGATTACTCCAATAGCATGCAATTACATCTTTGAATTAAGTATTAGATATAACACAGACTATACTAAATACTTATTCTATATATTAAAATGTAAACAAGACTGCAAAAATCAGTATTTATATAGTTTACTATCAGATATAATATTAAAAGTAAGCATTTAACAACTCTTACTGGTTTTTTTTATTTTGGTTACTTAGTAGAAGCCATCTAAAATATCTCAGGCTTAAAATAATTAAACTGTTAAATATTACTCTAATTATGTAACATAAAATAAAATCATGTTTCGCCTGCTTAACAAAGTAGCTACTCCCACTCAGACCATAAAGATATAAATATATATATGCACTGAATGTCAGTGGACCAAGCTTCATAAAAACTACTAGCATAAAAGGACAGAAAGATACACAATCACAACAAGGAATTTCAATACCCCACTCTCATAAACTGGTTTACAAGACAGACACACAAAACAGTAAATGGACTTAACAACTACCTAGAGAGTGTTTCTTCTAATAACAACAGAATATACTTTTTTCTCCCTTAGGAGCACATGGAACTTTCTCCATAAAACACTATGTGAGCCCATGAACCTTGCTTAAATGAATACAAAAGAACTGAGTTTCCTGCACACTATCAGTTCACAGGGGAATGAAACAAGAACAACAGTAACAACAAGGAAAACTCCACATAAACTATGAAAACACATGAGATTACACAATACACTCAAAACAATGAATGAGTCACAAAAGAAATCAGGAACACATTAAGATATTCCTGGAATCCAATGACAATGGAAGCATGGCATACCAAATCCTATGGTACATATGAATGCAGATATAATAAGTAGTATATTTACCCTGTGAAGGCTCACGTAAAAGTAGAGAAGATCCCAAATGAATGACATAATGATGCATTTCAAGGTCTTAGTAAAACAAGAACAATCCACATCCAAAAATAGTATTGTGGAAAGAAATTTTAAGAATCAGAGTGGAGATTAATAAAATCAAGATTAAGAAAACTATTCAAAGAATCAGTGAATACAGGGTATGTTTAAAAGACAAGTAAACAAGACTAAAAAACCCCTAACCAAAATTCCCAAGGCAGGGCGGTGAGGGGGGAGTCTGGACGCCAACAGGGCAGGATGGCTCCACCAGTGGCTCTGCGTGAGTGCAGATGGAAGTGTGAAACTGGTGAAGAGGAAACTCCTCTACAGCTTGGTTTACGAAAGCAGAGGAATGGCTGTACCAGAGTGGTGACCACAGAAACTGCTGAGGAACAGTGGAGGTCACCAGCAGGTAAACAGATGGCTCAGACAGGGAAGAAACCTTGGGCAAGGGCTGGGCCTGCAGCATGCAGCATGCAGCTGTGCCCAACAAGCCCACAGGCCATGGGTGCGGGGGAGGAGAGCAAGTGCTGTCAGGAGTGAGCGTGGAAGGCACTAGCCGAGCTTGTGGCTCTATGAGACAGACAAGGGTCCCCGGCCCCAGTGTGCCAGAACACTGAGTCACTTGGCTGCAGAAACAGACTAAGTGTTGCATGTTGCTGCAAAGCCTCAGAGCTTAAGGTCTCAGCACTGAAGGCACAATGCTGGAATCACAGTCAGTGGCTGAAATGCATTTTGAGTGCTCCCAGGAGGGCCATTACTGACAAGCCACACTCTAGGGAATTTGGGGACTTCCCTTGCTAGTGATAAAGGAGGGAAAAATGTTAATAGCAAAGGGCAGAAAAAGACTGTGGTTCCTCCTGAAAAAATTGTGTTCACTGAAAAAAAAAAAATCTCAGAAAGCAGAGGACTGAATCCCTGACCTCCATCCACGGCACAGGTGGGAGAAAAGCCAGATCACCTGGGTGTGGTTTGTACAGGGGTGAGGGCAGAGGTAGCATAAGCACCTTTGAACATAGGGACATCCTCCCCTTGTACAACTCAACCTCACAGCAGCTGCAAGAAATACTTGAAAGCAGCACATCTTTGCAGATTAAGACATAGGAAAAGAAATTGGTCACATACTCCCTCCAATCTATATCTAAGACTGAAGGTCTTGGATATAGAGATTTTTCATCAAAAGAGCATAGAAAAATTATTATCATTATTATTTTGGACTTTGGGCTCACTTTCAAGGTTTTTAGTAGGTATACTGAACTGGTATTTATGCGTTTTTTTTTCTTTTTCTCTTTTTTCTTTTTTTGTCCTTTTCCTTTGTTATCTATTAGGTTTTGCATAACTTTCTTGTTCAAATATCTCTTTGCGTTCTTTACAAAAAGCCTTATGGATTCTGGAGAAATAATCAAGGTCATTAACAATTCTTCTTGTTTCTTCTTACTTTTGATTCTGTTGTTATCAGCATTTGTTATGGGGTTGGAGCTGTCTTGTTTTTCTATAACATACTTAGTCTTACGTTTTCTACCATACTTCCAAAGCCAACCTTCAGTTTCAGGCTGCTCTCTCCCCACAATCATTTCCCTGGTTATTAATAGTGTTAAGTACTGATAACTCACAGGCATATAAGGGTTGGTCTGTTAGGAAGCAATAATTTTATATTATTCAGTTATGCATAGCCATTAAGGTATTTTCCTATATTTTCAATGACAATATAGTGTCACCTTTAATAAACTCATCTAATAAGTTACTAGACAATCTGCATAGATGATTCCATTGGCAGTATAGACCACACTTCAAATGTTAAGAGTGGAATGCTTGTATGAACTGATAACTTGCTCTGATATGCCAATAGTTGGTATGTATTAAATTTTATCACTGATACTGATATCTGCCCTACTGTTAAAGAGGGAATAACAACTGAAACTTCTTAGTGGTTGATAACTTCTGGTGGTTGCGGAAGAGGCGGAATTTAAACTAATAAAGTCACTATAGAAACCAGTATAGATATTCTTAAATAAACAAAGAACAAAAATTTCATTTGACCTAGATATGCCTCTGGATAGCTCCCTGAAAGTGTTAAACACATAATATTACACTGATACATGCAAACCTACATTTATAGCAGCACAACTCATAATAGCTTAATCGTGGAAGTGGACTGTATGCCCACTTGATGAATGAAGAGAATGTGGTGTATATATGTACACAGAAATGCTACTCTACAAGGATAAATTTGAGTCATATATAGGAAAGTAGATACACCTTGAGACCATATGCTAAATGAAATGAGATAAATCAGTTAAATATTGTGTGGTTTCTCTTATATGAGAAGCCCAAAATATAGAGTAAAATGAAAGACACCAGAAAACAGGGAGATAGCTTTGTGTAGATGCAAAGGGATCTAAGGATGGGTGAGGAAAGAAGAATAGGGAGGGAAAGGAGAGGTAAAAACCATTAAGCTTTGTTACGTATATGCACCAATTTGCCAAGATGACTGTAATTATTATATATTATAAACATATAATAATACTTCAATAAAAATAAAAACTGAAATTTGTAGAAACCCAAATATTCATAGAATCAATGTGAATACTTATGCAAAACACCGTACCAATAACTTAAAATGATCATTTATATTAAACCCTATATTAATAATTATACTACAAGTTTTTCCACTACAGACTGGATGCTCATGCCAAACCAAATTTCAGAACAGAAAGAAAGAAAGAAAGAAACCTAACAGTCATGAGATTTTGCTACTTTCATTCAATCTATCAGAAATAAACTTTTAGTTAAGTGTGATGGCACAAGGCTCCAGTCCCAATTCTCCGGGAGGTGAGCCAGGAAGTTCGCAAATTTGAGCCTAACATGCCAATTTATCAAAACATTGTGTTAAAATAAAAAAGGACTGGGATGCAGTTCAGTGCCAAGGTCCAAGATTGACTCCCTAGTACCACTAGATGAATTAATCAATCCAGAAGGAAAAAACTGAAAGAAAAACTTTTCTGAATTATAATTCCTTTTTGGGCAGAAATGGGAAGGGAACTGAAATAACAGAATGGAAAAGAAGTCAGGTGGTTTTGACGCAGTATGGGAAATCACGATTAACACGAACAGGAGTCTTTTTATATTGAACCAGGTAAATAAATATTTTAATTTTTGTAATAAAAAAGCAAGTGATGATAATACTATCTATTTTGGAAAACTACTATAAAGATGAGAAATAATGGCATCAAATGCTTAGCCCTGTATCTGACTCAATCATACTGGTTATTATTCTTGCAGTTTTGGGCAGGTTTGGCAAATAACTTTGAAATCATTAAATAGACTAAATACATCTCATTTAACTTCTTTGTACATAAGTAGTGATACATAATTAGAAATATTTTTAACACCTCTAAGCTATTTATTTCTTGCTCTTCATAAAAAAACACTTGTTTTAATAAGTTGTTCCATAGGTATATTTGATTTTTAAGTATAGCAAAAACAGTTATTACACTAAATTTGAAGTTACAAATTATGAGATGTCAAACATAAACATCTTAACTCGAGGGTCTTTAGTTATGGCTTTAAAATACATTATCAGTAAATGTCGTTTCTATGTATTTAAATCCACTTCTGACCTAGTCTATCCTTACCAATATAATATAGATGTTTCCATAATAAAATCATATACTTAATTTTAAATTGTTGGTACTGATGTACTATTTTATGATAAAGTAATTTTCCACATGAGAAATTAAGTCATTAAAAACAAATGCAAGTTTTGCTTATGATGGCAAGAGTGCACCATAGGGAATTATACCAAATACTTGGATCTATCAAAAGAAGTTTTGCTTTTTCACCTTGTTCCACTGGTACTCGAGTCTCTCAATTTTTAATTTTCCTTTATATTGGAAGATGAATCCTGAACAAGGCGAAATAGTCAATATCCTGAAGATAATACTACAATCAGCTTCATAATATGGCCGAATAATTTTTCTTCCATGTGGATGAATAGAATGGTAATATTTAAAATATTTGTGAGGTAAGAAATGGAGTGATCCTCAGAGAAGAGACTATAGTTTTATTTATTTGTTTAAAGACAGGATCTCACTCTGTATGAGACTTTATTTATTTATCTATTCATTGATTTATTTATAGGCAGGGTCTCACTCTGTGGTCCAGGCTGGTCTTGAACTCACTACGTAGCCCAAGCTGGCCTTAGACTCAACAGCAATCCTCCTGCCTCAGCCTCCCAAGTGCTGGGTGTGCACCACCATGACAAGCGAGAAGTGATTTTAATGTTGTTATATTGGTTTGGCAAAACATTACAGTAAGCATCTACATAACAAAGTATTTTAGGTTTTATAGATCATAGTTTCTGTTACTACTACTCTAGTTTAGAAGTAGTCATAAACAATATGAAAATAAGCAAATGGAACTATTATTAACTGATATAAGGAAAATGAAGAATTTATCTAATCTAACTGAACATGCCCCAATATCCCTGAGTACTTTCTGCCATCTAATCTTCAACAATGAGGCCAAAAATATACTCAGGAGTAAAGATAGCCCCTTTAACAAATAATGCTGGAAAACTGGCTAATCACATGCATAAGAATGAAACTAGACCCTCAACTTTCACCATGCACCAAAATCGTATCAAAATGGATCGAAGACTTATATATTAAAATAGAAACAGTGAACTTGTTGGAATAAAAAGTAGGCAAAACCCTTTAAGACAAAAGGTGTAGAAAAGAACTTTCTCAATAAAACACCCAAAGTACAAGAGATAACACCAAGAATCAACAAATTCGATTATATGGAATTAAACAGCTTCTGTACAGCTATGGAAATAATCAACAAAGAGGGTACCCACAGAATGGGGCAAAGTATTTGCCAACCACCCCCCAGAAAGAGGACGATTATCAAGAACATACAAAAAACTGAGAAAAATTAGACTCTTCAAAATAAAGGACCCAATGAAAAAATGAGATGGAATGAAATGAATAGTTCTAAGAAGTCCAAATGGCCAATAAATACATGAAAAAATGTTCCACATCCTTAGCCATCAGAGAAATGCAAATTAGAGTAACACTGAGGTTCCATCCAACACCAGTAAGAATGGCTGCTACTAAGAATTCAAAAAACAACACATGCTGGCAACGCTGTGGGGGAAAAAGGAACCAACCTACATTGCTGATGGGACTGCAAACTGGTACAACCACTATGGAAAGCAGTGTGGAGATTCCTCAGAAAACTGAACATTAACATTCCATTTAACCCAGCTATACCTCTTCTGGGTATCTTCTCAAAAGGATTAAAATCATCATACTATAATGATGCAGACATTCCCATTTTTATAGCAAGAGAATTTGTAATAGCCAAATCTGGGCATAAGCCAATATGCACAAGTACAGACGATTAGATAAAGAAAAGGTGGTATATACACACAATGGAGTATTACTCTGCCATTAAGAATGATAACTTTGGATCAAATGTAGGGAAATGGATGCACCTTGAGAGCATTATGCTCAACAAAGTGAATCAGACCTAGAAAGTTAAATATAACAATGGTTTCTCTAATATAAGAAAAACAAACCATAAAAAACTAAGAGATATGGAAGAAAGCAAGAAGATGGATTTTGCGGAGAGAAAAGGGAATAGGAGGGGTGAGAGGATAAGAAGGGAAAAGGAAGGTGATGTATTATTTTTTAAATTAAGATTAATGATAATTTATTAAGAGTCAACTTATAAATAACCTCAGACCACATTTTCACTGGTGTCAGAAAGAAGGTATGTTGCTGTGGTTTGGATCTGGAGTGTCCCCCAAAAGTCTCATGCATTTTAATATTATGGATTGTCTATGGAACCATGTGATGTTGGTGGATTGGGGTCTCGTCTGGAGGGGTGGATTACAGTTAAGTTAGGATTAACGATGTGTAGTGGCCACACTTGGATGTAGGAGGGACTGGTTACTGGGTGAAGACCTGAAAGGATACATAAGCTGCACCTGCCTTCCTGGAGGACGGGACTAGTCTCAACTAGCCTCAGCTTGTCTTCCTGTTTGTCCGGGGAAGCTGCCTCCACCTCTCTGTCTGCCATGTACTTCGACTGCTGCCGGCCACCCCTGAATGGACTGTGACCTTCGAGACTGTGAGCTAAAATAAACCTTTCCTTTCCTGAGCTTGTGGGTGTTGGGTATTGAGTCACAGCAATGAAAAAGTATCCAAGACATATGCACATATACACACATAAAAACATGTCTTTTTAAGTATACTATAAGGAATGTTACATATACGCACATAATAGAACACATACTAGAAATAATTTGCTCCTTAGTAATCATACCTTAATGCACAAAAAATACCTGTGGTCAGTAGTAAAGAGCAAAGTCTCTCTTGTTGGGAAAAATGTATAAAAGAACTTACCAGTAATGTTTGCAGACAGAGTTCCAAAAATCACCTGATGTGACGTATAGATTCCAAGGGTAGTAGAATATTAAATTTAAAACACAAATAGCAAAATGGTTCCTGGTTTAATACTTCTAATAACACAATGCTTAACAATACCTTCCCAACATTTAGCTAAATATGGTTTTAAATAAGGAAATCGCCAAACTGATGAAGTTAGCAATTTAAAAGAATCATTAAGGAAGGATACAACACACATTTCTAAACTCAACTGTCTTTGACATTAAGATGTCATCTTATTTTTCTATTATTTTAGAATATTTTTTGTGAATTCCTCAAGGTACCACAGAAATGGTAAAAAGTCTTTGAGATTTAAAATTCACTTTGCACCTTCTGTTTTGATTAATTAGTATTTGAAAAGAAAAAAAAAAACTTAAAGTCCTACCATCCTCAGTCCTTGGCTGCTGAGGGAACATGTAGTTAGTGAGCACCATTTTCTGAGTCTCTGAATCACTTTCTTTTTGAAGCGGTATCAAGGGTTTGGACTAGGAAAAGAAAATACATTTTTAATTTTCAACAACCCTGAGGCAAATACATTCCTCTGAAGCACATTCCTCTGAACAAGTATTCACAACTTTTTCTCTAAATAATAGAGTTGTATGTTACAAAAACAAATTTAAATATTAACTGTGATATTTCAAATAATCTGGAACCATATAAGGAAAAATAAAGCTTATTTTTTAGTATAAGGCAAATTCACAGTGTATCAACATTATCATTAAAATATCAAAATCTTAACAGTTCATAAAGCAAATATATATATAAACTCCAAGAATTACTTATTACACAGTGATTTCTTTTCAAAAAGTTATAAAATATGGCTTTCCAATTTATGTTATTTTGCACTCCATACTACTCCCTAGGCAAAGACGATTTGGAAAAAAAAAAAAAAAAAAAAACATTTGGAAGGTTCAATCCAGTTACCTGAAGGTTCATTCCAGTCAGTACCCAAATGGAGAGTACTTAAAACAGTCATTAAGTTACAACTGCTTCTCCTCTCATGCCTCCTGGCCCCAGTAATGGCACCAACAAGTAATTTAATGAAGGCTTCAGGTATTCTGAACTTCATTTTTTTCTTAAGGTTTTTTTTAAGCAGCTAATAAATGTTACCAATTCACTTCTTAATGCTACTAATTCTTTCTAACCTACTCATATGAACTCCTACCAATAAAAGCATTTGTGGTCTGTAGCTATGCAGAAAATCACCAGTTAATTCTTATTATCACGCATCTCAAAATGTTCTGCCCTCTCCTTGTGTCGTACATCTCAAACTTCTGAAAAATTTCCCTGACTTCCCTCACTTTATTCTGAAGACTGTCTTCAACTGAAGCTGCAACTAGAGGCGGCAGATTCTCTCCCACTGCTCTCCCCTGAGCTAGATGGCAGGGAGGCGCCACTTGAAGGGCTATGCTGTCTTTACTTCTATAGGTAAAAGACAAAATCCCTGCTCCTTTGAGACAATATAAACCTGGCATCCACCTACATTTGATCTCCATTTCTATTATCTGCTGACTTGCTGGCAGCACCCATCTGTAGGCTGAGCATCTCAACCCAACATTTCTGAGTGTGGCTATGATGCCATAAACAGAAAATCTGTGGTCAAAATGCATGAAGTTATTAAAAATTAGTGTACAAAATTTCTTCCAGGCTATGTGTGTAAATTACTTACAAAACATAACTGAAGCCTGAGTTTAGACTTGGTACTCAAAGTATCTCATGATGTATTTGTTTTTGTTGTTGTTTGTTTTTGAGATAGGGTCAGGCTCTATAGCCCAGGCTGGTCCTGAACTCAATCTTCCTGCATCAGCCTCACTCCTGAGTGTGGGGATTACAGGTGTGCACCACCACACCCAGCTTATCACAACGCCCTTATAAATTTGCTTAAATTTTTTAAAAATCTAAAATCTGGCATGTTTCTTGTCTCGCATTTCAGATAAGGAAAATGGAATCTGTATCCCCACCTCTTTCATCCCAAATTTTTCCACAGTTGGTATTTCAACAGATACAAACTGTAGACAACATAGCTGTATTCTTGATCCAATGGGTTCTTAGGTGAGTGAAAACTATGCGAGGAAGGGGAAAAAGTCCCTAGATTGGAATATCAAAATTATCTGAGATGCTTTCGAAAATCAATCACTATAAAAATACTCTACAACTGTCATATTTACATAACTGTGATATGCTAAAAATCATATGCTTTAAAATGAGTGAACTGTATTTCTCATAAAGATGTTTTAAAACAATTAACTTATTTATGGAGCACAAGGATGCAAAATGGAGGCTAAGAACTATTTATCGGGGCAGTTTCTTGCACACCTAACTCTACTGAACTTTAAACTTACTTAATTTCACGCATTCTACTTCCTTGCCATAGTTCTAGAATATCATCTCTAAGTATTACTTCTTTAAAAAAAATCACAAACTTAGCAGATGTTGACCTTTAATATTAAATCGCTAGGGCAGGCCCCTGGATATAGAAGGAAGAGTAAAATAGGTGTCCTTATTGACTTCATAGTTTCCAGTCCATAAAAGGAAGGATACAAAGGTAACAACATAGGCACTTGCAAAGCATTGTAGCTACCGGGTGGAAAGGGTACAGAGTGCTAAGAGAGCACCTGCCAGGTCCGGTCAAGCAGGCTTGGAAATCTAATACCTGGAGGCAAAGGCGAGAAGTCATGAGGGGCATTCACTTATCTCTATCCTGAATGACCAGGAGAAAATTCTGAAATTCAAAGGGAAAGAAAATAAAGCAAGCAAGAAGGCAAAGGCACAAAGGGAAAGGCTGTTCCACAGAGTGGAACTCATTCGGTAAAATAGGAATGATGGTTAAGGCTGGAGAGATGCAGTTACAGGACAGGCAAGGTCTTGAGACATATATGAAGGGGAAAAAACCAGAAAGATTTTTAAGAGGTGAGAGTTAGGATCCAATCAAATGATCACAGAATAGATTTCAGGTGACAGGGTTTGAAGTAGCAACAGTGGAGGCAGAGACCAAGTTAGGAAGCTATCCCAACAGTCTAGGTCAGCACGGACTAACAACTATCAAGTGGGACAAAAAGGAGAATTGTGGACAACTTATGATTTCCTAGTAGATATACTTTCTTGAAAAAGATGAAGATGAACATAATAAAATAACTATGAATGGGATAACATATTTCCTGTTCATAATAAAGCTATAATATCTGGAGTGCATTTTTTATTTACATTTTTTTTATTTACATTTTTTAAAATTTACATTACACTTCAGTATGAACCAATTAAATGACACTAGTGGCTAGTGTACCGGACTATGTAACAGACAACGATTACATTCCCATGACTCTGCCTTCACTGAGTAGTTTTTACTGATTTAGAAAAGGAATGAAAAAAACTGGGGGCAAAAGATGGTTTGCTCCATTTCAGGCTGGTTGCATTTGAAATATCTAGGGGGAAACAGTAAGAAGGTACTGAACAGGCTGGAAACATAGCTGAGTGGCTCAAGCACTTGCCTAGCAAGCACAAGGGCCTGGGGTCAATTCTCCAGCACCACATAAGCTCAGTGTGGTGGTGTACACTTGTAATCCCAGCATTTGGGAGGCTGTGGCAGGAGGACTACATTGAGTGCATGGCCCGCCTGGCCTACACAGACAGACCCAGTCTCAAAAAAAAAAAAAAAAAGACACTGGAAGAAGAAATATGTCTCAAAGGAGACAGGAGCAGCCAAAAGGGAAAACCTCATCAGAACACGGTAACAAACTCCACGCAGCTCTCCCACATCACTATCCCCACGACAGCTGCTGATCGCCCTCACCAAGACTGCTAGCTCCTTCACCTTTCACTATTTCTCCCATCACCTGCTCTTGTCTTTGCTTCCCTTTTTACTATTTCTTTTTACTGTATCTCATTTCAATCATTCTCTTGTCAGAAACCAAGATCTCTTTGCTCCACTGTAACCTGTTTATCCCTGTCTTGGCAAAGTTAAAACACATCATCCCAACAATGTGTTTTCACTGTGCCACAGAGCTGAGCAAGTTAGTGTCACTACAAGCTTACGTAGGGACACTAATTTGTACTTGTGTAATGGTATCAGTAGTACTTAAATAGGGCTGTCCATGTTGCTGGATATTCTTGTTTGTTTCCTAAAATATAATTTGGAGATACCATCTTCTTTAAAAAAATTCTACAAAATAATAAAGGATTAGCGAAGAGCTATGGAGAATGCTACACGTGTACCTGGATGCACAATGCCAACTTACACAGCTCAGCTCCGAGATCCTCTTCAAGAGGACAAGCTTGGTTTCAACTTCTTTTTCATTTCAGACCTTCAGGAATTTCTCAAAGTTATTCTTGAGAGAATAATGTTCTTCCTTCCAGTACTATCACAGAAGCCTATCTCAGTTTTTATTACTATCAGTTGCCATGATAGTTATCAAAACTCTTATTCTCCAACAGCTGAATTCCAACAATTTGTAAATGTGATCTTTAATATTTACTGATCCCAGCTTACTCTGCCCTTAGCTACCAATTTCTCTTCATTCAACTTCTTTTTCTTTATGTCCAACCTTCTTAAAAGAACAATCTGAGGCAGGATGACTGCCGTTAGACCAAGGCCAGCCTGGGATAGTGAGTTCAGGACTATAGAGTAAGACCCTGTTTCCAAAAAAAGAACAATCACTACCATGTGGCTCCATTCTGCCATCTACTCTATCACTGCTTCACTTTGGTTTTCAATATCTACCTCAGTAATTGACTTTTTTTTCTTTTTGAGACAGGGCCTCGCTCTGTGGCCCAGGCTGGTCCTGAACTCACTATGGAGCCCAGGCTGGCCTTGGACTTAACAGCAGTCATCCTGTCTCAGCCTCCCGAGTTCTGAGATTACAGGCATGGGCCACCAGGCCTGGCTTATGTGGTGCTGGGGAATTGAACTTGGGTACTTAGCACTTGACATAGCGCTTGATAGGCAGGTGCTTTAACCGCTGAGCCATTACTCCAGCCCTCTCAGTAATTAACTTTACCTACAGCCCAATTTTAGCATTCCAAATTTTTTAGATTGTATCTGAACAACATTTATTCTGTTAGCCTGCTCCTTCAGATCAGGTGTTTTCATCCTTAACCAGAAACTGCACTACCCAGTTTTCCTTGTATTTGATGACTATTCTTTTTAAGCTTATAATTCACTTGCTACTTTATCTCTAGTGCTTAAAAAGGTTATTTCATGGAGTACTTTTTGAGAAAACAAAGATATGAAACTACTCCCACGAAAATGTTATAAGTAAAACAATTAAACCTATGATCATAATAATAAAAGGAAATGATGCTGTCTGGAGTAATTTTCAGCCAGACATCCCTGAAGGTAAGAAATAAAAAAAAATAAAGAAACCAACAGCAGAGAATCACAGCCTGGACCACAATCAAGGCTCATAGCCATTACCTCTCTCTATGCATGCTGATTTAAGTAACAGCAAAGGTACTTTTCTTATTCAACATGCTTTAGGCTGGACTTTACCATCCTCCCAAAAAATGTTATTTCTTCTCTTGTGGTTCACTTTTTTGGTTACGGCAACACTACTGACCTCATTCCTCCAGTTAAATCTCTAATGTTAATCTTTGTTTTTATTCTTTCTCCTTACATATATATTCATTCTTCCTGTTCTCTACTGATGCGAGCTTTCAAATTACTCCTTAAGAATCATTTTCTCCTCAGCCAGAAGTGAAAGGGCACATGCTTGTAACCCTAGTACTACAGAGGTTGAGGCAGGAGGACACCATGTGTTCAAGGCCAGCCTTGGCTACACAGTGAGTTTAGAACCAACCTAGGCTACAGAGAGCTTGTTTCAAAAAAAAAAAAAAAAAAAAAAAAAACTTTCGTTCTTTCTCTTATACCCAAAGAAAAAATACTGAAAGGTCAAGGGACTAGCAGTCTTGGTGAGGGTGATAAGCAGTTATAGTGGGAGCAGTGACATGGGAGAGCTGCATGTTGTTTGTTACCAATGCTCTCATAAAGTTGTTTCCCTTTGACTAAACAGAATGACTTAGTCACCAGCTACCCACTTACCTGGACAGACGGACACATTTTATACACATAGCTCTGACGTAATTATCAATGAAACCATGTTTAATCTCCAGAAGTAATCAACTTTGGACAAAGATAATACAAGAAAAGTAGTAACAGCAATTCCACACTAAGCTTGAAAATGATCTTAGAATCAACAATAATTTTCAGTAAGCCTCTCATGCTGGATGAGAGTAGGCAGGCAAGATTTTTTAAAAATCTACCTGTCATCTTTACAATATAATACAAAGTTTCTTTTACATAAATAAAAGATCCTCCATGAACTGGTTCTTTGACTGTGGCCTCATTTTCTACCTTTTTCTCCCAAGTTTTGCTCTAATCATAACCACCTGTTGAGTTTTCAAATATGAGACTCCTTCTTACTTAAATGATCTTGGAACATGATGCTCCTTGTAACAGGAAAACCATCACCCTTTCTTTGTGTAAATACTATTCTTCATTTGGAAGGTAATTCAGATAATGAAAGCATTCCCTCTTCTGGGAAATCTGACTTAGAAACCTCAAGGCATTTTTTCCATTAAAACTTGGTCCTATCAAATCTTGCACCACACTGTATTACACTGACTTTCTAAATATCACTGTTTTTCTCAGGTTAGAGCAGCTGGTACAAAGCAATTTTCAATGAACTAGTCTTGAAAATCACAGATGAAAGAACGGCTAAATTAATAAAATGTATCTCTGTTCATGCCTTCAGAGATTCATAAAAAATGTATACCATGTATTCCATGTAGTAACTGATTTTTAATAAACATTAAATAAGAGAACAATGTTTTCAAAATTCAGCAATTACTACGTATTTTGTTCTTTTGAATGTAAATACTGCTTCATAGAGTATAGGGAATTCTCTCGCTATATCTGATACTATTTTACTAAACAGTTGGTCAAATTTTGAGAAATAAAGACCCCAGACAATAATTTTTGTTTTAAAACAATCGGTGAGACATGGATAACAGCCAAATCTTGGAAGAAGCCAATATATCCAACAACAGATGAACTCATAAAGAATATGTGGTAGAAATACACAATGGAGTACTACTTGCCATAACGAAAGACAAATGTGAGTCATATGTGAAAAAAATGGATGTACCCTGAGACCATTATACTTTGCAAAATGAATCAGACACAGAAGGATAAAAACAGTATGGTTTCTCTAATTTGAGATACTTTGGTAATTTCACTAAAATGAACCATCTGGCATAATTCGCTGGTATTAACTTATCCATAAAAGTGCTATCACATTAATAATGTTGGTCTGACATCAGAAGCTAGGTCTCATTCGTGCTGCAGTTAATATTTGAATAAGAAAGGGCCAGGAAAAGTTTTCTGAATCCGGTTCCAAAATTTCAAATCAAGTTTCAAATTTAAAATATTCAATTATCAGATCAGAAAGTTAAGAATTCTACATATAACAAATGCAGTAGTAAAGTTCCAAAAATAGTGAATGTATTATCCTTTTAAGATGTTCCAAATTTGCAAAACAAGTATCATAACTTGATTAGATTAATGACCATGGACATCAGCTTAAGGCTTTTTTGATTTTACTAAGAATTAGAGATACTCAGTTAAAACGTTTGGAGAATTCTAAAATAAAGATAGTGAGTTTCCTTACTGTAACAGCACTTCAGGGTAGATAACAATGTACAAGAATGATATAATACAGTTTCCCAAGCAAATTTGGCTATGAAAATTATGAGTACCAAATGAGACTAGTAGATACAAACCTTGGGAAAGTACAGCTTTAAGTTAACTTTTATATAAGGCGTTGTTCACAATCAAATAGTACGTAAGCATTATTTTAAACTACTAATTATCAAATTATATATTCCTGGCACATGTTTTTAGGGATATAAATTAGTACTCGCTATGGAAAACATTCGGTGCTCTCAAAAAACTAGAAACAGAACTTCTATATGATCCAGCAATCTTACTGTTGGTTACATGTATCCAAACTAAATCAGTATGTGAGGTATCTATACTCCACCTTCAATACAGTAATTATTCACACAAGAGAAGAAAATAACCTAAGTATTCAATAATGGATAAATCAATGAAGAAAATGCGAGAGGCTGGAGGAATAGCCCAGCAGACATAGTATTTACCTAGTAAGCACAAGGGACTGAGTTCAATTCCCCAGCACGATGTAAGCCGAGCATGGTTGTACATGCCTGCAATTTGGGAGGCTGAGGCAAGAGGATGGCTGTGAGCTTGAGCCCAGCCTATATAGTGAGTTCAAGACTAGCCTCAAATGTAGAGAGACCCCCATCTCCAAAACAAAACAAAACAGGAAAAAGGAAATGTGGAATATATACACAAGGAATTCCTGTCTTTTTAAAAAGGAAATCATGTCATTTGCAACAACACATATGAACCTGGAGCATGTTATGCTAAGTAAAACCAGCCAGACACAGACAAATCTCATCCATCACTTATATGTGGAATGAAAAATTGAGCTCATAGAAAATCATAAAATAGAAGTGACTAAGGGTTGAGGTAGAGATACTTGGAATATATCGGTCACAGGATATAAAATTCCATTTACAGAGAAAGAATAAAACCAAAAGTCCTACAGTACAACATGGTGACTACAGTTACAGACAATCTACTGTGTCTGGTATGGTTGTCCACACCTATAATCCCAGCAACTCAGAAGGCTGAGGCAGGAGGACTTCAAGCAAGGTTAGTCTGGACTACTAAGTGAGATCTTACCTTAAAATTTTAAAAAATTATTTAAAAAGGAGTGGGGATGTAGCTCAGTAGTAGAGCACTTACCTAGTTTACTTGAGGCCCTGGATTTAAATTGATTCCCAGTTCCACAAAAACAAAAGCACAACTACAATAAATGGCTTTCTTAAACACTGCCAAGAGGGTAAATGTTAAATACACTCATCCCAAAAAACAAACAAACAAAACAAACAAACAATCCCCCCTCCCCCACAAGAATATGACATAATGCTACAAGCTGGGGAATATCGGCTCTGATTTCCTAATCTTTCTATATTTTTGTGGGAATACAAACTAAGTAAGTTCAATAGGACTTATCATGTATAAATCTACCCCTACCACAGAATTATCTGTTTCTAAATATTTGATATTTTTCTTTACATATATAAAACACATTTTACACAGGTATCAGTGTGTAGCTATTCTTAAATACCTCTATGTAAACTAAAGTACATAATTATAGAACACAATTAGTTTCTTTTGTTTTTGTGAGACAGGGTCTCTCAGCTCTATAGTCCAGGCTGGTACAGAGCTCCCTACAGAGCCCAAGCTGGCCTAGAACGCACAATAATCCTCCACCTCAGCCTTCTGAGTACTAGGGTTACAGGAAAATGTCACCACTCCCTGCTTACGTGGTGTTGGGGAACTGAAACCAGGGCCTTTTGCTTGCTAGGCTAATGCTTAACTGCTGAGCTGCCCCCGGCCCTATATAATACAACTGGAATTTCAGTAATTTACAAAGTCAGGATGCTTACCTGATTATCTGACAGCCACATAGCAGTCAACTGTTGAAGCTTTGTAAAGCTAAAGGGTAAATTCTTTAATCTGTAGGAAAAAATACAAAGAAAAATTAAAACTTTAAAATGATATACTTAAAATGAATAAAATTTGAAGCTGTAGGTGTAGCTCAGCAATCGAGCTCTCATCTAGCACACATGAAGTCCTGAGTTTGATTCCCAGCATCACATAAATAACTTAAAACAAATAAAAGCTAACTTTATGGATCTTCTGAACAACACTATGCAATGGCACAAGCCAGGAGGATACAGAGAATTCCAGTGTAGGTCACTGACAGAGCACAAGGCAAAAAAGTAACTAATTCTTTAATTGAGCATACTCAGCAAGGAAAAATATGGACAGCAACAACTTCAAAATCTATCTGTGATAAAAAAGAAAATAAATAAGCACCTATTATCCCAGCCACAGAGAAAAGACAGGGACATGTTAAATACTCTCTCATAAAACTGCTTTGGATTTTTATTTTTATTTAGAAAGAATAAACTGTTACAGAAAAACTTTTAGAAATAGTATTTAATACCTGCATTGCTCTGCATTTTTTTTTGAGCCAGCACTTAACTAAGAACACTATTTTAAGATAATAATGAATGAAAACGAATATTAAGTCCTTTTTAGAATGCTACATTTTAAAATAGTCTATCTCCTGCCTCAACCTGGCTATCTTAGGCCTTGACAATGAGTCTTCTGTGTCTACCTTTAAAGGTTTTGTCACAACTTAGTATTCTAGTTTTAAAAGATTAACTTAGGCCAAAATAATGTTTTCTTTAGAAATCAGCTGGTTTTCTAAAGTAAAATGGACAGTCAGAATAATGTTAACCAATCAGAAAACTGGTTTTAATTAAAGCTCTTCCTTATAAGCTACGTGAGTCACTTTAAATTTCTTCTATATAAAATGGGAACACCTGTTATACTATTTCACAGATTATTTTGAAGACTTCATAAAATACTATGATAAATGTACAATACTCCTCAAATGGTGTTTTACCATCCTCGTGAGTATTTCTGCCTTAGAGGAAGATATAAAAATTGTTGCAAGCTCAGGCAGTGTTTCAATTTAGCAATTCCAGGGATCAATTTTTTCTGCACCTTCGTTTGTTAGCTGTCAGTGAGCATACTTCTGTCCAGAAAAATAGAAGATCAAGTTAAAAAGTTAACTCTACTCAACGGTAATATTATGGTACAGATCTAGCATTAATAATAATAATATAAAAAGGTTACTGTAAAGAAACTATAAAGGTAGCTTGGCTAAGTTGACCCAAAAAAGACAACCACAGTAATGGTAAGTAACATCAGATAAAATGAGCTCACTATATTTAAAAAAACATTTTTAAAACTGTATATTAAAAGAGGAATAAGCATTAGCTATTCTTTTGTTTTGTTTGGTTTGTCTGCTTATTTTGTTTGTTCGGGGTTTTTTTGAGACAGGATTTCGCTCTATAGTCCAGGCTGGTCCTGAACTAACTATGGTGCTCGGGCTGGCCTTGGACTTGGCAATCCTCCTGCCTCATCCCTCCACGTGGTGGGATTATAGACATGCGCCACCACACCCAGCTTTATGTGGTGCTGGGGAATCAACTTAGGGCCTTGGGCTTACTGGGCAAGCACTTTAACCACTGTTCCACTACTCCAGCCCAGCATTAGCTATTCTATCACATATCACATGAAGTTTTATTTTCACCCAATATCACCTAAAGAATATAGTGTTACAAACCTATTATCGCTTAAGTTAATGACTTTTAATTTTTGCATATCGCCCATTTCCTCTGGAAGTGTCTCTAGTTTATTAGAATGAAGAAACAGCACAGTTACATTTTTCCAGTTTCCAATCTGAAACAGAAACACAAGGTAAGGATAAAAAATTTAGCCTACAGTAAATGAACATATGATTAATATATTGTAAAGTTATGAAAAGTCCAAAACAAATTTAAAATATAGTACCTCTGGGGGTAACTGCTGTAAGTAATTATGATCTGCAGCAAAAGTTCGTATGTTAGTAAGCTGTCCAATAGACGAAGGCAAAGCTTCAATTTCATTGAAACTACAATCCAGTTCTTCTACTGACATTAACCTTTAATTATAAATGGGAACACATATTATTTTAAAAAAGAGGTTACTTACAATCCCACATTTAAGAACATCTAAGCATTCAATCTTGACATTAACAAGCCTAGTGAACCTTCATAAAGTGAAATTTCACCGATATATCCGTCCACCTTCATTTTAAAAATACCAAACGTGTATACCAACATACTTAAATATTTGCATACATTTCTTTTAGATGCTGTATTTGCAAATAATCTGAAAATATCTATGTCACACTAAATTAAAAGTAAAATTTTTAATAGTGCACACATTTCCACAAAAAAACTTACCCTCCTATAGAGTCTGGCAGATACATCAATTGGTTTTCATCAATTTTAAGAGTTGTGACATTCTTCAATGAACCTATTGAGAATAATACACAATTTTCAGCTCAGACTAGAATAAGCAAGTCCACCCGTCGTCAGTCTGAGATAAATTACAACTGACAAGAATTAAACTTTACCAACCAACCAACTGAAGGGGTGTCACCTCTAACTACATTCACTCTGCCCCCTTAATCTACGCTTTCAACTTCTACCCACATCACCTTTTAACACAGTGCATATGTGATTTCACTAACCCCAATGAGACATAAGCATAAGAAGAGAAGGGGCTTTTTGTCCTCCTTGTTTACTACTGTAGTCCTGCTTCTAAGCACAAAGTCATGGCACAGAGAAAACACAATATAAATTTACTGAATTAATGGATTAAACAAATGACAGTATGAATGATATTTATGGCTGAATTACTGTATGTATACAACATTTAAAAAGTATGTATTTTATTTAAAAATTATTAAATCAGAAAAAAAGGGGTTGGAGGCGTATCTCAGTAGTTAGGGCTTGCCTGGTATGCTCAAGGCTCTGGGTTTGATTCCCTGGTACCACAAAAAAAATCAGCCAGGCCTGGTAGCGCACATCTGTAATCCCAGCATTTAGGAAGCTGAGACAGAAGGACTGCCCCTCATTTGCCAACGTAGGCTACATAGTGAATCCACGACCAATCTGAAATATGAAGAAAGACCCTGCCTCAAAAACAAAGAATTAGAAACTTACCAAAAAAAAACTTTTTTTTTTTTTTTTTTTTTGTAAAACACACCTTAGACAAGCCAGCTATGTAATTCAACTGAGAAATGTGTAAAAGTAAGTTTTACTTTTTATATTCAGGCATCATGAAGATGCCAAGATTGGCTGTTTTAGCATTTCATCAAAATACATCACTTCTCTTGATATTAAACAAGGAACTTCAAACGTATAGACTCAATAGCTATTACAGAGCTCTGCTTCTTTCTTTTTTTAATGTAGTCTGTTTTCTTGTCTGTAAGCATGTTAAGAGTTTGGATCTGGAATGTCCCCCAAAAGCCTCATGTCTGGAAAATGATTCACCATGGGTGCTAATCCACTGATCTCCAGTGCTGCTAAGAGGCAGGGCTCAGTTGGAAGGGGAAGACCACAGGGACACGACAGGCAAGGCAGATGTCAGCTCCTCCCTTTTTCTCCCTCCTTCCTACCCCCACCCCACCCTGTGAACAGCTTCTCTCCAGCTAGTCTCCACTAGGCCCTTCCACTACTGCAGGTGGCCATGGACTGACTGAGGAGACCTTTTGAACTGTGAGCTAAAAATAAACCTTTTCTCCATTAAATTGTGAGTGCTGGGTATTCCATCCCAGCAACGAAAAAGTGACTAAGATCGTATACAACGAGTTGATATTGAAAAAAAAAAGAATTAACAAATAATGCTAGGGTAAAAGTTAAAAGAAAATTAAAAACTTTTTAAAGTTTTTAATTTATTACAGATATAAAAGAAATTTTCTTAGAGTAAATAAAAAAACACAGTTAACATAGCCAAGTGTGGTAGCATATTACCTATAACCCCAGGACTCTCCAAGGAAAGCAAGATTTCAAGTTCAAGCTCACTCCGGGCAAAAACTTTAGATCTTGCATTGACAAAAAGTATTTTTTAAAAAGGCTGGAGTGGTAGAGTGACTCCTGAATTCCCAGTGCCTCAAACAAAACAAAACTAAAAATAAACCACACAGAGTAACATCAGTAAGGAGTAAATAATACAGGAAAAAAAAATCAAATACTATTTGTTCTGTGTTAATATTGTACTCATTTCTTTGGGTTGGGGGTGGGGGTATGTATCAAGGATTGAACTCTCAGCCTTTGGATTGAGCTCCATCCCCAGTCTTTTATTTATTTATTTACTTATTTTGAGGCAGGGTTTTACTCTGTATGAGGCTGGTCCTGAAATCACTACGTAGCCCCAGGATAGCCCAGCCTCCATCTGTTGAGATTACAGGGGAACACCACCACACACAGCTTTATTTGGTACTGAGGAAATGAACTCATAGCCTTGTGCTTGCTAGGCAAGTGTTTTAACTGCTGTGTCATTCCTCCAGAACACCCTGCCCAAGCCCTTTCTTAGTTTTTATTTTATTTTACAGTTTGAGACAGGGTCCTGCTAAGTCAGTAAGTTTGTAAGGCTTTGCACAGACTTGAATTTTCCTGCTCAGTCTCCCAGAATTCTGGGATTACTGACCTGTGCCACTAGACCCAGCTAAAATAATAACAAACAAAATTTAGGTTTATATATAAGTCTTGAACTTTTTAAAAATTACATAAATTTGAAAGCAATACAAACCAATAGTCTCGGGCAGTTGTTGAAGTGAATTGCTTGATAACAGGAGGTCTTGGAGGTTTTCACATGCTGAAATTCCTTCTTCAACCATTTCAATATTATTTTTAGAAACATCCAAATAGGTGAGCTGCTTCAAACTACCAAAAAACTGTACATAACAAAAGAAAAATATAATTAGTCTAGCAAGTAATTTGTTAAAGTTTAATAAACCTAATACTAAGTTTTAATTCAGATTTAAGGTTAACATAAGAACATGGACTCAAACTGGTTCTGAAATGCCACCAGAAAATTATTCAATGATAAGGCTAAGGATTCCTAGTAATATTGGTCCAGCAGTCACAAGGGACATACTATTTTCTTTGGAAATTTAGTTGTGAACAGCCTTCTAGAGAGATAATATGTAAGGGGCTCTTGCGGATTCTTTAGGTATGAGTACATATTTTATCACAAGAAAGTCTGAAGAAATTATCGTAAGTTATCAGGAGTGATGGGCATACCTGTAATCCCAGCACTCTTAAGAAGCTGAGGCAGGATTATCACAAGTCTGAGCCCCGTGTGGACAAATGGCCAAGACATTATCTCCAAACTTAAAAGGGGCAGGGCAGGCTGGGGGTGTGACTTAGGATGAAGGGCCTAGGCTCAGTCCCCAGTGCAAGGGTGAGTGGTGGTGAGAAAGAAGGAAGGAAAGAGAAAAATAAAGGAAGAAAGGAAAAGATTAGGAAGGAAAGGAGGAAATGGTCATCCTAGTTTAACAGTTCCCTGGGCAAAATGAATAGGGATACAAATTCAATTGCTACAACTGAAAAGTATATGCTCACATTTTTGAAACAATTTTGAAATGCACAGGTCACATAGTGCAAAGGAGACCCAGCAGCAAAAGAAATCATTTCAGATTTCATATACATACCCCTGGAATGAAAGTCAGTCTATTACCGTCCATCCAAAATTCTTTCAATCCACTCAGTTGCTCAAGTACTTCAGGCTGTTTGGATAGAAAGAGGAAAAATCCAATTTAAGTAAATGTCTTTATCTGGCACAAGAAGATCTGGAAATTTCTAATAGTAACCTTTTAGTTTCAACTCATTACATAAAAGGAAAAGGGAGAGTGTGGCTTTCTAGCTATTAGAATAACATTATTAAAGAGGAAATCAAAGACATGCCATAAAAATAGACTACATTAAACTCACATAAGCTTTGGATTGCACATATTTATGCAAATTAATAAATGAAAACAGGATCACTGCTCAGAAGCATATGATAAAAAGATACTAACAATAAAAAGATACAGCCTTTTAGAAAATCCTAGGAAAATTGCAAAGATGTTGTTTCCTAGTGACATTAATTATGAGGGAGAAAAAAAGTGACATCATAAACCTCTAGTAAAGGAAAGGTAAATATGCACACATAACCATATAATAACGATATTCTGTCATTTAAGCTCCAAGCAGAGAATTCTAATTACATGGAATAAAACTGTAATTTCATCTTGAAGGCTTAAAACTAATCCAAGTGTCATTGTGCACTTGGGTAGGCAGGTAAAATTTGCTCTTGCACACTGGTCTTTTTTTCTTTTTTTAAAGACAGGGTTTCTCTCATTCTGTAGTCGATGCTAATCCTTGTCCTGTACTCACTGTGTGGCCATCCTGGCATCAAACTCATGGCAATCCTCCTGACTCACCGTCCCGAGCACTGAGATTACAGTCACAGGCTGTCACGTCCAGCTAACATTTTATATGGTATTAGGGGACAGAATCCAGGGCTTCAGGTATGTGAGGCAAGTACTCTGACCACTGACTTACACACAACCCAGCCCACACTGATCTTCAGAGGCTGAAGATTTGAATATTTCCTTTAAATGACTTCTGCTACACACAAAACAATAAATGACCATATGATGGCAAAATGTACTATCATATCTAACAATAACATAAGTCGTATGTAAAAGTCATGTCACAAGGCTCAGTAGCAAAGGCCTTTAATTCCAGCACTCTGGAAGGCTGAGGCAGCAAGACTACAAATTCAAGCCCAGTCTGGGCAATTTAGAGAGACGAGATCTTGTCTCAAAAATCAAAAAATTGGGTTTGGGATGTGACAGAGTGCGAAGGCCCTGGGTTTCATCCTCAGCACAAGACCTCAGAAGAAATCAAAAAACAGAACAAAACAGAACAAAAGTCATGTCATTCAAATCTACTGGTAACATATAAACACAAATAAGAATTCCAGATGTGCTAGGATTAAAACAAAGTTCCTTTTGTGCCTTTGTTGTTGTAATTATACTGTTTTTTAAAAAAGGAATGCAAAATCCAAAATGGTCCAAAAATAATGACTTTTGATAACTTGTTGAATAAAATTAAAAATTATTGAGAATTTCACAGTTAACAATGGCAACAAGACAAAAGAACACAATAGATAATTTAGGAAGAACAGTACACAATTTTTCACAAGGAGTAAAAATTGCAAACAAGGTCAAATCTGTTAGAAATCACCTTTAAACAGACCATAACAAAGAATATAAAAAGGTGTTTCAGAGAAAATAACAGGGTATCTGCATCTAAAATGTACAACAGATTGTCAGAAACATAGGGCAACATTATAAAAGACAGTACCAAGAAATTTTTAAGACTATAACATGAAATCCACTACAATTCTGAACTATCTTATAAATTCTGATTTTTTAAAATTTTTATTTTTTCCTGAGACAATGTCTCACCCTGTAGTCCAGTTTAGTCCTAAACTCATGATGTGTACCAGGCTGATCTCTAACTCATGGCAATCCTCCTGCATCCAGTGCTGGGATTACAGGTGTGCAGCCCCATACGTCACTAATTTTTATGTGGTGCTGGGGAATAAATCCAGGGCCCTGTGAATGTGAGTCAAGCACTTTAAGCACTAAGCTATGCCCGAACCCTTAAAATTTAATGTTTTAACGATGATGTTCAGTTCAGTGAATTCTTGTTCAAAAAACCTAGCTTATTTTCCGAGTTACTTTGTAAAAACATGATAAAGACAAGTTGCAGTCACACTTCTTTCTTTTTAGATGTGGCATCATAATGCACTTAGCATACAAAGAACACAATTCACAGATCTCAGTGCAAGCTTAAAAATAACCACTGTTTCACTCAATGACTTTTCCTTTAGCTATCAAGTAAAACTAGGAAGAAGTATCTAACCACTGAATAAATTCATAAGCAATTATTCAGGGAGTGTTTTTTGTTCTGGAACTGTGTTGCTTCTGCTACATTTTAGACTTAGTTTTCTTACATACAGTCTCTCAAACTTTGTTTCTTATGTTAAATAACCATCAATTATCTCTTCTTTGGACCTTTTGTCTTTCTCTTTGAGACAGGGTCTCACTCTTTGATCCCGGCTTTCATGAACTCACTATGTAGCCCAGGCTGACCTCAAACTCAGAGCAATCTTCCTGCCTCAGCATGCATCATCATGCCCAATTTATGTGGTGCTGAAAATCAAATCCAGGATCTTGGACTTGCCAGGCAAGCACTTTAACCACTGAGCTATACACTCACCTTCAGAATTCTTAATTTCCTGTTTTATCAGCATTTGTGTCAGATTCTGTGTCTAGTTAATTTTTCCTTTAGTACAGAAAGTTCAGATTAAGAATTTTCATATTTATATACCTCAAAACATTTATTTTTACAAAACTTTTGAGAGAAATATTTTACTTTTTGCATCTTCTCCTTGATCAAATATCTGAATAGTAACACTAGTGAGAACTTACCACTTCTGTGAATTCATTACTTCCCAAATCCAGTCTTTCCAGCTGAGTCAGTCTATTCATAGTTCTATTTACAATGGAATAACGAAGAATTAGCTATGTGAAAGTTATCAATTAAATGGAAGTTTTCAAGTTTCAGTTTAACACATATATATGTAATGAAGTATACAGGGTTTTGTACATGATGGAAAAAGTGTTAATTTTCTAAGAAAAAAAGTATTTAATTTCTTTGAAAATGATTTTTAAATTTTGATTTCTCACTAATTTTTTCACTTCTGTTCTTAAGCAATTCAAAAATGTTTAAACTGACGGGTCAGAATATGAAAAATGAAATTCTCTTTTCCTTAATAAATTTTCATCCAATTAACAAAGTAAGTTATTTGGCAGATACGTGTCATTTCTACTATAATTCTAAGTCTTTCAAGACTGCTCCTATACTTATAAAACTTTCAAGATGTTACTGACTCCCCAGATAATTTTATATTAATGAATTTGTAAGATATGACAAAACATGACAATAACCGTATTTGCAGTCATTAGCATTATGCCTTCCTGATAATTGAAAATGAACTGTATTTAAAATGCAAAAGCATTAAGCTGTGGCAAAAACCTCACAAATCATTTGCATGTTCTCTGCAAATTTAACAACTGAATTAAAAATAAAACTCAATTAAAAAACCTGTCCAGCTTTTTATTAATTCAAGAACATAATTGTAAAGACTCTGTTATTGATCTAAATTGAAAGAAACTAATTTCCTCTAACGTTTTCAATATGCTATTCTATCAATTCTTTAAATCATCCACAATGCCAAGTTTTCTGAAAACAGCTTTGATTTAATTTATTCAGTATCTGTTCACATACAATCATATAATTCTATTTTTTACAATCTATCTATCTATCTATCTATCTATCTATCTATCTATCTATCTATCAACTAGAAGTAGGTTCTGTATTCCTTTTTGAAACAGTCAAAAAAACCCCTTCAGGATCTTCCTCCAAATATGCAAAATGATGTATGATACTGAGCTTATATGTTACACTACTATATTAGGTAGAAATTTAAGAAAAGTTAAACGGGGCTGTGAGAGGAAAACTGAAAAGAACAAAATGCAATCATGCCTTTCTTGCTTCCATATTTTTCTAATAACAAGATAACAGAAAATTCACATGTAGTAATTGAATGCAGAGTAATAGAAAAATGTACAAAAATAATGCTAATAGGCTTAGAAGAACATATTAGTAAAACTTCAATCAGTGTCAGAAAATGTTATTAACAGATTTAAGAAAATATAAATGATACACACGTGCAACAAAAAAAAGGAAATACGCTGTAACAACAGAAGGTGTCTCCACTTCAACTCTAAGGAATACTGTTAACTTTGGTGCTACTGATATACTTCAGGTATCTCAGAAATAAAGTTTCATCTTGAAAAAAGATCCAGCTTCCCAACTGAAACAGTACACCTAAAACTTCCTCATAACTACTTTTTAAAATTCATTTGTATTCTTTAACTTACTGAAGTTTCTCTCCAGTTTCACAGGAGACTAGATCATGCTTTAGGTTCTCAGCACAGTCCCTACCAGAACTCTTTATGTGGTATTAGGTTTCACTTAACTATGCAAAACAACAGATTTTCTTACTCTTCTAATCTGTGATCATAAAAAGTTGTCCTATAATCTAAAATATGTGAATTTCCTAATACTTAAAACTACAGCATATATATATATATATATATATATATATATATATATATATATATATATATATATATAGCTTGTAATATCTCAAAGGTTTTAATCATTTATCTTAGAATTAAATCTGCAAATGCATCGAAGGAGCTGCCCAACTCAATTTTCCCAAACAAGTTAAAATCAGTGAACTGTCTATGGTATCATATAATTCACAGGCTACACTTTGCATCATGAATGGCCCCTCAAAGGCCCATAAATTGAAGGTTTGGTCCCAATGCTGTGATGCTACCAGCAGGTTGTGAAACCTTCAAGAAATGGGGTTTAGCAAAAGGATGTCAGGTCACTGGGGGTATGCCCCTGGGAAGGGGTATTGGAACCCTGGCTCCTTCCTATTTCCATTTTCTTCCCAAATCCCATGACAGAGAGCAGGTTTGTCCCACAATACCTTCCCTGATGTGATCTGCTGCCTAATGGAAGGTCCAAAAGCCAACAAATCATGGGCTGAAATCTCTGAATTCAGGAGCTAGTATAATCCTTGTCTAACACAACACATTAGTAGCATGTTTAGCAATTATAACTAATTATATCTTGGTAATTCAAATCTCCAAAATTCAATCAAGTTTTGAGTTTAGCAAGTATTAAGTCCGCATTAAATTTTTAATATGGATTAATACAGCACTTTACCTTTTACTCACAAATATCACTATAAACTTCATCTGTGTACTTACCAGTCAATTACTCAGCTAAAACACACTGTCTTTTGGGAATGAAAACTACACCTGGTCTCTACCCTCAAATGTTTACAATCATGTATGGCACAGTGGAAGATTCACCCACATGCGCAAGTGCCTGTATGTTGGTCAGGGAAAAAGATAGTGACACATAAACACACACATAGAATTATGTGGCAAATATCCTCGATAGACGTAAATACATTATTATAGAGCAACTACCAGCTAGGTTAACTGGAGATGTTTTGCCCTTGAATGAGCGGTAACTTTTGTCTTAATGATTCAATTTTAATAAAAACTCAGCAAGCTTTCTTCTGTAAAGGGTCAAAGGCTAAATATTTTAGGCTCTGTGAACCATATAGTCTCTGTCACAATTACTTTTCTCTGCCAATGCAGAGCAAAATCCGCCAAAGACAGTATGTAAATGAATGAATATGACTGTATTTAAGTAAAACTTTATTTGTAAATATGGACAATGGGTCACACTTAGGCACTGAGACTGTAGTTTCTCAGCCCCTAAAATATAACACTACAACACTGAAAGCAAGGTGTTTTAAAATAGCCATTCAATGAATGGCCAAAAGCACGAGTGAATTTTGAGCCTGAGGACCTGTTTTATGGTTTTGTTCAGGTTTTTGTTTATTCTGTATCTTTTTTTGCTCTTATATGCTAATTCTTTTTAATGTTAGCACCCCATTTCTGATTTATGTTAAAAAGCCACATAATCAAGTTCTACAGATATCAGGGTTCACATTAAGACCCATGAACATCTGCACTGGGTGATATATACGAGATTCAGTATGTGAATGTGGGATCCGTACTTAGAATTAAGGTGGGCTTTATTTACATGCTTATTGTTTTGGCTTTTCCAACACCCAAAAGATTGCATTTCAGTGAGCTATGAAATCACTATCACTATAATATCAAGTTTAATTACAATAAAACACACATTTATTCTTAATTGTGTATCAGAAATTAAAAGATTATGACCACAAATACAAATATTTATGATTAGCTCACACTTAAATTTTAGGTAATATAAACCTTTTTTTTTTTTTTTTTTGATGCAGGGTCTTGTTCTGGCGTCCAGGCTAGTCCTGAATTCACTGTGTAATCCAGGCTGGCCTGAAATGCAAGGCAGTCCCGCTGCTCGAGAGTGCTAGGATTACAGGCCTGCACCAACATACCATGCCTGACTTATGTAGTACTGGTGAATGAACCCGGGGCCTAGTGCTTGACTACTGAACTATTCCTCTAGCCCCCAAATCTAATATTTTTAAAGAGACTTAAGTAATAAAAATTTTAAACTGGATTGTAGAAACGGTAATACCCTTACTTAGGCAACATCTTCAATTGGTTTTCTCTAAGTTCTAAAATCTGCAGTTTAGTCAATCTGCAAAAGAAAAAGAGAATAATATATATATATATGACAAGTATAAATTTGATTATCAAACTGATACTCCATTTTAAATTTTAAAGTAACCAAGATGAATTCCATAATTATTGTTTGGAAGATTATGTATTAGCTATTATAGAACAGAAAAAATACAAAGAAATATTTTTGCTGGTTGGAATTATAGTGGGGAAAATAAGCACTTCAAGACATTCTCCTTCAATACAGGAAAGGAAGCAGATTAAGTGGTGCAAGACTGAGATATAGAAGAAGAATCTGGACAAGTACATTATTTAGGATAAAAGAATATTATAAACTAAATGTTAAATTAGATAATTTTTCTCTAATAATTGTGTAGCATTAATTTAACAATACCTAATATTTCTTTTTAATTCATTTACTTATTTTTTAAAAATTACCAAGGATTTGGGGTAGAGTTGGGGAAAAATGAGGTAGATCCAAGAAACAGATTTTCTGTTCTTAAGAACTGAAAAGACAGTGAAACCAAATGTTAAATCATTTTAGAATGTAATAAATGCTTAGACTATTACATCCAGTGTCTCAAATATGCACACATACCTTCATTAAAATTTTTTGGTTTTGCTGCCTTAAAATGAATTTAGAGCCTGACTGGCCCATCCAAAAAAAAAATTTTCTTCTTAGTGCTAATCGCTTACTTGGACAAACAGAATCAAAGTCAACGTAACAAGATCCAAAGACACTATAAAAATCACAATTCTTGAAAATAATTTTAAAAGAGCCCATGACATTGTAATTAACAATCTAACTGAAGTAGCTGATAATTTCATATATTTACAAAAGCTAACAATAAATGGTTGTCGTGGTTTGGATCTGGAATGTGCCCTAAAAGCCCCATATTCCTATGGATACTGTGAGCGTCACCTAGCGGCAACAGTGGTACATTGTTCAAGATGGCGGATCTTTACATTTTCGCGCCATACCCGATCAGGTGACCAGAGAGAGGCAGGAAGGAGGGATGAGGGATTAGGATGTGACTTTGTGATAAACGTGGCCCTGAGCCAAATGTCTTAGACCTTCCCGGGAAGACTGTGAATCCCGCCAAAGGGAAACGGCGGAGGGAGGGCCTTGCGAGTTAGAAATATAGCTCCCTCCGACCATGCTTGGTCGTCTCCTTCTCCACTTGCATGTGGGAGGGACACCCTTTTGCAAAAGAAAATTAAAGCCTCATACCCCGTCGTCCATGCCTCCCAAGTCCATCCTTTGTTTGGACAGGAAGATTTTTATGTGCTGTTTCTAACAATACTGTGTAGGGTTGGGAAGTAGGGCTGTGTAGGGGCAGATGTTGGGGCTTGACCTGGAAGGGCATGTGCTGGTTCTACCGTTCCTCCCAGTCTCTCCCTGTTCCACCCTGTTGTGAGGATCTCTGATGCTGGAGATCTTGCTCTGTATGACCTCCCCTCAAGCCCCCTCCACCCCTGCCATGAGCTTCCATCAATTTCCAGCCACCCACCTGTGCGTGGACTATGATCTTCTGAAACTAAGCTAAGACAAATCTTTCCTCCCAAAGTTGTAGATGTCGTGTACTGAGTCACGGAGATGAGAAAGTAACACAGAAAGTGGTACCAGAGAAGTGCTGTCTTTGCTGTCACTTTACCTGACCATATAGTTTGGAAGCCTTTTGAACCGGTTTGTGGGAGGAATCTGGAAAGGTTTGAGGCTGTTGGCTAGAAAAGTCGTGGAGTGCTCTGAGCGGAGCTTGGTGGGAGATTCTGGTCAGAGCTCAGAAGACCAGAATGCTGATAGAAGTATGGATTGGAAAGGCCAGGCTCAAGTTTCAGATGGGACGGAGGACTGTATCATCAAGTGGCCTAAAAACCATGTGTGCCACATTGTGGCAAAAAGTTTGTTGGCATTTTGCCCTTGTCCATCCAGAGATTTTGCCTGAAATTTAGATTAAGGGCGGTAGACTGTTTACTTTGGTGGTGGAAATGTCAAGGCAGACTGATGTTCAAACTGTTACATGCCTGCTGTTTGCAGCTTTTAGCCAGCTATATGGTGAAATGCAAGATAAAATGGCAGAGAATTATCATACAGAAGGTTTGCAGTGCCAGGCCAAAATGGCCTGCAGTGATGGGGCTAAGAAGCACAGGGAAGTTAAAGATATTAGCATTAAAAAGAAACCAAGTATTTATACTCAAAAATAAAGATGCCTGGAGGGCATTTCCAAAGTCAACAGGGACCACGCCCTTCACTAGCTCAAGGGTGGAAAGGCGCAGGACTTTGCTCTGAGAAGTGTACCCTGAGAAGTGCACCGCAGGGCCAAAAGAAAAAATGTTTTTTAGAGTTCAGTGGCTGGGAGTTCAACCATCTAAGAACTTGGAGACTTCTACAGTAGCATTTGCCCAAGGGGACCGGGCTACTGCTCAAGCCAGTGGCAGACTTTGGTGATGTCCATGCGGTCGTGGCTTAAGAGGATTGCAGAGTGCTGGAGTTGTAGGTTCACTGAGGCTTTTCCCCAGATTTCAGAGGAAGGCCTTGGAGGCCAGGCAGTGTTCCCCCAGGAGGGCAATGTGTGAAGTTGTAAAGGAGAAGCCAAAGGCGCAGTGGAGAACCCAGGAGCATGGATCATGGACTAAGGAAAGCTTCCTGAGGTGAGCAGATAGAGAAGATGGAGATTGCAGCCTGCTGCCAGGCTGTAGAGGCAGGGCCAGCCAAGCAAGCCCTTTGGAATGAATATGTTAGGTGCTCTACCTGGGACTACAGGATTTAAACCTCGACCTGCTGCGTTTAGGAATTACTTTGGTCCTATTGTCTTTTATCCTCCTATTCTACCCTTTTGTGCCATTTTATGTTGAAAGTGCTTAACTCTTTGGTTTTAACATGAGCTCACAGCTGAGTTTGCCTTGACTCTCAGAGGAGCCTTTTGGACTTTTTTAGTAGTGCTGAAACTACTGGGACTTGAGCAACTCTTGAAAAAAGACTAACTACATTTTGCTTAAGGAGGTGGACATGAGTCTTTTCAGGGAATGTTGTGGTTTGGATCTGGAGTGTCCCCCAAAAGCCTCAGGTTTCTATGAACACTGCATAGGGTTGGGAGGCGAGGCCTGGCTGGAGAGGGGATGTCTGTGTTTGACCTGGAGGGGCGTGGGCTGGTTCCACCTTCCAGACAGTCTCTCTCCCTGTCACTATGCTATGAGGATCTCTGCTTTTGGAGCTTTGGCTCTGGCCCTGTCCCCACTCCAGCCCTGCCATGTGCTTCCATCATTTTCCAGCCACCCACCTGTGAATAGACTGTGACCTTCTAAAACCGTAAGCTCAAATAAATCTTTCCTCCCTATGCTGTGCATGTCAGGTATTAAGTCACAGCAACGAGAAAGTAACTACGACAATGATTTTAGAAGAAATTATAATTACCTGCCAAAATTTGCTGGTAAGAATTCAAGGAAAGCATCATTCAGGTATAACTGGGTTAGGTTTAACAGCTGAGAAAATCCATCAGGGAGCCTGATGAAACATCAGAATTTAAATTAAGTTCATATATAGAATTTCAATTTCTTACTAAATTCTTTAAAATCTGTGCAATCAAAACATTTTCTCAATAGCTTAACAGTTATCTCTTGACTTTTATTAGTAACCCTCAAATTAAGATTTGTCTTTCACAACAATTTACCTTTTATATATTAATAACTTCCTCTCTGTGAAAAGAAAGTGAGGTAATATTTGTATCAGTAACAATATAGTAACAAATATATCAGTAACAAAATAGTCAACCAGGAATGAGCCACAACACACAAAATATACTTGGGACCTAAGTATGAAATCAACAAGCACCCTTCAAACTCGTTTTAACTAAAATCAAAGAAATAGATAAAAATCTCTAAACCTTGGCATAGACATTTCGCACTACGGTTTTTGTTGTGAGGCAGCTGTATTATGTACTCTAGGATGTTTAGCTGCAACCTACCAGCTAATGGTATGAGGAGATACAACCCATTATGGAATGCCAAAATGTCCCCAAATACTATCAAATGTTCCTTTGAAGACAAACAGCCTCTAGTTGAGAACCACTAGTTTAGGTTTTTTTTAGCTTCTATATTTGGCTCCTGAATAAGATTGTCAGTTTTAAAATGAACAAATAAATAATACAAAAACGAAATGATAGTTTAAGGACAAGTAAAAATTTCTGTGTATCTCTTGTTGCTTATGAAGCAAGTTACAGATACAGAATTTGATAGAAAATTTTCAAGAAGAAAATATACATCATCTTTACATATTCATCCTGGATTTTAACAAATATAAAATCCTCATTAAGTTAAAACCCATCAGACCAATTCATTTTACTTTTCATTCACCTCATACTCTACCATCTTCTACTCCAACTGCAGCAACTCTATGTTTATAAAAACTTAACAAGTACAATACTATAATATGTGAATGCTGATCTCATCTTTAAACATACCTATACTAAGCTATGATTCATTCTATTTAGCTTTACCATTCCATTTTCACGAAATTAGCACCTTGGTATCAGAAAAACTGTTTAAAGCCATTATCAACATAAAGGAACAAACATAACCTCCGGTATCCACTGCCACCAATCACATCATTTTTCTTTCTTTTGTTATGTCTTTTTGACCTTTCAGGCTCCTTCATTATTTCAAAATTTGAATGTGACATTGTGTAAACAACATTCAGTGAAAAAACCTAGAAGACTTTCAACTTGCTTTCTCATTAACTGTGAGAAGTAGAGCAAAATTATTTGCACGCTGGAAGCTTCTCCTGGAAAACTGAGGAAGGAGGATGCGAAGTTGAAGCTAATCTGAACAACTAAGTGAGGTAGCAAGACCTTGTATCAAAAATTAAAATCTTTAAAAAGGGTTGGGGCAATGTCCCAGTGCAAATCCAAGGGTTCATCCTTCAGCTCAAAAAAGAAAAAAAAAAAAAGTTACTCCTTTTAGTTCTTGTGGTGGTTTGGATCTGAAGTGTCTCTCCCAAAAGCCTCATGTTCCTGTGGATAATGTTTAGGGTTGGGAGGTGGGGCCTGGTTGGAAGGGGCAGGGACTTGGGTTCTGACCTGGACAGGCGTGTGCTGGTTCTGCCCTGCTTCTCAGTCTTGCTGGATTACCACCATGTTGTGAGGATCTCTGCCAATGGAGCTCTTGCTCTGGCCCGGCCCCCTCTCTTGCCCTTCCCTGTACTTCTACCGTTTTTTCAGATGCCCACCCATGAAGAGACCTTCTGAAATTGTAAGCTAAAATAAATCTTTCCTCTCTAAGTTGTGGTTGTCAGGTATTGAGTCAAAGTGATGGGGAAATAACTAAGACAGTTCTATTTTATATTTTTAATACATATATTGGAAAAAAAATCTTAGTTTTCTCTTAGGTCTAAAACTCAATCCCTGGATAGCTGTAAGATTGATACTTACTTAGAAATAGGGTTTACGCTGGCCTCCACAACTGTCAAAACTTTACAATTTTTTATATTTTCTGGAAACTCTTGTATTCCTAGAAAATAAAGTATCAAATTGGAGGAATATATTACAAAGAGCAAAACAACAATAGTTAACATGTATCTCGCAGATTTGGAAAGTAATTTAGCAACCGAGCAGGAACTAATTAAACTGCCACCACCATGACTCCACCTAGGCAAACCAAACAGAACCGTCTCCACAATGATTTCTCTATTTTCATCAATCCCTCCTTTCCCTTTCCCTATACAACTGCTACTTTGACTAGCTTACCTTTGTCTTACTCTTTGCTCTTTTAAAAATTAGTACCCTCTCTGTGTTAAGATATTAAATGTAGAATATTCAACACTGTTTCTCTCGCAAAGAAAGATTTCTTTTTAAATGCCAGAGGCTCCATACTTAGCTGGTCCCTAACGCATATAAATTAACAAAGCTGGAGGAAAAGGAATAATAAACATGTGCAAAAGCTATGAAGTATATACCTGAAGTAGGTACTGTGGCTACCTATAAAATAATGAATACATTTTTCTTTCTTAGACTTATCTTCCCTTTTTACTTAAAAAAAACTACTTTTTTCCAACCATATATAAGCACATTCACATATGCACATAACCGTATTTAAGAGATCTCCTATACAATTCTGATACCCACCTAGACCTCTGCATTTCAAACCATCTGAGATAATGGAACAAGTTTTTATTTTAATATCTAATCTGTTACAAATATATTTGCATATAATCACACTATTACTGTAATAATGTTCCTAAAGTCATCAAAATAAAAATATGGCAACAGATAATTTGTGAACTAGCAGCAGACCACAGACCAACTTTTAGTAAATAAATCTTTCCTCCTTTAAATTGTGGATGTTGACATGATACATATGTGCACAAAATCCTCAACTTCATTGTAAATCTTAAATCTTGCACTAGTATATATCAATAAAATGGGAAGAAAAAAATAAATTGTGGATGTTGGATGTTTTGTCACAGCAACAATATTACACAGAAATTGGTACCAGAAAGGCGGTGTTGTTGCTGTGACTTTACCTGACCAAGTGGTTTGGAAGCCTTTGGAACTGATTTGCAGGAGGAGTTTGGAAAGGTCTGAAAAATACTGGCTACAGAAACCTTAAGACTGCTCTGAGCCGAGCTTGCTGGGAGATTCTGGTCAGAGCTCAAAAGACCAGAATGCTGATAGAAATACAGATGGGAATGGCCAGGTTCAAGAAGTTTCAGATGGGAAGGAGGACTGTATCGACAAGGGCCCTAATAACCATGCGTGCCACACTCTGGCAAAAAGTTTGTCGGCATTTTGCCCATGTCCAGACACTCTGCCTCAAATTGAGATTAAGGGTGGCGGACTACATAATCTAATGGAAGACATCTCAATGTCCAAGCTGTCACTTGGGTGCTGCTTGCAGCTTTCAGCCAACTCTATGCTGAAAGCAGGGAAACGTGGCAGAGAAAAATGATGCAAAAGTGGGGCAGAAGAACACACGGATGTTAAAGAGATTAGCATTGAAAAGAAGGACTTTTTTTTTTTTTAAAAGACGCCTTGAGAGTGTCTCAAGCATCAGCAAGATCCCACCCTTTATCAATTGAAGGGTGGAAAGGCAAAGGACCCTGCTCTGAGAAGGGTACCCCAAGGTACACTAAGGCCAAAGAGAGAAGTATTTGCCAGAGGTCAGCCACCCATGTACTTGAAGGCTGCTGCAGCCAAAGGCCAGGAGGACTCCAGCCAGTGGCAGACCTTGGCAAAGTCCTCACAGTCCTGATTTTTGAGACTTGTAGAGTACAAGAGTTGTAGGGTCATGGAGGCTTCCAGTCAGATTTCAGAGGAAGGCCTTGGAAGCTAGGCAGTGGATTGCTGGGAGGGCAGTGTGTGAAGTTGTAGAGGACAAGTCCTAGGTGCACTGGAAATTCCAAAAATTTGGTGAAGAAGCATGGATTGTCCCTGAGGAAAGCCACAGATCATGAGTGGAGCCAAACCAAAGAAGATGAAGACTACAGCCAGAGGCAACGGTGTAGTGCTGGGGCCACCCAGACTCTTTGGGGCTCAAATCTTGTGAGTTTACCTCAAATGCTGGACATGGAACTGAAGGACCAGCTGGGTTTAAAACTTATTTTGGTCCAATTGCTTTCTATCCTCCTATTCCTCTCATTTGGATGGGAATGTTTACCTTGTGCCACTGTATTTTAGAAGTGTTTAACTTTTTGATTTTTTCCACAGGAGCTCACAGTTAAAGAGTTTGCCTTGAGTCTCAGAGGAGACTTTGGACTTTACTTTTTAGTGGTGCTGGACCTGTTATGACCCACAGGTCTTAATGAAGGCCTAAATACATTTTGCATAAGAAGGTGCTATGGTTTGAATCTTGAGTGTCCTCCAAAAGCTTCATGTATTTGGAACTGTGTGTTATTGGAAGGTAGAACCAGCTGGAAGAACCATGTGCTTAAGGTTTGACCTGGAAAGACTGTCAGTTTGTTGATACTGGAGACTGCCTAGAGCAGAGATTTCAGGTGTAGGTGACTTGAGGGCCAGGCAGTGAGGGAGGAGCACCTATTCTTGGGGGAGGGGCCCGATTGGCAGCTCAAAGTAATTAAAGGAAGGAAGAAAAAACATTGCTGCAGCTTCTTCCTGGGAAAGCTCCTGGGCTTGCTCCTGCTTTACTTGGCTCTGTCTGCAATGGGCTGAGCAGCCCTCCAGCCTCTGCCACATACCTCCACCTTTGCAGGATGCAAGCTGCCCCATGATCGGCCGGAGTGAAATCTTGTGAAACTGTGAGCTAAATAAATATACCATCCCTTAAATTGTAGATGTTGCATATTCTGTCACAGCAATGAGAAAGTAACTAAGACAGACTATAAAGGAAATGCTAATTAATAATTTTTAAATATTCCAAAAATGAATTTTATATAGTCTGCTTTTAAAAAATGGACCCTAACATTGTAAACCTTAAATTTTGCACTTATCCGTAGCAATAAAATGGGTGAAATAAAGGACCCCAGCCCTCCACTACCATAATTATTCAACAGGGTTGTCACTACAGAGTTTAAGATCCCTTCAACTTCTACTAGATGATTCTAACTAAGCAAGTTTAGCCTACTGCCATGCATAAAGTTTCAGGTGATGAAAATGAATGATCAAAACTATAACAAGCTAACACCTCAGTAATAGGTATTTTAGTCAACACTCATGAATGGGCAGGGTGTGGCACTTTGTGGTAGCGTGTGTGCTTATCTGGGTCCATTCCTCAACACCCAAAACAAAACAGAACAAGAAAACCCACCAATGGTGACATTTCTCCATTATAAGAGGGAAAATTAATAGAATCTGACAGTGCCAACTGATGAGATGCACTGAGAAACAATGCAGTGTCAGTACTGTCTTGTATTTGCTAAAAGAAACAACCTCAACTTAATCAGAAACCAACGGCAAACAAGCCCAAATGAAGAAAATGTCTGCTAAGAAGTCAGTTATCTTTAAGATTATCAGTGTTCAAGAAACAAAGCAAGACAGAACAGCTCAAAGGAGAGGAGACCTCTAAGAATCCAGATAACTAAATGCAGGTGTCAGAGCAGCAAATACTGGGGAGGCTGTAGAGAAGTTGGAAACTGTAGAAAGTCCTAATTATTTCACGACTACTGGAATATAGTTTGCTTGTACTTCAAAATGTTAAACACAGAGTGAACCTATGCCCTGCAATTCTACTCTCAGATACACACACACACACACACACACACACACACACACACACAAACACACCCCTAAGAGAATTAAAAATATATGCTCAGGGTTGGGATATAGCTCAGTATTTAAAGTGCGTGCTTGCCTAGCATGCACAAGACTTTTGGGAGTTTGATTCCCCAGCATCATATAAAGATTAGGTTGGCATGGTGGTGCAAACCTGTAATCCCAGCACTTGGGAGGCTGAGACAAGAGGATTGCCTTGAGATGGTAGCCAGCCTGGGCTACAGAGCAAGACTCTCAAAAAAATGGGGGTGGGGGGGGCGGTGAGTGTATGTATTCAAACAAAAACTTGAACATGAATACCCTCACTTAGGAAATAATGCTTAGTAAGCATTACAACAGTCGAAAGTAAAAATCTAAATGTCCACAACAAATGAGTAACTAAACTCATATTTGTATTATCTTCCATAAATACAAACAAACACTCCGTATTTTTCATATTTTAAATTACCTCATAGTGTGGCTTATAAAAATTGTCACTGAATATCTGTGAAATATGTTACAATAATCACTGGATTTTAAAGATACACAGTGATAACATTGCTGTAAGCAAATAATTCTGAAAAAAGTTTCAAAATCTGCATCTCCAATTCTAACTCCTTCCCTGAGACCACATACGAATTTTCAAGCGCCTGTTCAATTTTGTTCAGGTCCTCAAACTCATTATGTATCCTCTATTACTCCCCAAGTATATACCGAATATACATAAAGAATCAAATACTATGCTATAACTATAAATACTAAAACATGATCCTTTTCATAAAGTGAAATGTAAGAAAAGCATTTTCACCATACCAGTTTCTTCCCCTCCAGTAATATTCTTTCTCGGTGTCTTTTATACCTTTTCATATTCTTGTAGATCCGTTACGTTTTGGGTATTACCAGGTCTCATTCTTTGGGTTTCTTTTTTCATACCTGTGTTCTGTTTGAATGCATCTAACTGCAAGCTTTAAACATCATCTACCTGGTGAAAACTCCCAAATTTCTAATTCTACCAGTTTTTATCTTGATGGAACTCCATGCTCCATGAATTACTGGAATATAGTAGAGGCACTTATTCAAAAAACTGAGCTCCTGAACTATTCCATTTAAAATTACAACTCCCACACACTTCACCTCAAGATGAGGGTAATCTTATCCCTCCACTTACATGACAATAATCCATAAGGTCACTCTTGACTCTTCTCTCATATCCTACACTAAATTCATCATGAAATGCTGTTGATTCCACCTTAGAAGTATACTTAGAGGATGTTGACATCACACTAATTCCTTTTTTTGGGGAGTAGGGGACAGAGTCCTGGCTGGTTCTGAACTCACTGTATAGCTAGGCTCACCTCAAATTCACAGTAATTCTCCTGCCTCAGCCTGAGTGCTGGGATTGCATGAATTCAGAGCCTTGCACTTGCTAAACAAACACTCTCAATTATCAGACTAGTCCACTCTGTAACTGACATACCAAGAAAAAAAAAGCTGTAATCATTTCTAAATTAAGACAATACATGATCATTGTCCAAGCCAAAAAAAGCCAAACATCTCTTCCTCTCAGCTAATATGTGATTACTACTGTATTCTGACCAATTATAGCTTTGGCCTTAACTAATCTGTCCTTCCAAAAGATAAGATTTAACATCATTGATACTCTGCTTCAGAGCATCTCATTTGAGTATACTGTGTTTTAAACCTAAACCAAATTTACAAAACAAGTGCCAAATCCTAACTTCATTAACTCTGAAACTCCCATGTATCCCCATTTTTACAGTTTCACTCACTGCAAAGAGCATTAAACCTAAATTGTTCAACTCATTTGCAGATGATACCTCCTGGTCTTTGCCCGGAAAGCAATAAATTTTTACTGTCCAGGTTGTTAAATATAATAGTCCCGGTTGTTTTGGCACTGTAAAGACTATGATAACAAATACTGTGAAAACATTGATCACATTGATCCTTGTCAAAACAGTCTAAATCAGAAATTACAAACTCAAAGGATGAGTTTTTAGAGGATGATAAATTTTTGACTTGGACCAGTCATAATACAATGGATGGTAAGATGAGAGTAAGATACAATGAATGCACTCACCAGTTAGTCTTTATTGCTAAAGACACTTTGCCTATTGATATCCAGTCAAAACATTAAAGTTCCAGGTCAGTTTAAAACACGGCTTTCTTCTTTCTTTATCTTAAATTGATTTATTGAAACAGCTAGATCCAAGTAACAGCATTACACAAATATTAATTTTGGAAATTTAAAACATGAGCAAAACATAGTGACTTCCTTAGTAACCTGTAATACTCTCTTAATTTAACTTCTCTTAGCTTAAAGACAAAAGGCTTTACTTCAGTCTGTCACTAATCATCAGATTTTCTCAGGTTCAAAGATCTGCTTTCTGCAAACACCTGGCCAAATGCTTTTGATTCACTCTCCTGGGCTTCTAGATTCAATTAAAAGGAAGGCCTTTGTTAACCTCTCTAGCATTCCCATATCAGACAAAAAGATCTGAGCTACTCCTGTTTTCCTGGTTTTCTTGTCTTTGTAAGTACTACCTATTCCTTCAATGTGCTCACAGAAGAATTAACAACTACCTTGTCTATTTCTTTCATCTCCCCTCCCCACCACCTTTCTCTATGAGCCACATTAATCTTCATTCTAACTAATTTTCTCTCAGACATGGACAATCTGAATATTCTAATTAACTAAACCAACTGTGAATAAAAAGAACAAAGCTTCAGAAATCATACAGTCTAACTTTAAAATACACTAAAAAGCTATAACAATAAAAGTAACACAGTACTGACTTCAAACAGACACAGATCCCAGATCGATGAACAGATATAAATCCACACATTTACAGTTGGCTTATTTTTGATGAGTTGACAAGAACACACAAAGGGGAAAGGATAGTTTCCTTAATACATAATGTTAGTACAAGTTTGCAGAAAGATGAAATTAGATCCTTATAAAGTAGGCAAAAAAGCAATTCAAAATAGATGAAACATTTACAGCCTCAAATTGTAAACTGGGTTGGTGGCACAAGCCTATAATCCCAGGACTCAGGGAAAGGGAGGAAGGGGAATCTCAAGTTCGAGCCCAGCCTGAGCAATTCAGCAACTTGGTGAGACCGGGTCTCCTAATCAAACAATAGTCTGGGATTAACTCAGTGAAGATTTGGGCTCAATCCCAAAGTACAAGAAAAATGAATAAGGGCTAGGGATGTATTTGTGTAAAGGCTCTGTGATAACAACAACAACAACAACAACACAACCCTGAAACTATAAACCTATTCAAAGAAAGACACAAAGGAGAAGCTCCATCCATAACACTGTGCAGCATAGTGATGGTCCGGATGATTTTTTAAAAATATGACCCACAGCACAGGCAACAAAAGCAAGAATCAAATGGATTATATAAAATTAAAAAGCCTCTGCACAGCCATGAAATCAATCAAGAGTAAAAATACAATCTTCTGAATAGGAGAAAATGTTCCAAGTTATATACATTGTAAGGGGTTAATACCCAAAACATATAGAGATCAAACTGAATGCCAATCAAACAACTTGATTTAAAAATGGACAGAAGATCTGAAAAGGTATTTCTTGAACACAAATTGCCAATGACTATATGAAAAAATATGAAAGGTGGATAGATTCAAAGAGATTGTACTGCCACATTCATTACAGTTTCATTCACAATAGCCAAGATATAAAATCAATGTAAGTCAACATATGGATAAAGAAAATCTAGTATATTTATATAAAATATTTTTATTATTCAGCCTTAAAAAAAGGGAATCTTGCCCTTTGTGACAACATGGATGAGTCTAAAGGCAATATGTTAAGTACAATAACGAAGACTGCATGATCTCACTTACCTATGGAATCTTCCAATGACAAATTCACAAAGATAGTAAAACAATGGTTACCAGGATTAGAGAAGAGGGAGTTAAAGGTCTGGGATATGTTGATCAAAGTGAAAACATCTGGGTTCGACAGTAGAAGTGGGTTCAACAGATTTATGGTATATATAACTAGAATTAATAATGTTATTAATATACTTTTAGGATACAGACTTAAATTCATTTAACTCAAGCGATTCATTTATTCAGTCTTTGGTAAAAGGTTAGCCTAAGAAAATTGATTGGTGTAATAAATGTATTTTGTATGCGCACACATTTACTTTTCAGTGTTCAGCTAAGAAATTTGAAATTTAATTTCTCTCTTTTTCTTTCTTACATTTTCTAGCCCTATGAGTTCCATTGTTATAGTTCTTTTCTTAAGTGGACTTTTGGTGTGGCCATATTAAAGAATCTCAATAAAGAAGAAGCCAATATGCCCGACTACAGATGACTCAAAGAAGATGTGGGACACACACACACACACACACACACACACACACACACACCAGAGTATTCCTCTGCCATAAAGAAACACAAATTTGAGAAATTTTGTGGGTAAATGGATGCACCTTGAGACCATTATGGTCAGTGAAATGAATCAGATCCAGCAAGTTAAATAACATATGGTTTCTTTCACATAAGAAAACGAATCCATAAGAAACGTAAGAGACAGGGGAAAAAGTAAGAAGAAGGACTTCGTGGAGAGGGAAAAGGAAAGTGGGATGGGGGGAGTTAAGAGGGTGGGAAGAGAAAATGATGCAACATGTAAATTAAAAAATATATATAATTTTAACAACAATTTTTTTTAAAAAGCTTAGACTGAGTTTTAATCTGCCTTAAGCCATTATAGATTTTATATTTTGGTACAAATTCTAACCCAAGACTTAACATTGAATTTTACTAATTTGATGTAAAACAGGTTATAAAATCTTTAAAATGAAAAAACCCTTCATATTTATGTAAAACACTTACTCTAAGATGAAGTTAGTAAAACAAAACAAAACCTGACTTATATTTTGTACTTTTATGTATAAAACCAATACAAATCTTAATTAAACATGTACCCTATACAAAGGCTCTGGAGAAAAAAAAAGGTGGCTTACCATTTTTGCTGACATCCAGTTCCCTGAGATTAATAAGATTTGCAATGGATGCTGGTAACGTTGTCAAATCATTGTCTGGCAAACTCAGTTTTTGTAGAGACTGACAGTTAAAAAGTTGCTGTTGTGAAAAAGGAAAGGATTTTGATTATCTTGTTTCCTTAAATTATTTCATATACTTTTATGTAAATATTTGTCATATCTCACTGTTCTATTTATACTATTCTGCCAGAATATAAATATACCGTTTAGAATTATTTAGATTCTCCTATGCCTAGGCAAAATACAGTGAGTGAGAGGAAGCCTATGATTGTATTCTCTGTTGAAGTAAACAGGCAAAAAACAAGTGGGTGGGTGGACACAGTGGTACAAGCCTGAAGTCCTAGGCAGTGTGGAGGCTGAGGCAGGAAGACTGTCATGTTCAAGCCTAGTGTGGGCAACTTAGCAACTTAGTGGGACCCTACATCAAAAAATTAAAAAGGATGGGGATGTCGTTTAGTGTGAAGACCCATCGCTCAGGGCACTAAAAAAATGGCTGCTAATAAGATAAACTTTAGAACTTGTCTTTCATGCAGACTTATTCCAAAATAACAGTCATATGTTTGAAGAGCATTCATTTTCCTTGGTGTCAGCTGACTTGGTTATCTGTATGGTCACAGCAAACCTCTTTCTTTTCAATACAATCCCACACTGGGACTCTATTGGTCATGATTAGGGACTGCTGAGTCTCTTGATCTTCCATATTTTTTAGAATAACTTGCAACTAAAGATAAATTTCTTGTTAAAGAACAATATATAATGAAAAGCAGTAAATGACAAAGTACTCTACCACACCTCAGACATATAATTCATAAACACTTAACAGCAATTTTCAATATTTTATCTACAGCCATTACAGATCTCTTCATAAATTACCTAGGAAAGGGGCTGGAGGAATGGCTCTCAGCAGTTAAAACGCTTGCCTAGCAAACCTTTAGGAGGTGATTCCCCAGCACCACATAAACCCGGTGTGGTGGCACATGCCTGTAATCCTAGCACTGGCTGGAACAAGGGGATTGCTGTGAGCCCAAGGCCAACCTGGGCTACAGAGTGAGACCCTGTCTCAAAAACAAAAAACAAAACAAAAAAATTACCTAGGAAAGCAATGGCTTTCCAAATATTTTTATTACTGACCACAAGAAAAGATAGCCTTTTCTACACTGCCATCCAGTATGTTTACACAAATACATGTGTTCTAAAACAAGTATCTCATGAAACCAGGACTATATGCATGCATCCTATCTCCTATTACATGACAGGGTTGCCAGATTAAATGAGGTCCAATCAGGTCTAAATGTTTGATAAATAATAAAAATCGTTAGCACAAGTATGTTCCATATACTACACTAGATGTAGTAAGTACTTTGCATTTGTGTGAAAATTTTTATTTAACTCTGTCTGATATTTTTATTTTCTAAACTATAGCTCATTTTTCAAAGTGTTGCAATGATTAACTATTTTATGAGCCACCAATATGTCTCTCTGCCTAGTTTCAAAAACATTGCTGCTTGGGCATTAAGGATCCTAACATTTCAAAATACCCTGCATTCCCCCCCCCCACCCCCCACATACACAAAACACAGAATAATGACAGGAAAAGAGAAAATAAACCAAAAAGATTCTAGTAACAAACTGATAATCTGAGGAAGCATTTCATGGGAGTAAACTTTTTCCTTCCTGTTCTCATCAGACTTTAGATATACCAGTCCTCCAAAAACTTCCCCAAACAAATTTTAAGTGGAAAAAAAACCCAGAATATGTCTCTAAAAAGTTGCTTGACAATCAAATCATGTTAACTAAAATGACAATTATTTCCAATTACAACAATGCACATCAATGTCTTGTAAAAACTAGAAAAGGACAGCATTCACTTCAGTTCTGTCTAATTACATCTAATGGTTCCAGAAATTGTGTGATCTCATTATCTATCATAGTGGCTATAAAAAGCTCCAGGAAAATACAAAATTTTTAGTCATTTGTACAAGTATTCAAGCAATTAATTTGAACAAAGCTAAAATTCTGTTTTTTTTTTTTTGAGGTATAGGGTATGAAAATCAAGGCCTTCACACTAAGCTATATTCTCTCTACAATTTTTATTATTTTATTTGAGACAAAGAGGGTGTTACTGTATTGACCCGGCTGGGCTCCAGCCTGCAATCCTCCTGCCACAGCCTCCGACAGCGGTGGTGGAAATACAGTAATGTATGTGCCACCATTTTGGGCTTTAAAATCTTAACTGTCTTACAAAATTCCAGTAATCTTAAAGCAAAATTAAAACAAAAAACGGAAGCATTCTCAAATACGAACAGTCTTAGGGCACTATTAGAAAGATGACAGTTCTAGGTATAAGAAGCACCAAATCTTGACAGACATTATTAACATACCTTTGGAAGCTCTTCAATCTGATTCGCATCTAAATAGAGTTCCTCCAAAGTTTTTTCAAAAGTAAAAATCTCTTTGGGGACCTGTTCCAAACTGCAATGAGAGTAATCCAGAGTAGTGACAGTCTCCTCTTCCCCTCTCAGACAGCGACATGGTACCAACCGCACAAACAAACTTCGTTTTGTAGTCATTTTTAGACACTGCAATATTCAAGTAAAAGCAAATTTTAATTAAAATGTATAACAATTTTTCAGAACAAATTACTCCGATTTATTTATCATGATTCACATGTCACAGATAACATCTATCTGCTACACAGCCAATGGAGCTCAGGAGCCGTTTAACATTGCTTTACTAACCACCTTTTCAGCTCCTGAATTTCAAATTAAACTTAAATACTTTGTTACTTTATAAAACAACTGATGAACTAATCACTTATATATTTTTACAAAGAAGGTGCTTTAAGAATATGCTTTTTAGTTCTCAAATAGAAACAATACAACACACTTTAATTTCTGGCTCTAAGAATTGTGTTTTTTCTTTTTCTTTTTTTGAGACAGTCTCACTCAATAGCTCAGGCTGGTCCTGAACTCACTGGTGTAGACCAGTCTGGCCTTGGACTCAAGAAAATCCACCTGTCTCAGTCTCCTCAGTGCTGGGATTCCAAGTATGTGCCACCATGCCCAGCTTTTTATGTGGTGCTGGGGAATGCCTCAGCGAGCCCATGTGACCACATCATACCTGTTTGTCTGTCGAGACAGGGTCTACTGCCACAATCCAGGCTAGTCCTGAACTATGTAGCCTTGGCTGGCCTCAAACTCAGGGCAACCCTCCTGCCTCTGTCTCCTGATTCTGGGATTACAGGATTACAAAGTCGTATGCCACCACATCCAGTTTAGGGCCTACTTCTTTAATAGCCTGGGGCGGGGGGGAGAGAATCAATGGATTCCTACACTCACACCACCAGCCCCGCGATTCACCTTCCAAACACATGAAGCTTATGGAGAACACTGCAGAGCCAAACAATGTCAGGTTAATTCCAACTCGCTGAATTTATCTATATTAGCAAAGAAAAATCTTCTTCACTAAATAAAAATGACTGACTGCTTATCAATTCTTTGTACATAAATTATAAGTTCTTGCTCTCAGCAGAGATTCTGAGAATCAAACTGCTACTAAACAGGGGCAAATTTAAAATAAACTCAGTGAGGCCTCAGGAAAAAGATATAAGAAGGGAACAAAAAACCTAACTAATCAGATAAATGTCTTAACCAATTTTTAAAAATTACTAGAGTCCATCTATGAGCAAAATATCTACTGTTGAAATAAAGACAAGATCAGTATAACTGATTTTCCCTATGCTTCAGGATCCATTATGGCCTGCAGGGCACTGTAATAATTATTCAGCTTGACTGACTTACTGATTTATTGATTAATTGATTTTTCAAGACAAGGTTCTTGCTCTGTAATCCAGGCTGACCCTGTACTCACTATGTAGCTCAAGCTGCCCTCAAACACACTGGCAATCCTCCAGGCTCAGCCTCCCGAGTGCTAGAATTACAGGTGTGTACCACCATGCCCATGTCATGTTCCACTGGAGAATCAAACTTGCGGGGCAAACACTCTAACCACTGACTAACATCCCTACCCTCATTTGCAATCTATTTAAAAACGACTTTACTCAATCACTATGTTCCAGCCACCATGCTCCTTTATTTGATACACTAAAGGTACATTTTGATTTCACTCTCACCCCAGCTTTCTCAGGTACTATTATATCCATCTTTCCCATAAAGAACCTGATTCTGTGCCCTTCTACACTACTCCTTAGATATATTCTTGACCCAAGGTCCTCAAAAATTATTCAAGTGTCAATAGGTTTTTGCTACATATTTCTTTGCAATTTTTGAACAGAAGGTTTGGGGTGAATGCCTGTAAACACTGGGAAGCTGAGGCAAAACAATTACAAATTTGATCCTATCCTGGACAATTCAGTGACCTAAGTGAGAGCCTCTGGGGGGCAGCTGAGATGTACTTCAGTGAAAAATGTACTGGGCTCAATCTCCAGTTACACAGAGGAGAGGGAAAATCAAACCAAACAAAAACTCAAGATATCAAACATGAAACATTTCCTACCTAGGGCTGGAGGTTTAGGTCAGTGGAAGAGTGCTTCCTATTAAATGTGACGCCTAGGTTTGACTGAGGGATGGACAATCTCCATCCAAAGTCTTGTGAACAGAAAAATATCCAGAAAAGATTACTTAATACCTATTAACAATTTACATTCATACAAAGGCATGTTCTACCAATAGGAATAAAAACTTCCACTAATAAGCATAAAGAATTTATGTTAAAAGAGAATTTACTTTGTGGGTTTATGAGACCATTTCTGACAATCCACAATGAATACAGTATTTCTTGTTCTAGACATTTTAAGAACATAATGATACTGAGTAAGAAATATAATAAAAACAACAAGAAAGATTTGTTTTTCTGCCCAGTATGGTAGACACTAGACACATGCAAGTATTTAAAATTAGTATTAAGTAAAATCAAGTAAGATTGTGAATATAATTTCTCAGGCACATTAACTATAATTCCAATTCTGGAAAGTCACAAATGGACAGTGATTATCACAGCAGACCAAACAAATATGAAACACTTCTATCATTACAGAAAGTTCTAGTGCACAGTACTAGTTCAATGCCTCAAACTATTCTAGCAAACTGTATCTTTACTATTGCATATTCATATTTTATAATTTGACAGTAGCCAAAAAGTAGAAAGACGTGGCCTGAAAATTCATTTCTCAGAAATGAGTCGAGATTTGGTAATATAACGCCTAAGAATTAAAAACATGAATGTTATTGCCAAATATAGGTGATTTAAAAGAGAGTATGTTTATTTCGGTTGTGATGTAGAACACAGAAGTATTATAAGGCAAGATGGACCAAGTAATTCAGGACTGAAACCCCAGCACTTCAGCAGACTAAAGCAAGACGATCACAAGTTCAAGGCCAGCCTAGGAATTAGAAATTCAGCAAGACCCTGTCTCAAAATCAAACACATAGGGACTGGAGGAATGGCTTGGTGGCTAAAGTGCTTGCATAGCAAGCACTACGTCAAGCACTACATCAAGCTCTAAGTACCTGAGTTTGACTCCCGAGCACCATATAAAGCAAGCATGGGTGGCGCACACTTGTAATCCCAGCACTCAGGATGGGAGACTGAGGCAGGAGGATGGCCGTGAGTTCAAGGCTAGCCTGAACTCCACAGTAAGTTCAGGACCGGCCTGGGCTACAGAGCCAACCCCTGTCTCAAAAAAAAAAAAAAAAAAAAAAAAAAAAAAAAAAAAAAAAAAAAAAAAAAAAAAAAAA